>JAOTIZ010000008.1:35968311-35978521 GCA_027123425.1 Erythroxylum panamense | reverse complement strand
AAATTTTTGGGTTCGGGTCGGGTAACTTTAATTTTTGTTCGGGCTGACAAATTTTGGGTTATTAAAATTTCGGGTTCGGGCCGGGTAATACAAAAAAAAATTCGGGTAATTCGGGCCAGGCCCGAACAGTAAAAATTCGGCCCGAATTACCCGAACGCTCACCCCTAATGGGAAGGGTCATCGCGTGTCCAAGGGGGAATTCAGGGATGGGGACGGAATGTCCATGGGCAAGCAGACTGCCAGTCAAGGAACCAGCGCAGATCGTTGACCGGGAGCAGGGGAAGCTGTTACTGTAGCAGTGAATGAAGTACTGTAGCAGTTTTTTAAAGTTCCTCCAACAAGATTGACAACCTGTTAATTTGGTATTTTACTGTGTTGAATCCACTCCAACATACGCACCAAAGTTGGATTCCGAAGGCCATCATTTTGGTCCCATGTTACTATTTATGCACTAAAAATTGTAAAATGATCTTTGACTGTATTTGCAAATTCTTTTTATGTCGTTATCCCATTTCGATCTATTTACATAATTTATTAAATAATTAAATTTAAAATATATATTATTTTATATAAAATTTATTATTATAAAGATCTTATTCAGATCTTTAAAATGACACTAATATTGAATATAATATTAAATTTATTTTTAATTTTTATTTTTAAGTTTTATAAATTCATTAATAAAACATTTTAAGAATAAAAAGAAAATTTAAAATAAAAAGTACATAAACTTAAAAGTAAAATAAACTATAACATTGATTTTAAAAAATTAAAATCTACTGAAAATGCTTGAAATTACAACCAGACTAAAATAAATTACATCTACAATAAGATTTGATATTACAACTAAACTAAAATTACAACAACTAAATTAAAAGTAAAATTAAAGCACTTGAGAATATTAATTTAATATAAATAATTAATTGTTTGGAAGGTCATCTTAATTTCCTTTAAAACTAAAATATGTGCTAAAGCCAATAAATGAGTCAACTCCTACTCGAGGTTCTCTTTCTTGAGTTCTTTATGCATAAATTTTCATTTATTCACTTTTAAAAGCCTCACACATCATTGGATTTTGATGGGATCCAAATATTTATAGAAAATTTTATTCTTTTTCTGTCTTTGTCGTAACTTTAATTTTTTCCCTCATTTTAAGCTCGTAATAACTAAAATTCATAATTCTTTTCGAGAAGAGATTAACTTTCATGAAACATTCCCTTGATTTCTTTATTCATGGACGTAAAAAGTTTCTTCATTTCCTCATTTTGTTCCTTCTTTATTTTTTTTCTTCCTCCTAATAAGGCGATTAGTTGCATCATTTTTTTAGTAAATTCATCATCAACTTCAGAATCATTGTTTATATTGGGATGAAGAGGGCTTAAGGATGGTCGAAAGCCTATAATTGATACAAGACACAGTGGATAAGGTAAAATTGATCCGGAGTTAAATTAAAGCGGTTCAAGATAGACAGAAGAGTTATGTGGATCAACATCGACGGGATATGGTGTACAGTGTAGGAGATAGAGTGCTTCTTCGAGAGTCGCCTTAAAGAAGAGTATTGAGATTCAGTAAAAATGGCAAGTTGAGCTCTAGGTACATTGATCCTTATGAAACCATTGAGAGGATAGGACTTTTGGCCTATAAGTTAGCTTTACCGAATGAGATGTCTCAATTACATAATATATTTCATGTGAGTATGATCCAAAGATACCAATCAAATCTGACACATGTAATACCAACTCAAGAGATTGAGGTTGTTAGTAACTTAAGCTATGTTGAAGAGCCTATCAAGATAGTGGGATCACAAATCAAGCAGTTGAGGAATCCCGTCATTCCATTGGTAAAAGTCCTGTGGAGGAATCACTCAACTAAGGAAGCCGAATGAGAAACGGAGGAGCACATGAGGAGACAATATCTCCACCTGTTCAAACAATCAGGTAAGAATTTCTAGGACAAAATTTCTTTTATAGAGAGGAGAATTGTAACATCTCATTACCCATGTTGAGGCTAGAATAGAATATATGAAAGATGTTTGAGAGATTAGAAAATGCATTTCATGCTCATGCATAATATGGCATGCACATACATGTGAATAGTAAATTTTTGCACATGAAAATGATTGTACATGTATTCATGGATATTCCAGGTATAATTTTTTTTAAATGTGATTTCTATTGAGAATTGTGGTTTTTGTGTGTTGAAAATTGATTTGGAGAGTGTATTTGTTGATTTAAAATTTTTGAAGTTTTAGGAAAAATTTCTTAAAATTGTTGGGTATTTTTCTTTGGACTAGGAAAATTACCAAGTAGCAAAACAATTAATAAATGGTAGTAGAAATTATTGTCCAATGGCAATAGAAATTTGGATAAGTGACTTTAGGATTTATTCACGAGTACCATTGAAAATTGGGGGATAATTGGAGTAGAAATCGAAATTGATTGGACTGATTAAATGAAGGAACCTATTTTTAATGCTTTAAAAATAGGTGCAATTGACATATGTCATAAGTCATTAATTTTATCGAAACGCCCCCCCTTTAATTTGCTCTCTCTTGATGCTTCTCTTTTAAATAGCTATTGGAGTTTTATTTTGGATTTCTTCTTCATCTTCGTAGCTTCTTTTCTTCCTCTTCTTCATGAGTTTTGATCCTTCCAACCTCTATTCCCGTAGAACCTAGCCCACTCATCTTCCACTTGCTACTCTTCCACCTTGCTCTCTCTTTCATTCCTACCAAAAACCCTAACCTTCCAACCCTAAAGATGGTGATGATCGTGGTTATGTTTGAAGTAGGTTTTTTGTTGATTTTCTTAAAGAGGTTGAAGATTTGGTATCTAAATCAAAAAAGTCATGTTTTAATTTTATGGGCAATGTTAAATGGAGCATATATGATGATAGTTAGAGGTTAATGCATGACATGGTGCTTTGTGTATGTATGCGTCGTGGATGATGAAGAGTTGGTAAATCTCTTGCTTATATATATATATATGCTTGATGAGTAATGATTTATAGAGATGTTTTGGAGGTTGAATGATCATGACAAGGAGTTTTGTATATGCTAGAATGTTGGTGAAGAATTATATATATACATATAAATGCTAAATAATGGGTTAGAAGTTGTTTTATGGATGATTGATGTTGTATATGATGAATAAGAAACTATGAGTTATGCTACGCATGTGTGTAAGATGGATTGATTGAGAAAAGGATGTTTTAATGAGAATTGGAAGTTGATGAATAGGTACATGAACATATCTTGTTTTAGGGTTAATGATCAAATTTAGATCATGCTTTGTTGGTGAATGATATTGAGATGAAATGGAGTTGAAAATGGGGAGCAAATGAAGTAGAAAATGATGATCTTTGTACAAGTTATGTAAAAATCTGGAAAGTTTAAGGATGATTGATTGGAAAATGTTCAATGAGTATGCCTCAGTCTTTTAGCCATAACGTTTCCTCTAGCTATCCAAATGAGACGATTCTTGATTTGAATTAAACTAGAGATGTACAACTATATTTGTTATGAAGAACTCGAATTCAAATTTTGTTTAGAAGAGTCTCAAAAGCTAACTTGAAGTTGAAAAATTGGGTATGCGTCTGTGGAAGTTCACCATAGCGAACTTGAAGGGTTAGCTAGGATTTCTTTCGAGTAAAGTTTGCCACCGCCAACTTTAGGTTTTACCGTGGCGAACTTGTGAAATTTTCCCGAGAATTCCTCTGTGGAGGAATTCACTATAGTGAACTTTTTTCTGCATTGAACATGTTTCGATATTTTAGGCACATCTTCTTCTGTAGTTATCCAAATGGGCCAATTCTTAATTTGGAGTAAAATAGAGACATAGGACTACAAATGATATAAAGAAATAAAATTCTAAAGCGGACTCTAAAAATTTCAATCACTTGGTAAAAGTTGAGTATAGGGCACTGTCTTAGAATAAAAGCAGTCCGAAAATATTTAGAGTATAACTTTCACACTATTGAACCAAATTGAATGATTTCAGTTTCATTAGAAACTTATGAGATAGAAGGACAATTTTTAAAAAGAAAGTGTTCCCAAATTTCTTCATTTTCATTGTCTAAATGATCAAGAATAGCATACTTGAACGTCAGTTTTTGGGAAAAATCTGAAATGATTCAGTGAGTTGTGAATTGGGATTCTAATGATTTTATTGAGGTATAGACCATAAGTATACAAGGTACACATGTGAGATTGAAAATACGAATGTTTAGATGATGAGAATAATGGATAGATACCCGAAATTGTCATGAACATGTATTGTGCATATTATATATATATATATATATATATATACATGTGCATTGTAAAACATTTACAATTATGCTAATTTGTGATATGTGTATATTGTTGTTATAGAGGAGCAACTGGAACGTCAACCTCCAGATGTTGCCGGAACTTCTAGGCATTAGCTTTCGAAGCAACCTATGAGTAACATAGATGGTTTCTCTCAATTAATTGTTAGCTTTAAACTATGTTGTGAATTATGATATGAATGCGATTGATTATTTTGATGTTAGACAATGAAGGTCTGAGAATTGATGCATGTATGTGATATTGAAGTGCTGATTGTTTGTGAACATGACGAACTAAGTGCTTCAAAATGTGAAAACTGTGATAGACTGAAATTATGTGAATGTGATGCATTTCATTACATGAATGCATGAAACATAGCCACCACAAAAGAGCTTAAAGCTTAGAATATGAAAAAGAGCCCAGAGCTCAGAAAGTGTATAAGAGCTAAAGTCTCACTATGTAAAATGAGTCTGGTATCCCCAACAGATACGAGACAATTATAAATGAGCCTGATATCTATAATAGATATGGGATAGTTAGGCACTCGGTCACAATAATATAATAATTGAAAAAGAGTCACATAAGCATTTCATATGCATTTTATTAAGTATGTTGGATTGATTGAAATGATAAATTGTCTACTCTTGAGTGAGAATGTGATATGTGACGAATTATGCAAATTTGTAAAATATATGTTATGTGTATTGATGTGATGCATGAATTGAGTGAACCATCGATGAGGTTACTTCATTGAGTTCGCAAAACTTATCAAAGTTGTAACATTGATTTTTCAGGACCAAAAGATGATCTTAGCTACTGAGAGGCACGATAAGCAATTAGCCTTATACTTTTGGGAGCAAGAAGGAATGGCTCAAAGGTCGGTCAACTAGGTTTAGATATATTAGATAGATTTTTGTGTATTTCCTCTTTCATGTAGAACTTTTTTTGGTATTAGGCTACGACGTTATATAGGTATGAATGTTGAAAGATAAATTGTAGACGTTCGGTTTCTATAAAATGAAATGAGGAAATTTGGTTTTAAAATATTGTGACTTTCCTTATGATGTTTATAAGAGAATAAAGATAGATGATGCCATGCCAAGTGAATGTTATGATTGAACGTAGCACACCATTATCATAAGTTATATACTGGAATGTCCTCAGGGCATCACGGTATATACCCTAGGGTAAGGGGGTGTTATAGTGGCTGGTATCAGAGCATGATTTGGCATCCATAGGGATATCTAGAAATGTTAAGGATGAAATATTATAAGAAATGCAGATAATGATTGGAGTTATTATTTATTATAGGTCATCCACCCTAGGTAATCAATTGGGGGAACCAGCTGACCTAGGATCGATAGGAGCCAGTAGGGAGTCCTCAGTACCTCAATCAGAGAAGATGCCTCCAAGAGTCCCCGAGAGAATAGAGAGGAGGCATGATAGGCTGCGAAAGCAGGGGGCTGTAGATTTTTATGGCAGCACAGACCCTACTGAGGCCTAGGGATGGCTAGAAAGTACTGAGAGGGTTTTTGATCAGATGTACTGTGAGCCAGATGAGAGGTTTGACTATATAGTGTCCTTACTGCAGGGCCCAGCTTACCAGTGGTGGAAGACTGTCCCAGGCGGCACCACCAGGCCTTGCCACCTGAAGTGGGAAGACTTTCTGAGGATCCTCAAGGATAACTACGTGCCCAAGATTTACTTGGACTAAAAGATGAAGGAATTCCTAGAATTGAAGCAGGGCAGGATGTTGGTGGCAAAATATGAAATTCAGTTCAATGAGCTGATAGGTTATGCTACTACTTTAATCCCTACTGAAGAAGACAAATGTACGAGGTTTAAGGATGGACTCAATAAGGAGATCAGAACAAGGTTGGCACTTTCAGACCTGAGTACTTTCACTGAATTGAGAGTTGCTTTGATCAGAATTGAGCAGTTATTGAGAGAGAGACAAGTAAAGACTAGGCAAGGGTTCAGAATGAAGAGGTCTAGTGAGGGTCAGAGTAGTTCTGGCAGAAGATCCAGTAAGCGCCAGAACAAAGCTTTCAGACCTCTAGCTAGATCAGGGAAGTCAGGATTCAAGAAAAGGGGTGGCTTTGTACAATCTGGTAGTGGAAGAGGTATAGTGCAGAGTCAGTGGCCCCCGTGTGAGTATTGTGGGAAAATGAATGGTGGAGAGTGCTGGAAACTGTCTGGAGCTTGCCTTAAGTGCAACTCTTTTGACCACCAGATTAGAGATTATCTTGCTATTTTAGAAGCTCAGTCTGATATGATTGGGGGATTTGGGAGTTATTCTACGGTCTGGCAGAGTCGAGGTAGTGGGTCCGGACAGAGAAGCCGTGGTAAAGGTAGGGTGAGCTCTAGGAGTCCTTCTATCAGGATTGAGGTGCGGAGCAGCCAACCCCAGTCCCAAGTTAGAGTTTATGCGATAGCCAGGGAGGAGGCCTAGGACTCTCTAAATGTCATTACAGGTGCACTATTTATTTATGCGTATGAAGCATTTGCATTGTTAGATCTAGGATCTGCGCATTCTTTTATCGCACCGCATCTAGCATCTAGGCTGCATTGTGATAGAGAACAGTTAAAGTATGGATTGGAGGTTAGTACACTAATAGGTGGTACTACAGTGATAGGAGAAGTATGCAAAAGATGCTCAATTTGGATTGATAAGGCAGTATTATAGGCAGACTTTATTATACTACAACTGAGAGAGATAGAAATTATCTTAGGCATGGATTGACTTACTGCTCATAGTGTTGTCATGAATTGCTATACCAAAGAGGTAGTACTAGAATCTCCTGCTCAATTGAGGGCAGTATTTAGAGGAATTAGTTAAGCAGTGCCAGTCAGGATGATATCATTCGTGAGTGCATTGAGGTTGATGCAAGGAGGATGTGAGGCTTATCTAGCCCACATCATTGATATTGGAGCTGAGCAAAATGTGCAGAAAATTTTTGTAGTCAGGGAATTCCTAGATGTGTTTCTCACCGAGCTATCTAGTTTACCTCCAGATCGGGAGACAGAGTTTATTATTGATTTAGTTCCAAGTGCTGCTTCTATAGCCATCCCTCCATATAAGATGGAACCTAAGGAACTAAAGGATTTGAAGGCATAGCTATAGGAATTGCTAGAAAAGAGTTTTATTAGACCCAATATTTCACCATGGGGAGCCCTACTGTTGTTTGTAAAGAAGAAAGATGGGACTTTGAAGTTATGTATCGATTATAGCCAGTTGAATTGGGTTACAGTGAAGAATAAGTACCTGTTGCCTAGGATCAATGACTTACTTGATCAGTTGCAGGGAGCTTAAGTATTTACTAAGTTGGATTTGAGATTAGGGTATTATCAGTTGACGATAGCAGGGGTTGATATGCCTAAGAGTGCGTTCAGGAGCAGGTATGGGTACTTCGAGTTCTTAGTAATGCCATTTGGGTTAACTAATTCTCTCACTACTTTTATGGCTTTGATGAATAAGGTATTCCAGCCCTACCTGGATCACTTTGTAATTATGTTTATACATGATATTTTGGTGTATTCAAAGAGCAGAGAAGAACATGTTGAGCATCTGAGAGTGATTCTACAGATTATGAAGGAAAAATAGCTGTATGCCAAATTTAGTAAGTGTGAATTTTGGCTAGATCAAGTAGTATTTTTAGGACATATAGTGACAGGACAAGGCATACAAGTAAATCCAAAGAAGATAGAGGCAGTGATGAATAGGAAGCTCCGAGGAATGTGTCTGAAATTTGAAGCTTCTTAGGCTTGGTCAGATATTATTGGAGGTTTATTGAGGGGTTTTCTCTTATCTCAGCCCCTCTGACAAAAATTATAAGGAAGAATGTAGTGTTTAGATGGAATAGGGAATGTCAGAAAAGCTTTGAAGAGCTTAAGCATCAGTTGACAACGGCACCGGTGTTGACTATTCCATCGAGGACTGGAGGATATATAGTGTATAGTGATATTTCGCATCAAGGATTGGGATGTGTGCTAATGCAGTATGGCAATGTAATAGCCTATGCATCGAGACAACTAAGGTCTCACGAGATTAATTATCCAATGCATGATTTAGAGCTAGTTACTGTTGAATGCACTAAGTGTTTCAAAACACCTAGTGCATTCAAAATAATCCATGATGATTTAAACCTGGGTTGAATGCACTAGGTGTTTCGTTAGGTAATACCATTTTCCTCATAAAGCCTATTTATCATTAAAGATTCTACAAATATAATTTATTAGTTATTCTAATTAGAATTATCCCTAGACCCCCTTCTTACTTAGGAAGACACAGTTCACTTCATTTCATTTTAGCTAGTGCATGTTTAGCAGTGTCTCTAACATATAGGAACTATATTAGTTTTTTGTTAGCTTCATGATATACTTTGTAAGCAAAACATGTGCAAATTATTATACATGTAAACTATTAACCACTAAGTTTATCAATTGAATTCTACCTACAAAGATAGGCTCTTATGGCACCAATTAGAGATCCTTCTTTGTATTCTCTCTACCAGAGGTTGAAAGTTAACATAATTTGATCTTTTTAAAGATATAAGGATACTTATGCATGTGATAGGAGGTTTGCAACTTTTTAGAATAGTAAAAGAGGATAGACAATTGGATATGTGACGAGCACTAAGGAAAATTTTGAAAAGCTTTTATTCTTATTAATAAAGTGACCCTAAAATCTCTTTGAATGAGTACAAAGTGACCATTAGTATACTAATTAAACATGCATCAGCTAACGAGATAATGATGAGATCACTTTTAAATAAAAGATTGATAATCCCTAGCCTCTTGTATTTAGAGTAATATTTGAAATTCCTCTTTTGATGAATGACATGCTTGATAAGTCTATTAAGGAATTCCATGCCTAAAGTGAGGAGGTAAGGAGACAAAAGGTCTCCATGCTTAACACCCCTTCCACTTTCTATTACATTGATAAGTTCTCTATTAACAAGGATACAACAAGAAAAAATAGATATATGTTAACCAATCTAATTCATAAAGATATCTAGAAAATCAAAAGCTCTAATTGTATTTTACATGAAATTCCTATCTATAATGTCAAATGCCTTATGTAAATCTATTTATATAACACAATCTTCCCTTTATTTCTTTTTTATTATAATTCTTTAATAACTCTTAAGCTAAAATGATCTTATCCATAATTTTTCTTCTCTTTATAAAGGCCTCTTACCTGGAATCAATGTAGTGTAAGCTATTTGAGCGTAACTAAGATAAGTTTAGAAATGATTTTGTAAATGATGTTGCAATAAGTATAAATTCTTATAAGGACTTAGGGGATTTTTACCTTAAGAATAAGTCACAGAAAGGTTTTCTAAAGCTCTTTTAACAATCTACTATGATTGAAGAACTTAAGCACTACATCTGTCACTAATTCCTTAATCAAAGACCAAGATTTTTTTAAAGAATATGCATTGAGCCCATTAAGTCCAATAAATTTGTTAAGGTGTAGATCAAACACCTTGACTAATGTTTCTAAAATTCTAGCTATTAAGCTTCTTAAGCTCTTCTTTCTCCTATTGGAGTTTCCCAATACAAATGTACATATTATGATCTTGGCATTCAACACTAATACATTTCATGATTGCATCTTAAAACACCTCTACATTTACTTAGAAATAGTTGAAGCTAAAATGGAACATCTCTTTCTATCCTTGCTCAAATTCTGTATCAATATTGTAGAGTGATTAAAGAAAAAGGGGATTTTAGAATAAAGCATTACTTTCAAAGAAGTTTAATAACCATTTTGTATAAGAAGTTCCCTATCTAGTTTTTTCCTCGAATGTCATCTTTCTTCTGTTGGACCAATGGTGGTTAACAAATTAAATCCCTTTGTGTTTTGATAATAATAAAATATCTAGAATTAGTTAAGAA
>JAOTIZ010000008.1:35936542-35950897 GCA_027123425.1 Erythroxylum panamense | reverse complement strand
AACGATTTAGTAGTTAGAATATCTAAAATAAGATGGTTGAAATTAACAATTAAAACACCATATCAATAATAATATCATAGTTAAAATTTTGGCATATGCTGATTTTAGGAAAAGATAATTTCTACATTGAGAAAGCAATCACGAGATGGGACAACGTGCTTATCCTTAACTTGGAATCACTTATAATATAATATCAGAACTAAAATTTAGGTTAACATATAAAAATATCTAATTTTCTTAAATAAATCTTTATTATTATTATTATTATTATAAGAAACTTTTTATTAAATTCAAGCAGAATTAATAACAATCAATCCAAATCAGAGGACCATTTCTGTCAATGGCAAAATAAAGTGGCTAATCTTTCGGGGAAAAAAAAGCCTTGTTCCACAATAAGGTCCTTATCCCCAACACAACACAACACTCCAATCTACTTTCTTTGAAATCACAGTAAGTTCTTTTTAACTCAAACCTAAAATAAACAATTAAAACACCATATATTCTTCATATACTATCATTCATCACACAATAATGGTAAAATGCAGACAAGTATAGTTACTGGCATAACGTAAAATATTCATGAACAACATTTCACAAAATGGGTATAAAATTTATCCACACATATATAAGAAATAGAAAACATAATGGAGGACAAAACTCACCTTAACCAATGACGACAGGGATAGAGACAAGATGACTACATGGACACAGATGAGGACGGCTACAGAGAGGACAAAACTGACAGCAACAGAGACCACAACGACAATAACGAGGAAGAAACCAACGGCGACCAAGAGAAGAAAACGATAAATAGCAAATGACGGTGCAGGAGGGGGCATCGATAGACCAAACGACATCGTTTTCGTTTTATTAATAATGTTGATGCCGAAGCAAATGATGACGTTTAGCTTTCAATTTTACCAACGGATTAATATTTTTGTCAGTAATGCTTGGCATCATAAATAAGCATCGGAGTGTACTGACGGAAATTTATACTTTAGTCTAAGAGATAATCTACTTCTTTCTTAAGGAAGAAACATAACATGTATTAGTCTTTTGTGCTCTATTATTATCTAATATTAATAAAAAAAACAATGATTATTCACAATTTAGGATTAATATGTAAAATGCAATATGAATCTCATCACAATTTAGGATTAAAATGTAAAATGCAATATGAATCTCATCACAATTTAGGATTAATATGTAAAATGCAATATGAATCTCATCATACTTTTATTTGCAATTTAAATTTATTACATGAACTTTATTTTACATGAGAATTAAATGAATATGCATAAAAGAAAGATTGTTATTAAATAGTTATATTACAAAACTATAACTAGCTGATTGAATTTAAAGTATAAACCAACACTTGCAAATTGTAAATATGTATATCTTATTACAATTGAGTGATATTAAATATTTCACACATTTAAATATGTTCAAAATTTTTAAAGAACTAAACTCTCCCTTTTTGAGATATTATACAGCCAACAAGAAATTTGTCAATAAAACAAGTGATTCCTTAAATTTCCTTTCAATTCAAGTTCTAATCTGATTTGTTATGCTGAAGTCGGAGCAATTGTTGAATCTATTTAGAATGACGCTGACCCAATTTCTCTTATTCCTTTCCAATTTCTCTTATTCCTTTCAATTATGTTCCTAGAATGTCAACTCTGGTGCCTGTAGCTTACGAAGTTTGGATGTGGATGACAAACTTTTCCATTTGACCTTCCCTGTTTTTGTAAGATGTGATTTGAACAATGTATTCTTACTTTTTTCCTTCAAAAGAGAAAACAATCATAATGCTCAGGCGAAATACTTTGGAAAGGTAAATGGCTTCATTATCCAATTGTTAGTTCCTCTTGACTGAGACTTTATCATCTCAGTCCCAAGAGTTAACTGCGCAAAACGCAGTCTTACGTTTGAGGGATAAAGAACCATGCTCACTCTTTTACAAATTTACATCGATCTGAAACGATGGCCATCCACGTTTAGACATGAATGAACAATTAAAAGCACAAGGAAACGCGGGAAAAGAAGCATTTACAGGGATAAGCCGTTTCGAAGCAGTCCAATGAACAGACAGAGGATGATATAAGGTGACGCAAAGTTTCTAAGGCCCCTACACAATCAGAAACCTTTTGAGTCATCAATGAGTCAGGTTCTGTCCCTTTTTGCGGATAGGCGTTTCAGAAACTCATACGTGGTAATCATGGTTATTGCAGACATTGAAGTTGAAACCCACCTCGGCCCCAATCCCCTGTAACAGGCTCCTAGTCCACCTTCCTTCACCAAATTTTTAAATGTTTGCATTACTGTCAATGGTCGTCTTCTTCCATTTTCTTCTCCATCAAGAACCTGCATGCGTGTTTTGATAGTGTCAAATGGCATAGTGATTATTGCCGAAACCCCACTCGCCATGGCTGCACACATCCCTTGCACAGCCACCATTGCCTTTGGGTCAGGCCTATAACCACAGCCAATCCCATCTCTACCAGCGATTTCATCTCTTCCATTTCTGTAGCATGAAATGCCATTCCAAACTAGCCTATATGCCACAGAGTAAGACGCCCACCAAACAGCATTAGACGGTGCATATGTCGCTATTGATATCCCAAATCCCCTGTACAATCCTCTTGGACCATCTGCGTACAGAATTTTCCTGAAGGCATCGATACCATTCGTATAGACACATGAATTTAAACTGGGATTCATATGTTTACAGCTGTTGCTAATGTTGTAATTGCATCCCTGAACCATGAGTCTCTGGCTCACCACATCAATTGGTGTCCAAACCAGTTGAGCAGCCATGGCAGAACTCAATCCCGCAGCAGCACTAGCAATAGCTGTTGCAATAGTATCCGAAAATCCTAATCTAACGGTGGCAGTCCCAACGCTGCTCTTGGTGATTTCAAGTGCTGCCATATAAACAGCTCGAGCTGGTATTGTTCCCATCAAAGACGTGCCAAAGCCCTTGTAGAATCCTCTAACCCCTTCGTGCTTCATGATCGAAAATGATAGGTTGAGGCACGAGATTGGAATAGACAAAACCTGTTGCCGGGTCTTCAAAACAACAACAGGATATAGAGCAGCTGATAAACCTGAAAATAAACCAGCTCCGAGGAAGAAAAATTTGGACTTATCCAGCATATCCCAATCAATATCTGCTGGTATTTGAATCTCTGATGCGGTTGAATCATCTTCAGCCATACCCAAACTCATTTTAGCCACTCTTAAGGCTAGTCACCGTCCTCCTGTGAAGTGACTTCAAGTAGATAATAACCAGCTACTCTTTTCTTCACTATGAATCTCAATCCTAATTCTACAACAACAGGCTAATTAAACCCTATAATTCCAACCATCCAAATCTTCACTACTGTTGATACACTAAGCAATAAAGTACAATCTGTATAGCCAGTGGAATAAGACAAAAGCAAGCAAAGTCTGAATCTTCGAAAGTGAAAAGGTTACGGCAAAAGGCTTAGGGGGCTTGAACTATAAATGTAGTATATGAGTTAACAATCGCAGAGAGAAGGGTGGTAGGTGTTGATAATTGATGGACGTATATGTCGAGCGTATCTTGTTTTTTTTTCCTTTTGCGCAACCAGATTTGAGAGCGGACTTTAATCACCAAAAACGGCTCAATCATAACTTGTTATGGATCGAAAACCCACTTGCAATATGGTAACTATTAGCCTTAACCATGCTTACCCGCGATTGAACAGCATAGAACATCTTCGTCAGCAAGTGATAAACTGATATTGGATAAAAAGGGTTTGTTTCTGTTAGTGTTTGATGGACGACTAGGATCACGAACCTCAAAACGGAAAGGAAAACTAGATTATTGAGAGGAGGCTGGAGAGATGATGGGAAGAGAGTGGGTGTCAGTGACTGAAAGCGAAATGCATTTGTCTTTAGATACAAATGGTAGAAAAGGAGGAGAGAGGACAAAGAACTTGGATTTTCGCGAGGGTTTAAGGGATCGAGGAGTCATCCATCGATTGCGGCCCACCCGCTGTTTCTATATAAAATGCCTCCGGTTTTTCCTTCTTTTTCTTTTTGCCCTTTTCCTTCAACTCCGCCCTCGTTAAGACAGTAACCCTAACTATGGGCTCAGCTTAAACCAACGGCTCCCAGGAATGCATCCTCCATTTTCATAAATATGTTCTAACCTTGAATGATTGATTCCGTGGCCAGGTGATCCGTACGCAATTAGTTAATTTTTTAATTGACTATTACATATAAGATGGTAAATGATTTTTTTTTTTTGGATCAGAAGAAGAAATTTTCATTAATAGGAAGTAAGAGTACAAGAATATCAATACAATCAGAAAAGAAATAAGCATGAAACACAACATACAAGAGAACTAACTATTGTAGTCTCATTATCTTCTCCCGTCAAAATTGTACAATTAAGGAGGAGCTAGCAATCCATCACGACTCAAAATGCCAACCAAAGAAGATGGGGGTGTTAATACCCAATTACTCGAGCACATCTTCTTGCGAGCTTGCTTTGCTAACCAATCAACTGCCCTGTTAGCTTCCCGATTAATTAGCACAAAGTCAATGCCCTGAAGGTGTTGTAACCGAAATAGTATATCAGAAATGTATGAATGAATTATCCAATGACCCTTCCCTTTATTCTTTATTATTTTCGAGTACACAATATGGGAATCCAATTCAATATGTACATGATGATAGCCCTTCCTCTCTAGAAGCTTCACTCCTTCATATACTGCCCTAGCTTCAGCCTCAAGTGCAGTCCCTACATTGCAAGCTGAAGCCAAACCATCAACTATACAACCTGCGGCATTCCTAAGAATCACAGCCCAACCAGCCTCCCCATTTTTAAAAGCACCATCACAATTCAATGTCAAATATCCATCCACTGGTTTGAGCCAAGAACTCTTCAGACAAGACATCTTCGGCATTCCTTCTTGTATCTGTGGACAGCTACATTCAGTCAATAATGCCATACTTTTCTCAATGCATCCAGTTGGGTCAGGTTTAACCTTTTGAAATACCACTTTACATCTTTGTTTCCAGATATTCCAAAGCAAGATACCAAGAAACAGCATAGAAGTATCACCAGACAAAGATTTTTTAAAAGCTTCAATCAATGACAGCAGCCATGCATCAAAAGTATGTAACCCGTGTCTTGAAATTTTTAAACCCAATACACTACCAAACCATGCACATTTTGTCCAAGGGCATAACAAGAACATATGCTCAATAGTTTCAATTTCACAGCAACATATAGGACACAAAGGATCAGTATGAACTGAGCGATGGACCAAATTAGAATTAGTAGGCAATATATTTCTAATGGCTTTCCAGAGAAATACCTTAATCTTAGTAGGGAGATTGAGATTCCAAAGCCATTTCCAAACAGATTTGTCCACAAAATGAGAAGTAGTAGCTTTACTGTTGGGTGATTTCACTGAGTCTTGATGCAATATCTGATAACCCCCTTTAACAGAGTAAATGCCATTAGCAGCAACGTTGGAATTGACTCATACTTACCGATGCTAGTTACAGCTACATTGTGTCCTTGTTATTTAAAACAAATAAAATATCACATATTAATGGTACCATAGCGAAGGCACTAAAACTAATGGAGTTTGCTCAGTTGATCTTTGGAACAAGCGTCTGGGACACCCTTCTCTAAAAGTCACCAAATTAGTTCCCAATGTTGTTTCCAACAAAAATAGTGAGATTATAAATAAAGCTTGTAATAAATGTCAACAGGCTAAATAAACTAGAGATAGATTTCCTTAAATGATCATAAAATTTCTCATAAGTTTGAACTTATACATTGTGATTTATAAGGTCTGTATAGAACTTTATCGTCATATGGTGCTTCATATTTTTTGACGATAATAAATGATTATTCTCATACCATGTGGGTGCTTTTTGTTAATTGATAAGAAATAGGTGACACACATGATGTTGACTTTTTTCCATAGTGCAACAATAATATAATGAAAAAGTTAAAATTATCCAAAGTGATAATGAGATAGAATTTACTTACATGAAAGATTATTTTCTTAAATATGGAATTATTTTTCAAAATTTTCATATTGGGACCATACAACAAAATGGTAGGGTGGAGAGGAAACATCGACACATTTTGAATGTATACAAGCATTACACTCTCAAGGGCACTTTCCATTCAATTTTTGGGGAGAATGTCTATTGTTGTAGGATAATAAATAGAACTTTGTCCTCAATTTAAATGGAAAACCCTATATGAAGTTTTACATGGGTAACCACCTTTATATAAGCACCTGAGAGTGTTTGGTTTGTTGTGTTATGCATATAACCAAGGAAAGAAAGTGGATAAATTTGCAAGAAAAAGTCGTTGTTGCATTTTTGTTGGGTACCTATATGAGAAGAAGGGTTGGAAATTGTATGATTTAGAAACAAGAGAGTACTTTTTTTAGCAATGGTGATTTTGAATTCTTATTTACATAATAAGGCCCTAATTATAGTGAGAATTTTGGGAGAGGAGTTTTTTTATGAAGTTGTTGATGATGAATTTGATAGAGTTGGGGTAGATGTTCGAATTGCTTCAGTTGTTGAATATGGAGAACATAAGAGTGAAGGAGTAAATGGGTGTATATGATGACGGAGAAAGTCAATCTGAGTTCATAAGGCAATAATGCCCAAGGGGTCTAAGAACTAAGGGATGGAGACCTAAAACATGAGGGGCAACAAAAGGGAGAGCAATGAGCATTAATTGGGTCATATAAGTTGAATAAAATAGCAATCTATTCATCTATGTGACTATATTACTAATACTATCTAGAAATTGAACCTTTACACTAGTTCATTTGCCCCAATGCATACCTTAGGTACATCTTATCCAATAGCGCACTTTGTGAATTGTGATAAAATTTATCTGCGATATCAAAATTTTCTTATCATTATTATTGCAAATCATTACGAGTATGGACTCGAATTTGATGAGGTATTGAAGCATGAATAAGGTATAACTGAAGTGAAATTGATGGTCTTTGGTGAAGGTGTGTTGAATGGAAGTGAAGAAGTCAAGTTTTGGAAATAAATTGGAGATTGTCTCGTGATCGTGGGATTTATAAGGCTCCCGCGATCGTGGGATTTATAAGGCTTATTCCCACGATCGTGGGAAGTACTTAGGAAGGAGAAAAGATTGGTTTTGGGCAATTGTTGGACCATATAAGGTTAAGATCCTTTACAATGGTTTAATTAGACTTAGTTAAGGTGTAAAATGAACCTAGATTGATGTGGAATAAGTTTATTAAAAGTTGAATAAGATTTGGATTTTTAATTGAAGTAATAACTTAAATAAGGTGTTATTAGATAACAAGGTATCTAATTTTGGAACTTATAAGTTGTTAAAGGAATGAAGTATACTTATAAACACAAATGTGTTTTAAATGATAAAAGTGAAGTGTTAGTTATGAATGTTTGAGAATTGGGAACTTAGGTGAGTTCATGTAATGTGTAATTACATAATGTATTCATCAGTGCATTATTACAAATGCTTATGTTTGTAAGGCATGATAAGTTTGAGTGAGAATGAATAGGTTCAGTTTGATCGTAAGGAAATGAATTCATACTTATGCATTATTTCACTGTCATGTGATTATGACATTGTGATAATTTCGGACCGTTAATTGTCTAAAGAGTTTGTTAATTGAGATTATATTGAAAGTGCTTTCTAATTATGTGAATATACATAATGTATGATGACTAAATACTTTTATCGATGCATTATTGCATATTCTTGTATTTATAAGGCATGATAAGTTTGATCATATGTTAACAAATAAGTTTAATTGGGGGAAAATGAAATAAAGTCATATATTATACAGTACATTATTTGCTTGTGATTTTGAAATTTGAAATGGATTGTTTTAAAAACTACCAAGTCCTAGTCGTGGGTAAATAGGCATGCCTAGAAGGGTCTGCAGCTGCTCTAGTAACTTGACACTAAGATATGCCCTGATTGTTGACACTATGGTGTCCCCTTGATTATTGACATTACAGTATCCCTTGATTATCGACACTATAGTGTCCCCTGATTTAGAGACATTAGTCTCTTCTATTTCAGATACCAATCATGGTATCTTTTGTTTTGGTCCCATTTCCCACTTATGTAAAAAAGGATTAGCAATCTAACTTGTTTTGTATGTTGATACATGTTCAGTTTTGATATAAGCAAATTTTGTTCTAATACAAAACAAATTCTGTTCTGATAAAAGATAAGCTCTGATTTGATACAAACCACGTTCTGTTCTAATATAAGTCATACTTTGATATGAAAGGATTATATCCTATTCTAATATTCAATTATGATATTTGTACATTCTATTTTGATATTTATGAGTTTTGTTCTGATGTGAGAATGCTCTGAATCTATATCCATCAAATTATGTTTTGAAGTATAATGATTGGATTACTTTGTAATTTGAACAATTAAAGTTTGTATGTGAATTGACATGATACAGTGCATGTAAATGCTAGACAACTGTTAGAAACAGTCACTAGTTTATATCTTGTTTTGTTATTCCCCACTAAGCTATATGATTAGCACGGTAGTTTTGCCTTCGTGTAGGTTCTGATAAGAAGGTTTAAAGACCGGGACAAAGACAACCACAGTGGCCAAGAAGAATGTCTTTTATTTTGAAAGATATATATTTGAGTTTGTTTTTAAGTTGTATCTGACAATACAAGACAATTTGTATTTTGTTTAATGGTTTGTAATAACTTTATTACAGGATGAATTATGTTTAAGGCATGTATTTGGATTAGTACATTATGTTTAATATGTTCTATTTAAAAACAACTTTTAATGAAAGGTAATGTACATTGCTCAAGTTTCTGGGAATGCATGTAATAAATGTTTGCTATGATTTAGATTGTTTCAGTTTTGTTTTGTATGACACTTGCATATCCTTCCAGGGGGTGTGTGGGTGTTACATAACCTGGGTTAAATGACGTATCATATGTGGTTATATTAATCAGTTTTCCTAATTCGTAATGCTAATGCCTAATTAAATCTAGAGATCGTATCCTAGGTTATTTGGTGGTTAGGTTTAATTAATGATCATATCTTGATTAAATATTACCTAAAGGAAAACTTAAGTTAATTATTAACCCACGATTAATGGTTGCTAGGAGAGGTTTAAAAACAACAAATCAATGAAATATGTTTAATTAGGGTGTAGGTTGAGATTGAACCAAAGAATTGGGTTCCTACTGAATTCCCCACTTTTATTATTTTTCTCATGTTTTCTTTTTGTTTTTATTAGTCTAGTTTCATTTTATTTTCTTATTTCAAAAATCCAAAACTCCCTTAACCTAAACACCGATTCATTTCAATAAGTTTACACACATTCTCTGTGGGATCGACCTAGACTCACTACTGCTATAGTAGTAGTCTAGTTATTTTATTTTAACTTGAGTAATGATGCACTATCAACCAATATATCAATTAAGTGCCTCAAGCATTGTTTCTAGCCTAGCCTTATACCAATGACACTTCCCCTCTGCCACTTGAATGGTAAGTCCCCCTTCTGATGCTTTCCATATTCACAGGGAATATTTGCTTTGAAATCTTCTAGCTACTATTGCTATTTATATTTCTCTATATTCTCTATAAATTAGCTAGATAGGATGAGCACTCCTTGATAGAGCTTAAGGAGATTAATTGGTCTTTGACTTTAGCATAAATACACTCATGTACTTGTTGATTTCTACTGATGTTCTGGAACCTACGTAGGTTTCTTTATGCCTATATTTACTTAATGCAAGTCGCAAAGGAAATTAGGCAGATAATAGAATTAGAATGGAAAATGGACTTCAGTCTGATAAACTTTTGCAGTATCCTTTTGTATTGAAGTGTGTTTAGGGACCAAAGACATTTATGTCTTATCTAAGACCAAATGTTCCTAAAGAAGGGACACTCAAAGAACAAATCGTCCTTATTCTCTTGTTATGAGTTGCACAGGACATAAACCTCAATTGAATTTAGGAAAAAAAAAATTCTATCTATTGTACTTAGCTTGTTTAAGATATTGAGCCATAGGATGAACAAAAAGCTAGGCAAAAGCTCTTTATGCCAAACCACTTCATAGCATTCCATTTTGACATTTCTCTGAAACAGTCATTCCTTACAACGTTTTGTTGTAAATAAACCTTACAGGTGGTTTCTCCAAATATATCTATCAGGGATTAATAAGTTAGGGGGTAGTTGGGTTGTAGGTAGTGAATTTCTCTTAGGAATTCCAACCACTTACCCTCCCTAATAAAGGATTTAACCTTAGCAATTAATGGAAGGTGGCTTAGTAATTAAGTGGAAATTTGATTACTGATTAGTTGTCCATTTCCTATCCAGTTGTTATACAAAAACTAGCCCTTACTTGATCCTCTACCTGACATGAAATTTTAGAACTTAATTCCTCCTTTATCTTCAACAATTGTGAAAAAAAACCAAGAGTGGGAGGTCTTTGAGTTAATAGCCCATATACTCTGACCTTTTAGGACATAAGCATAGAGCCATTTGGCCCAATAGGTGTCATCTCCTTGCAGGATGGACCATAATTTCTTCATCAATAGAGTTTTATTAGAGGATTTGATAGGAATAATTCCAAGGCCTCTCTCCAGCTTAGGTCTGTAGGCATTAATCCACTTTACCTTGGCATGTCCCTATTAGGGAAACCTCCTCCCTATAGAAAGTTTCACATTAACTTTTCTAATGATTTAATAACTCCCAATAAGTTTCATAAAATTAAGCACGGAGTTGACTAGTTGTAATCTACCTCCAAAAATAGAGCATGGTTGGTTCAAGGGACAATCTTTTTTGAATTCTTTCAATAAGAGGATAACATTCATGAAACTGAATCCTTCTGGAAGTGATTGGCAAGCCTAGATAGCATAGGGGAGTTTGTTTTGTTGCATTCCAATTAACGAGGAGACTAGTCCTTTCATGCGATCTACACTTTTAGAAAGAACAAAATAGCTTTTATTGTAATTAACTATCAATCCAGACATAGAGCTAAATTGGTTCAAAGAAACCATAAAGAGCTTGATTAAAACCTCATCAACCTTAGAGAATAGAAAAAGGTCATCTATAAAGCATAAATTCACCAAAGAGACTTTCTTGCATCAAGTATGATTTTTAAACTGTGAACCCTGCCAATATTGTACTTCAAGAGAGAAGTTAGGGCTTCCATTCATAATATGAATAGATAAGGACACATGAGATCCCCTTGCCGAAGTTCTCTTTTCCCATGAAAAATATTTATAGGAGTTCCATTGACCATAATAGCATAAGAAGGAGAAGTAATGCAAGCTTCAATCCATTTAATGAACACAGTTGAAAAACCCATCACTTCAAGTAGCCTCAAAATAAAATTCCATTCTAAACTATCAAAAGCCTTCTTAAAATCGATCTTGAAAGCACAATTTTTTGGAGCATTCTTCCTTGAGTAGCTTCTTAGGAGTTCTTGCAATATGGCTCCTATTTGTTTACCCTGTAAGAAAGCACTTTGAGTATCACTAATCAAGGATCCCAAAAGATTTTTTAGTCTATTGGCAATAATCTTTACAGCCACTTTATATAAGAAATTATCATCGGGCCAATCTCAAGCCATGCTTTCTAAAAAAGAAGCCATTGAAACCATTAGGTCTTGGAGCTTTTTTAGGATTCATTTGGAAGACGAGCTTCTCTATTTTTGAATCATCAATAGCTCTAGTTAATAATGCTTTCTCTTCATTGGATAGCTTATTATGAATAATAGATTCCAAGAGTTGATTGTCTATAGTTGTATTTCGAGAGAGATAGAAATCTTTGAAGAACCTCTTAGCTTTTTTCAACATATCCTCATGTTTACTTATCATTCTCCAATCTTGCATGGTGATTTCCTTTATCGAGTTATAGTTTTATCAAGAAATTATTCAATTGAAGAAAATTTTGGAGTTTTTGTCACCTTCTTTGAGTCATTTAATCCTGGTCCTCTGCTCTAGAACACTAGCATGATTGTTTAGAGCTTGCAAATAGTCTAACAAAGCATATTTCACCCGAGATAAAAGGGAATTGTCCCCAGATTATAAGAAAGAATATGTGGAACTTGGGAGAGCTTGTCCTTGGCTACTAATATGGCTTGAAAAGTGTTCTCCCTTATCTATTTCTTTAATGATTTTAATCCCTCCCTGATTAATTTAAGCTTCTAAACACATTTGAATTTGAGAGTTTCGTTTACATTTGTTGTTACCCCATTCCTCAGGCAATCTTGGAACCCATCTACCTCAACCATGTAATTGTTGAATCTAAAAGGATGGCAATGCTTCAACTTTAAGAACAAATCATCCACCATCATTGGGGTATGATCCAAAAACATAGAGTATAAGAAAGAGGCCTTACTTTTGGGGAATTATTATAACCATACCCGGTTAACCATAATTCAATCTCACTTTTTCTTAGGAGACCATCCATTAGTTTGCTTATTACTCTAAGAGAAAAAATGACCAATGGCCTTAAGGTCTAGTACTCCTAATTAATCAACATAATCCTTGAAATTAGTAGAGTAATTTTTTAAGGAAAAAGGCCCTTCTGCTTCTGTTCTATAGAGAGTAGAATTAAAATAACATGAATTGAGCCAAGGACCTACCACACTTCTTTGAAAACTCTGTAAGCTCTCCCAAAGATCCTTCCTCTAAAAAATATAGTTGAAACCATACGCTACCGAGGCAAAAAAAGATGTATTTTGGTCAACAAAATGCCACATCATGTGCATGACTTACATCTCCATTTCTAGCACCTTAACCTCTACAATTCAAGGATCAAAACTAACAATAATTCCACCATAAGCATGAGCTGGATGATTAGAAAGAAACTGCCACTTGTTGCCTAACTTATTAAGAAACTTGAGATTCTCTAATCTGATTTTTGTTCCCAAAATAGAAAAGATCGAAAAAATTTCCTTAGCCAAAAAATCCTTAGGGCCAAAAGCTTTTTGGGGCAATTAAAGCCCCTAACATTCCAAACTACAATCATAAAGAAATGAATTTGGAGTTTTGACCTTTGCTCCTAGTACCCTTCCTCCGTTTGACATTGGTAAACTATTCTATAGCCTCTTTTCCTTCAGCATTGCTGAATGTTGAAGGGGCGGTTGACATGCCTTCTTTAGGATCTTCTTTAGTAGTGCTTATTTCCACTTTTTGCTTAGGTTGTATGGCCACATTTGAATGAAGTAGTCATGGATTATCTTTGGAAACATTGTGACTTGATTTTTGCTCATCATTCCCAACCTTATCCACCTGATTAGACCCCTTATAACTGGTTCCTCTTGGGACACATTTTGACATAATACTCGCTCATCATTCCCATCCTTACCGTCTTGATCTAGACCCATCAATTCCATATAATTCCCTTCTTGAAAACTTTCCCAGTTGGTATCCACCTTTTTCCCTGTAGCTTCATAGAAGGCTTCCAATGGTAGTCCACTATTATAGTATCTTCGTATAATGTTCCATTCAAGCCTAACTTCATAACAAGAATTTGGTATGGTAAATCCTTGGAGATGTCCATAATAATACATAGCTGAGCATAGCCTAATCGTTTCCTTTTTTTTTTAGTTTCATCCATGTATAAAGGTTTGCCCCAAATAACTTGCAATCACACTAAGGCCTTTAGTAGTCCAATATTCCAGTGGAACATTATACAAGTTCACCCATAAAGGAACTGACTTTAACTTTTTTGTCTTAGGTTGGAACCTAGACTGCCAGCTTTAGAGAAACAACGGAAGGTTCATCACAAGCGAAGACCCTTCTTCTAAGACTTCGAGAGCTTAAGCTTTGGAGGAAAAGGTAAATAACGCTAAATTTTTCTCAACTGGCAGTACCTCTAACAAACCTTTGTTCTTTCAAGTAATGTTTACCCATTTTTGCAGCACCAAAATTGGGGGGTCTTTTCTCCAAAAAGTGTTAGACCCCGAATTTTTTTTTATGATGTCATTAAGCATGAATTGTGATAATTATATGTTTATGGCTTAGTTTGATTAAATTGGGTACATCAATGGTTAATTGGAGTATAATTTTGTGTAAGGGCATTTTGGGAAGTTTACTTAAGTTGGAATGGATTAAGGCTTATTAGGAGGGGTAAGATGGTCTTTGTCCATTCCTTATGTTTAAAAGATAGAAAAAGAAAGAAAAAGAAGAGAAGAGGAGAGTCATAGCCGTGGAGAGGGAAGAAGAAAGAAGAGAATAGAGTTTGCGTTTTTGGCAGGTTTCGACGGATTTAGAGCTTCAATCGGTAAGTTTAAGTCCTTTCTATCTTGTTTTCGGTTGGATTAAACCTTAAGA
>JAOTIZ010000008.1:35901013-35925488 GCA_027123425.1 Erythroxylum panamense | reverse complement strand
GAAAATAGTGGAATATTATCTTTAAATACTTTACGGTGATGAATTATATATTGATTACTCACTTACTTCTATATAGTTCATACAACATCAATTGACTACAAAATGAGTTATCTTTAATTAAGATAGGTCATAAACGTCATTAAAATATAGCAATCTTTAAATTGAGATATTTTTAATATTTAAAGTCAAATCATCATTTATAAAATCATCACAGAGAGCATTTTTAAGAAACAAATAATTAATATTTCATTAAAAAAATTACGTCAAGTTAATTCAACAAATTTGGTCTTTGGCAAGCACTCATATTTTTTTGTGTATATTCTATGTATTTTAATCTATAAGATCAACTACTTACTTAACAAAGAAAAAATAAAACACATGTTAGTGTTTTTGCTATATTAATGATTCTTAACTATCATTCGTACTTGAACCCTTGATGAGACCTTTGGCCCTTTCACACACCTAATAAATTTAAAGCCCCATAATACATTGCTATTTGAATGAAAAGGAACAATGCCAAGTTGATATATATTTCTAATACCACTAAAGTTTTTCATATACAGATTTGTCACTCACTAACTAGGCAATTATACCTATCATTGATATTTACAATAGTAAGATACTGATCCCACAAAGAAGTGTTGTGAATAGAAAAGCTAGATACTATTAACTTATACTTTTAATGTTTAGTGATTGCTTACCACTCTTTGATTCCATAAACAAAAAGATATGAAACTAGAAGAATCAATTTTTATAACTTGTTATACCTTTTTTAATAATATACATAATTGATAGAGCTCTCACATTATGCTTCAAAAAGTTTAATTAAGTAATTGACAGGAAAATAAGAAACTTTCTTTGGTTAGTTGATGTAAAGAAGGGAAGAAACTCAAAAGTCAAATGGTTTGATGTTTACGTTCCTTGGTAAAAAAGATGCTTAAGGCTTATAAGAATATAAGACTTGAATAAAATGCTCTTCATTAAGAGATATGGAAGGTGCTCAATAATAAGGAGTCCATAAGAGTAAAATGGATACAATCTCACCACTTAAAAGTAACTACTTTTTGGAATTTTAAAGACAAGAAAGACAACTCATATCCTTTAAATCAGGTGTTAAGGCTAAGGAAGTCTACAAGGCAAGAATTCAAAGCAATTATAGGAAATATAAATTATATCTATTTTTGGTTTGACAATCGAAATGGTTTAAGATTACTACATTTAATAATCGAAGCATATTCACTCAGACACATGCTTATTAAGAATGCCAAAGTTAAAGAGATTGTTCAAGGAATCAGTGGCAATATAACCTTAGACGCTTCTCCTTCATCATATATAACATACTAAGATACACCCCTAATGAATCTAAGATAGACTACATAAGATGGCTAAGCAATAGATCAGGGAAGGTTATAAACAAATAATACTTACAATTGATTAGGGAACATCAATAGAGATTATATTGGGCTAAGATGGTGTTGGTGAAATCAAACATACCAAAAATCTCCTTTATAATGTGGTTAATAGCAAAAGGAGGTTCAAAACAAAGGATATAACTAAAGATAGTATGATCTAGTATATAAATTATGAAAGTTAGAGAATGGAAGTATTTCTTTCTTTTTTAGTGTCAATACCTAAAAATTACTTTTGGAACAAGTGTAAATGAGATATCGCTCTTATTCTCCAATTACATTCTAGGGAATTATAATAGAATAAGCTAGAAAAATCAAATATAACTCAAAAAAGGACCTGGAAGTATCTAGGTTAGCTTTTTTTTGTTTTATATGCTTGATTTACAAGGAAAGAAATGGTAAGAGATTTGGTTATAAACCATCAAATTCTGTAACTTTTCTATTGATAAGTCTAAACTAGATAAAGGAAGGAAGCATTACTATATGGTAAAGCTTGAGAAAAAGCTAGCGGTGGGATGAAATCTAAATGGAAACTACTAAAGGGACTCTAGGATTTAACTGAAGAACTTGGTGGAGACTGATGCATTAATTCATCTTACTCAAAACTAAATTGAACATTATATATACAACTTTATGTTAAATGGTTGGAGCTTACAAATTCTATACTTTGTTCTAATTTAGATATGATTCATAAGATTTATAAATAAAGATTTTAGATTTGTGCATTATGCCATTTATATTAGAGCGAGGCTAGTACAAGATTAGATCCTTAGAATTTTTTTCATGGCTGCTCCTTACTAAAATGTCTATTTCTATTTAGCACTCTTTTATGTAGGCTTAAATAGGTAAAGAGCCTTGAAATGGCTCTAAGAAGAGATTGAACATTTTCTTGTTTCCTTTCTAAAGGTCAACTTAATCAATTTTATTCAACTTTCTCAAATAATAAAGAGATGGTTTTTATAAAGTTTAGAATAAAGGGAAAAAAAACAAAACCTAACAACTAACAATAGACAAGGAAATAAATGATAAGACGATTAATCAAAAGACAATGAAATCAAAAAGCTATGTCTAGATGAGTACTTCCCCTAGCAACACTTAGGGCTAATTATGACTAAGAGCAGGAAGGGCCCTTGTGTAATATCCCATCTCTTAAATTGTTGAAGGATTTAAAGTGTTAGACTACTGAGTCACATAAGTAGCATCATATAGAATGAATTTAGTACATTTGTGACATGATTTTATGATTGTCTTCATATGCATAAATTTAGCATATACATATTAATTGTGATTTAGACAAATTGCACTCAATTGACATATTTTGGGGTATGAAACTAAATTGAATATGACTTGAATGTACATTTCTAATGTCTTGTACTTAGTTTAACAATGACAAGAATTGATGGATTATAATTGATAACCTGGAATAAAGTGTTATAATTGGAAAATTGATTAATTAAAGTGTACATTTAGACTAGGAAAATTGTCAAGTGGCAAGACAAATTGATACATGGAAAGTTAGGATGACTAAGCCTATGAATAAGTGACATTTGACATAAATAAATGAGTGACATTTGGCATAGGAAATTAAGTGGCAAATGCCAACAATAATTAAGTGACAAATGGCCTAACATATTGGTGACAATTGGCAGCTTATATATGGGACAAATGGGATGCATGCATGGAGACAAGTGTTATTAAGAAATGGTGACATCTTGTACCTAATTGAATTAGGCTAAGGTAGCACATGTTTCTGCTGAAACATTTACCATTTTCTTCTTCTCACACCACAGAAACCTGCTTCTACCTCCCATCCTTGTGTTTTGCTTGAGCTTTGCTAAATTTCTATACCAAATACTTGCTTTTATCCTTCACAAGATAGCTATAGAACCATAATATTGTAGTTCTTGTTCTGGTCTTTGATCCTAGCCAAAAACCAATATATTTCTACCTTAACTTGGTGATGATTTTTGCAAGAATGGAGAGCTATGTTAGCCTGATCATTGAGATGGAAATTTGAGCTAGATAAGTAAGTAAAGTTCTGCTTTTTATGGCATATTATAATAGGAAGTGTATGATGATTGAATTGGGATGGATTGTATATGATGTTGATGATGAATTATGCTGGAAAATGATACTTGAACTTGGATATTTTTATGTCTTGTTCTTGAGGTATAAAAATAGTAGGTTATAGGTTGTTTTATAGATAAATTAGATTAGGATTTGAACTATAATAAAGATGGATTGATGTTAAAGGAAGGTGCTTAAAGGAAGGTGCTAGTGAAGGATTCTTGAAATGAGAAAGAACTAAGACTATGTGTATGATAGTGAATGAAAGTTTCTACTTTGATTTTGATGCATAAAGGACCAAAGTTTATGAGCTACCAATTGAATGATTTGAGTTAGAATTGGAGATGAAATTGATAAGGAATTGACATATAACTAAGGTATAATTGAGGTATAATGAATGGATGGTCATGAAGGTGTTAAAATCTAGAAAAAATTTGAAGGAAGAAAAACAAGTAATGAACTTTGTACCAAACTAAAATAGGAAAATGCTTGTCTACATAACAAGAAAGGGGGACTTGATATTGTATATATCAAACTGAGCGATAAAGTTCAAATTATATGAGAGTTTGAAGGATTCTAGTTACAAAAGAATCTCTATAGGTTAAATGAGTTTGCACTCATTATGTAAAGACTCGAACCTTCTAGAATTGTCTCTCTAAATGTCAATACTTTTTAGACTATGTTACATATCCTAAACCTTAAGGATCAGATGAGGACTAAGATCAAACATAGACTAGGAATTATGAAGATACTAATTCTTGGAAAGATAATTAAAGTATTTTGGTCCTTTAGTTGATAACACAAACTGCTCAACTTTAAGAGGAATAATATTTGAATTGGTTTCAAGAAGAGAAATCCTATAGGAGAATAAATATAGCATTAACCAGGGTATCAAGTATGAACTAATTACAATCGCTCCTAATTTCTTCCCTAATTTTGTTAATAGGGACAACACCATCTAGTCAAGGCATCCATCATGTATTTACCCCAACAATTTTTATAGATAATTGATGAGAGATAGAGCTCCTAAGGTTCCTTGGCATAATTTGGTTTGGTTCAAACAAGCTATCCTTAAGATTTTATTCATTATATGGCTAGTTATCAAAGAGAAGTTATCCACTAAGGACAGAAACCATGATTTTTCACTTACCTCATTCACTTGTCCTCTACATCATAAAGCTCATAAATCTATAGAGCAATTATTCTTCTAAAGTAACTTAACTAATTTTCTATGGAAAATGATATAATCTCACTTCTAGCCCATAATTGGCTAGACATCATAGCTTAGATCCATTACAAGAGGTGGATGACTAAAGAGGATTTGGATAACTTTAAGATCTTCTTTGTAGTAAAGATTTATGGTATATGAAAGGAAAGGAATTAAAGGGTCTTCCAAAGGAAGGAAGAAAAGAAGCAGCAGGTCCTAATGGAATTGATGAATATGATAAGAGACTAGATCCTATCTTCTTCCTTGCTAGGGTAATATATTATTAGCACCTCCTTTACTCTTTGGATACCTAGTGGAAATGGGCCCACTAATACTTTTTTAATGTTTAAAAGTCATATATCCTCTTCTCTGATGCATGCCTCTAAGTTGAGATAGCTAAATTAGGAGATATATGCCAAAAATTAGTTTACTTTATTCATTAGATAGTTTGACCACGTTAATTGTAATTTTATTATACTTCATGCTTCCGTAGGTTACTTTAATGCTAAGTTTGTACTCTAAAACTCATTTTTTATTCAATTTAATCTTTAAATTCTCAAAAAAAATCTAAAGAAATTAGATGAGAATAATTATAAAAATATCCTATGGAGATTTCTAAGTTATAGACTAGAAGTTTAAAAATAGTGTTTAAAACTTGAAAATGAAATGTAGTTAAAACTAATGACATAAAACTTAACTATGGCGATGAGAAATTATACAACATTCTATTACCCAAAATTAAAATATTATAAGGTTAAAATTAACATTATTAATAGAGAGGTAAATAATAATATGTGCAAATAAAATATAATGAAAAGACTAATTTAGTCAAATTGGAATCAAACAAACATAATACTTTCAATGTGTTTTATCTTTTTATTTTTTGTGATTAGTGTGCCATGTATACCTTTATGTTAAACGAGTTAACAAAAAAAATTATCAAGAATATCATTAATATTGGAAGATTGAAAAATAGTATAAGTATTTGATTCTAAAACTAATTATAATAATGGGTGTTTGGTTGACTGGAATCACCATTTTATTCCTAATCTATTCTTAGTAATATGTTATTCCTTTGGCTGAAGAAAAAATATACAGTATATAATCAAAGGGTTTGTTTATTCCTTGACGGGTTGTTTGGTTGTAAGTTAGTTGGGAATAAAAATGAGAACTTGTTAGATAAAAATATCCTTAAGGAATCCATATAATTACTTAGCTATAAAAATATAATAATAATAATGTAGTTAGTGGGACTAATGGATATTTTGATCTTTTTGTTAGTTATTTATTTGTCATTTCAAATTTATACTTTCAAATCAAAAATTAACATTACATCACTATTAGAAATTCTTAAGAATAAATCAAATTAAATAATACATATTTTATTATATTCCTAGATAATTATAATTTGATTCTTTATCTATTCTTGCGGGTAGACCGACTGCCTTGTTGGGAAATCAATGGGCTAACTTCCCAATTAATCAATCTCTAAATAAGTCATGCTCGTAAGTTTTAAGAGGAGTACGAGAAACAATGAGCTGGTATATGGCTGTTTGGAGCAAGAACATAGTCCTCAAGGTATCCTTCTAGTACAGTTAGCTGTCAAATAAAGATTGGATACAAAGGATTGACCAAATTTTCGCAATATATTTGATCAATACCATTTTGTAAAAAAGCCACAGAAATGCGTACACACCTCTTCTTTGAATTCAATTACTAAACATGGATATTTAAGAGCAATGCTTACATACAAAGCACATCTCCACTACATAGACTTTATAAAATGATTGCTGAAAGATAAAACTATTAAGAGAGACCTTTTTACGTATACAATAAGATTCAGTTGTTGTATGTATAATATCCGCAAAGGAAAGGTATGGAAGACGAAGGAAAAGGTACTTAAGGAAATTACATAATGAATTAAAGAACAAATGTTATGCAATGAAGATGCAAGCAATTTCCAAAATGGGATAGCTAGGACGTGGAGAATCAACAAAGAAGACTTTAGTAGTTATCTAAAAGATGGTATATGTTGTACAAATAAAATCGTGGAGTAATGAAGTAACTGTTGTAAAACTAAGAACAACGGAGTGGGTAAAAGGAAAGCCTTTTGTAGTCATTGGAGTTGGTGTTGTGTTGTTTTGGGCTATGAATGGTTGATGTATTTTTTCTTTTAATATAATTCATTTAATTTTTATAAGCATGCCAAATTTTAAGCACTTGACAAGAAAATTAAAATGTAATTAAGTGTTATTCTCAAAATGGTCTTCAAATCTTGTGCTTAATTTTGCACCCATATTTATATAGATCTCACATAAATATGTGGATAGAATTAACTGACATATGACTGAAACTGATTAACAGGAATAGAAGATCTGTCTATTTTCATTGATATTGTGTTGTTTTGGATGGTTGATGTATTTTTTCTTTTAATATACTTTATTTAACTTTTATAAAAAATGCTAAATTTTAAGTGCTTGACAAGAAAATTGAAAATGTAATTAAGTGTGCAAATCATGATTTACGAATTGTACGGTGAAAGACATCTTACAAGTTTTCTTAAGAGTATTCAACACGAAAATTAACGATACGGTTGGATCAATTCTGCATGCGTAAGACTTGATTTATGAATTTTTTGATGGGAATATTATAGAAATCTAATTATTTTTTGAGTGAAATAAACTAATATTGGATAATAAAAAAATTAATTTTATACTTTAAAATTATTTTCAAATGAAAATTATTTTAAGTTAGAAAATTTTAAAATAGAAAATAATAAATTAATATATATATTTAAAATCTTAAGTTATTTTTATAATTAATAGTGTACATCACTATATATTTCTAGCTCTAGTGATTTTAAAATTTTAAATTTTCTTAAAATAGTTATTTTAAAGATCTAAAAAATTTAAGTAGTATTTAGTTTTAATAAAAATTATTATTATAGAATAAAAATATAAAATTCGAAGTATATTTTCAAAATGTATGTTGATTTAGAAAGTAATTCAAGAATACAATTTTAACTTATTTATAAATAACATAAAATTTTAAAATGTAAAATAAAATAAAATAAAAATATTTTTATATATTAAATTATAGTAAATGATATTTAAGTAATATTTAGATATTATATAACTAAAACTGATTGAATAAATTGTATAATACTCGTAGTTGAAAATATGAATCTTGTACAAATAAACATGTTTTGTTTTTTGTTTTTTGACCAAGTGATTGATCCTTTTTTCTTTTCTTTTTTTTTTGTTTGGGGTAAACTGGGGTTTAGGCTTATGGGCCCAATGAATTTCTTAATTAAAAATGATAAAATCAACCCAACTCTCTCGACTCAATTTTGGCCTAATTTGAATAAATTACGGGTGAATTACGGGTTGATCATGATCGGCCCAATCGAATCACAAGTATCACGATAGAATCGATCGGCTCGACCTCTTATCCAACTATTTCTTAAAAAAAGACGTTTCATAGACGAGCCACAGGCCAGTCAACCTGTGTCAGGCTAGGTCACCGGCCAGCCGGGCCTTGGGCTACACGGATTGAAAGTCGGGCCAGGCCATCAACAGCCCATTTACATCCCTACAGTCGTATTTACTTACTTTGCTTGCCTACCAGTCTTCTCTTCTCGGTTTCAACAGTCCAGTAACTTACGCTGCGTTTTCCCCGTCAACGAAAAGACAAAACATCAATGCTTATGTTTCGTGATTTTCTTTACTTAGAACAAGATGTTGCGCGATTCCCGAGATACGTTAATTTCTCCCTTTGCCCAACTTGGCTGAATGGTTTCATAGTCCTTCAAGCTTCGCCGATTAAGATGAAACTGATCCAGTTACGTGGAATTGTTTCAACTTTTAAGCTTAACAGGTGAACTTACTTTGGATATGCGATTGCTTCTTTTCTTTTTGTTTGTTTTCTGATAGTTTCGTGTCCAAAGATCATGAGTTCTGATCCGTGTAGCTTCCTTGTGACATGATGATTACGTTCTGTGTGTGTTGTGTTTGTGTTATTACACGTTGTTCTTTATTATGTTGGATGTATCAACTGATCCTTGATTTGTTGTAATAGCCAATGCTGATTTATGCTTTCTTTCTTCTTTTCTGTTTTGCCTTCTGTTTTGCCTTATTTTGGGTCACTCATTGGGTCCGACCAAAAAAAAAACGAGTAATGTTCCTAAAAATATTTTTAAAATTGTGGCATGTCAGGAGCTGATCCTGCTCATTGAATCATAGATGTGAGGTGTTATAGTTTCCGTTGTTGACAGCAAAGTGATGGTATCCAAAGTTGAGTTTCGAGATAGTGATAATGTTGGAAATTCCAATAATGGTCAGTTGTTGCATGAAATTGAGGCTATAAGCAAAGCCCTTTACTTGGATCAAACACCACGAAAGGCCTTGTTTCCGTCGTCTTCTGGTGTTCGGTCTAAATCAGTTGAGAGGCCCAGGCTGCTACTAGAATCAAAATCAAATGTTGACCTATTAGTTCGTAATGGAACTTTCTTGTCAAAGGACAAGAAAAGTTCATCCATGTGGAATTGGAAGAAACCATTTAAAGCGCTATCACATATTGGCCGTCAGAAGTTGAATATCTGCTTCATTCTTCATGTGCATTCCATTGAAGGGTTGCCCCCAAGTTTCAATGATTTAACTATGTCTGTGAATTTTAAGAGAAAGGGTGAGGTCATGAGAACAAGCCCATCAAGGGTTGTCAATGGGAATGTTGAGTTTGATGAGACTCTAATGCACACATGTTGCGTATATGGCAGCAGAAATGGTCAGAATTTAGCAAACTACGATGTTAAGCTTTCACTGATTTATGCTTCCATAGTTGGGGCTTCAGGCATTGATTTAGGGAAACATTTGGTGGATCTCACAAGGATGTTACCATTGACATTGGAAGAATTGGCTGGGGAGAAGAGTACTGGCAAGTGGACTACAAGCTTCAAGCTTGCAGGCAAGGCGAAGACTGCTAATCTTAATGTTAGTTTTGGTTTCTCACTGATAAAGCGCAATTTAGTTGGGCCAACAAATGATCCAAGTGTGTCTGATATTGTAGAGTTACCTCATAATAGATCAGGTGCAGTAACCCTTGGAGAAGGTTGTGGAAAGAATAGTGACATCGGAAGAATTGGAAGTGTCCCTAACAATTTGGATCATGGTTTACCCCAGTCCTCTCATACTGTTGATGAAGTGTCACAGCATTTAGGCTTCGAATTGTCTAAGTCAATAAACTTTCTATACCAGAAATTTGATGAAATGAATTTGTGCAACTCAGAAGTACTTGAAATTCTATCTGAACATGAGGAGTCAGTGAAACCAAAATCTATTAAGGGGTTCGAGGTCTATGAAAACCCAGATGAAGATTATGACAATATGGATTTTACTGTCATTGAACAGGGAATAGAAATAACAGAGCGACAGTTAGGGTCAGAAGGTTTTCTTAATGGTGCCGAAGATACTACAATTGACACTATGAATCTGAATGAGAGTATTGTGGATAGTAACACGTCTTTTGATTTGGGGATAACATCTGGCTCAGTGGAGAACACTTTTCCAAAGTATAAGGTTATAGTAAATAATTGTGAGCAGGAACAGATCCTTGTTTATAAGGAGCAGGTAAATGGTGAAGATGTGAAGTTGAGTGAGAACTTGTTCATCAGAGAAATTGCAGAGTTGGAATCCCAGCAAGCTATTAGTGAGTTTCTACGGCAAGAGAATCGAATGGAAGCTAAATCAGATCACAAGGATAAATTGGTGAAGAGGTCCTTGAGCTTGGATCGAATTACTGAAACTGTGGCAATTGAATTTCTTAATATGCTGGGAATTGAACATACTCCATTTGGTCATGGTTCACAGATTTATCCTGAGTCTCCTAGGGAATGTTTGTTGAGAGAATTTGAAAAGGAAGCTCTAGCTTCTGGGAACTTTGTCTTAGACTATAACGGAAGTGCAGAGAGTGAAGTTGATCAAGCTGGACCTAGTTGTAGAGGTCCTGCTGATATATTTGATTTCCCTTCAGTTATTCAGACTGCTAGGGAGGATCACCATGGGTTAAGCCAATTACACGGTAGAAGAAAAATGGCCAAATTGCTTGAGGACTTGGAGGCTGAAGCATTAATGAGAAAATGGGGTTTAGACGAGAAGGCCTTCCAGAGTTCTCCGCGTTGCTCTGATGGATTTGGAAGTCCAATTGAGCTCCCCCATGATGGGCAGTCTGAATTACCCCAGCTTGGAGATGGCTTTGGATATTTAGTTAAGACAAAGGATGGAGGCTACCTACGTTCCATGAAACCTTTTCTTTTTAAGAACTTAAAAAATAGTGGGAACTTAGTAATGCAAGTTTCTCATCCTGTTGTGGTACCTGCGGAAATGGGTTCAGAAATAATGAGTATATTACAGCATTTATCATCAATTGGAGTTGAAAGTCTATGCTTACAAGCAAATAAATTAATGCCTTTGGAGGATGTTACTGGGAAGACCTTACAAGAAATAGCACGGGATGCATCACTTGGAGCTGAAGACCCTGGTAGGTCAGTAATCACAGTATTTCCACTTAATGCTTTAATTTCGTTTAGAAATCAGTTTGTCAAAAGCATATGTAGCTAACTTAGCATGTTTCTCTCTCTCCACACACAATAGATGCATGCACACAAAGATGCATGCATATTTATATATTGTTTTCCTGTCCAACATAGCTTATTTTCTTGGTTATTAACAGATCATTTCAAATTGCTGTTGCAGGCAGACCCTTGAATCATTGCTGAAGCAAAATACATCAAGTGGAAGAAAAGAAAGACTTCCTACTAACAATAAGTTCTTTAACAATTCCAGCCTGAGTGGTATTGACCTTGGGTCGGAGTATACAACTCTGAAAGAACTTTCTCCTTTAGCAATGGATAAAATTGAAGCAATGTTAATTGAAGGGCTGAAAATCCAATATGGCACATCTGTGGAGGCCCAGTCAAGCATCAGTGCTCTTGGAAAAAACAGTGCCAATCTTGGTTGGTCCCTCAATTCTGAAGGAGGGGTTAAACGGCAAGACAATGACTTTGAGGAGTTGCTAAATCTTTCTATATCCCTAGATGAGTGGTTAAGGCTTGATGCTGGAGTCATCAGTGATGAAGACTACATGAATGAGTACATATTAAAGATCCTCGCAGTGCACCATGCGAAATCCATGGATCCTGTTTCTGGGATGTTTAGAAAAGATAAACACAAGGATAAAGCATATGTTATGGAGAATGGCTTATTGGGGGACCACATAACAATAGCTCTTAGGATTCTGCTTAGAGATCCTCTTCGAAATTATGAGCCCGTTGGTGCCTCGATGCTTGCTTTAATCCAAGTGGAGAGGATTCTCTATTCTGCCATGAGATCACATAACACAATGTCCTTAAGTGGTAACAATGAAAATGAGGATTCTGATTGGGTGGGACTTAAAACATTAAGTAACTATGCAGAGGAGAATGAAGTCGTTCATTTGTTTGAAATTACAGGAGTTCATCTTTCAGGTTTGAATACTGAAGATAGCAAGAATCATCTTTGGGGTGGCAAATTGCAGCAACAGTCTGGGATCCGCTGGCTTGTTACTAATGGAATGTCCAAGTCCTACAAGCATTCCATTTCAAAATCAAAGGCAATTGTGGTGTCTAATTCACAACTGATGTCAAAGGGTAAGACTTATGATACCTTATGGAGCATAAGCTCCCATACGAATGGCAGAGGAACTAACATGAAACATTTGGTCGGATTTTCTCCTTATATACGAAACCCAGATATTGTATTTACCAAATGAAAGCACGTAAGTTTTTATCTTTGTTAATAAGACCATTGTACAATTTGTGTCATATTACAAGTAAATGTGGCATAGTGAGAGCTAGCGACACTAATATTTCTTCATGCGAAGAATATTTTTAACTTGAAAAATGTGATTGATATCTCCCAAATAGTCAATGCTGAGATCCAATTGCATTGGAATCTCACCTTTTATTCGTACGTAATTAGACTTAAAACATATGTATTTACCATATGAGCCTTCCCAAGTAAGATCCAAATATATTGCAATCTCATCTTTTATTCCTACGTAGTTAGACTTAAAACATATGTACTCAACCATATGAGCCTCTTCTCAAGAAAGATCCAAATATATTGTAATCTCATCTTTTATTCCTATGTAATTAGACTTCATACATATGTACTTATCTTATGAGCCTTAGCAACCTCTGTAACAAGCCGGCAAACCTTGGCCCCTTATGAGATGATTGAGTAAATTGAGTGCCTCTAATTTCTTTCTTTGTCGGTGATTATGTTTATTCATAAAAGAAATTTAAAAAATAAAAGAGAAAGCAAAGCCTTAATGAGATAAATGAGTAAATTGAGCTTCTCTAGCTTCTTTTTTCCTTGGTTATTAGATTCTTTATCTTTTTTTTAATTATTTTCATTCTTAATAACTAATTTGGACTAAATGTTTTTCGTTTTACTCTTTCTATTTTTTCCTAATCGCTTCACTTTTTTTTAATTGTCTTTTCCTTTGGAGAATGGAACTAACTTATGTTCTGAGCCATGTTGGCTTAATAGGAAACTTTCTCACTTGAAGTTTTTTCTTTTTTTATATTATTAATTGCCAACTTACTCTCCAATAGGTCTTCCACTGCTTTCCTCTCTTCCTCTCCTTCTTTCGATTCTTGATCACTTGGCAAAATCTTTCACTATTGTCTCTTTTGTTGTCTCTACCTTATTTCCTATTCTTATTTCTTCTTTTCCTCCAAATTTTGCCTTGCTATTACAATAGCGGTTGCAACTCTCACACCAATAATATTAGTAAGGTTCAATATCAATATGATGGGACCAAAGACTATTCTATCAAAATTAGGTTTAATCCAAAAAATTGAACATAAAAACATAAACAAAGGATATGAATTGCCAGATTTTAAAAAAAAAAGGAATGTGAGTGATAGGATTCTAGAGTTGACTGTCACTAGTAAGAAAGATAAGTGCACTAGTTATTAAAGAAGCTAAAACAAGAGTTTGTCAAAAAACAAGGATTAAAAAACCCTTCCTAAGGTATACATCCATAATATAGCATTATATACTTCAGGAATATAAAAACCTTATGAACTAAAGTCCTAAAATAGAGTAATAACCTTAACAAAATGTAATTAGGAAATAGATAACTTTCAAAGATAATCAATCCCTATCTAAATCAATAGCTTCATTTATAAAAACAAAAAGTATTTGGCGCTTAGCTAAGAATGCTTCTCTTCCATCCCCCACTCTCTCTTTTAAGCTCACTCCTTTCTCCTCATCTTTATCTCTCATTTTAATTTTGTCTAAAAGGTATGAATCACATCTAAGTGTTTGCTCTCATTTCTTCCCCCCTTAAACTCTCTTGCTCACTCTTATAAATCTATAGTTGATCTTCGTAAACTTGTTTTGGTGGCAATGAAGCAATATTAATCAATTTCATTCATGGAAACGAATATTTGTTCTTATATTCATTATATATGCCTCTCCTATCAAATGTCCAAAGACGCCTTAAAAGAATGTGCCCACTTGTATGGAAACCACAAAACACAATATTTCATCCTTATACCTCTTAATTAAGAAACAAATCATCACCTGTTTTTAACATTATCCTTCCCACTCTTATTCAACCATTATAAGTTGTATGGCTTAGGATTTTCTGTGGTTGGTAATCCTAACTTCTCATCCAATTCCACATTAGCTACAATTTCTTCTATTTATTATCATACTAGAAACTCAATCCTTGTGGCACATTTAATATGAAATAGATTGTCCCACTGTTTATTCACATCATCCTCTCTCACAAACATACTCAACGCTCTCTTCATGCCCAACAACCTTCCCTATCTGAGCCTCACAAGACACTTACTATCACTAGCATTTTCCAAACTAGGCATATCATCATCCACCTCCTCTTCACTTATAGATAAATACTCTTCTCCTTCCCTTATCATTATCACTCTTTTATACAGACATTGTGAAGCTATATGCCCTCTCCCCAATCACCTGAAGCCCTAAATAACTTAATTCTAGTTGTGAAAATAAATTTATTTTATTTTTCTCTTCACTTAATAATGAGAATCAAGCATTTGTTACTCAAATTTTAAAGGTTGTTAGAGATCCTTTAAAGGATATTGGGAGATCATTTACATGAATAAAGGTAAGGGAGTGTAAAAAAGCCCTCGACATCTTAATAGTAGATCTCTACGTAGAGAGTGAAACTTTTCTACTTCTATAGATTGAAGTTGGACTTATCATAATAGTCTAAGTGAAAGATCAAGCTAAAGAATTACAGTTACATAATGCAATTGAAGATAGACTTATAGGACAATCATCACTAGTCTTGACTGAATGTTGCGATGTTAAGAAATGAAGTGTAACTGACGTCAAAATCATATTTATAATTGACGTTGATCCTTTGAAAGGTTTTTTCAAATTGGAGTCCCAAAATACATTGACACCAAACTCACCTTTATTTTAAGTAGATATTGTCTAGAATAAAATCAACATTGATTATTATCCATGACAGGCATCAAACTCGTGTTATCATTAGATATTATTTTTATTATTTTGAGTGTTTATTTCCTTTTAAAGCTTTAGTTCTAAGAGTTTTATGCCTATAAGAGATTTGTTGATGCTTGTTATTAAGGGATTATTTTACTTTATTATTGATAAAGGGTTCTTTCGATGTTGGTTGTTATCCAAGATAAGTGTCAAACCTATGTTGTCATCAGATAAGGTGTTGTTATTTTAAGTGTTTGTTTTCTTTTGAAGCTCTAGTTTTAGGGGTTTTTATGCCTATAAGAGTTTTATTAATCTATGTAATTAAGGGATATTTTCATGTTATTATGAATTAAGAGATTTTTTGTACGTTCGTTACATTTTATAATCCCCTTTTGTATCCTCGCTCCTTCTCTTAAATCCACCATATAGGTTTGACTTTAGACCTTAGCAAAGCTTCACTCCCTATATAAAGATCCACTACTAAACCATCAAGAGCTTCTTTAGCTTCCTTTGCTCGACTCCTTATTAATATCCATCCAATGTCCTTCAATGGATATCTCGAGAATCTTTCAACACTTGACTTGAACCTTATCAAGCCATCCAATCCCCCCTTAATGCTTCCTCTATGTAGCTCAAGTCAATGTTTGGTTCTTATTAGCTTTCATTGCTCATCCTTGTCAAGATTCTTCCTCTCCCTCTACTCTTTCTCTAGTTTTTGCTCTTAAGACTACATTTTCTTTGGCTTCAATTATGGCTCATGTCCATCTTTTTATCCTTAAGAAATAGCCTCCTTAACCTTAAATATTTGTAAGAAGACTTGGTGCCAAGTTATTGAATATGCCTCTCCACTAAAGAAGCTGAAGTTCATCCCTCCAGTAGGGATGTCAATTTTGACCCGACCCGGGTTGACTAGGCCACAGGCTAAAATGGTTGGGCCCTATTAGGTTATGGGCAGAGATCGACCTAGCCTGTGGCCCCACCGAAACAACAAAAACAACATTGTTTTGTATTTTTTTTAAAAAATAAGGATAGGGTTCAACCATGGGCTTGCCCGCAAGCCATATAACCAAGGTTCAAGCCAAGTCGGGCTAGGAGCAGCCCAACCCATTGACATGCATACCTTGCAGCCTTTAGAGATGGTCCTAATATGGTCTCCACCTTAATAGAGATCTTTAAAGTTAGTGATCTTAAAGGTCAACCACTCTTATTAGCTTTTTTATATATCAAAGATAATTTCTTCTACAAATACAATCTTGGGCAAACAACACTCATATCAATGAAGAAGATGTCTTTCTACTTAAGTTTAATTGTGAAATAAACATAATGATTTTGGAGTCAAGACCTAACATATCAATGGAAAACCTATCTTTCTACAAAGTTGGGGACCATAAAGCATATTCCCATTTGGGTTAATATTCATAATATATCTTTGAAATATTGATTCAACTATTGGCTTGAGTTACTTAACTAGCTCCCTAAAAAGACCTATTTTTGTTGATGAAAACACTACTACATTTAGAAGAGGTGGTTATGCCAAGATAAACCTAGAAGTGGGTATGGATAAAGACTTAGTAAAGACCATAAAGCGTAAGAGGTTGGATAAATATGATGGTTTCATTTAAAACAATTCTCTAACAAGGAATAATTTATTCTCTTTTAAAAATTTTAGATAGCTCCCTAAAACCATAGAGGGAGGGGTCCTTTTTAGTTTTTACTTTTGATACATTTGTTAGTCTTGTTCCAACCATATTTTGCCCAACTTTTGGAAATCAACATTTGATTTTAATAAAATTATTTAATTGTCCAGAAAAAGGGTAAAACACACACATTCTTTTTGGTTTATCCCATTCTAGAATAACCTCCATTGTTTCAATGTTCTTGGTTGTCGTATTCCATAATCAACCTTTATGCTTTGATATTCTTAACTTGTCCCATTTTAGAATAACCCTGCTTTAACATTTTTGTTTGTCTTATTTAGAAATAACCTCTTACGCTTTAATATGGAAAAACTCATAACTTTCATTTATGTCACCATAACCCCTCCCACATCAAATTTTATGTCAAAAGGTTAACAAAGGTTAAATTTTAACATTTTAAAATGGACTTAAATTCAACGTGGAGTTACAAAATGAAGCTTACCCATACTAATCCACCTAATTTTAACAGAGCATTTTATTTTAACAATTCGCTTGTTGCTTAAACAGCACATATACAAACTAATATAAATTCATGAAATTTTGGGCTTCCTTTGTTATAAATTTCTCATCTTGTGGGGATGATTTCTAGAGTTAATAAAAGATGTTTGGGTTTGAGTTTTTGTGCTTTATTAAGTAAATGGTAGACTCATTGTATGGCTTCTTATGAAATACATTATCTATATACATACATATGAATTTTGTATGTCTAATTTGTCAAGTTTTTGTTGTATATACAAATTTGTAATGACAAAAGGGTTTTTCTATATATACCTCTACTTTATGGAGCTTTTATATGTTAACGTGTGGGTCTTTTAATTCTGAATTTTTTAATCTTTTATTTTAGTTTCATTTCATACTTGAGTTTGAGTGAATTCTTGATGGGTTTTAAGGTTTTGAATAAAGTACAACATACAAATTAAACATAGGGCCTGATTTCCTTAAGCCTTAATTTATTTATGGATGAGTTAATTGCATTAGGTTAATAGATATAATCAATGATGAGTAGTTTAATTGAGACATTATTGAATAATCTTGAGAAGGATGCTTTAGATTAAATGATGAGTTGAATGTATGATTTTGACATATTTTGAGTTTTGTGTTTGAGTTTTAAAGTGAATGATTAGCTTATATTGATTTTGAATTATGTGAAAAAAATTGAATAAATCTGAGAACTAATAAATTCTACTTTATGTATATCAATATTAATCCAAGTAATAGGTCAAAGCTATAAGAAGTGGTACTAGCTAATTAAAATTTTAAACAGACCAAGTAACTTGTTGGAACCCCTCCCTGGTGAGTCACGGGTCCAACGTCCTACGTGACATCTGGACGCGCTTCCCACGAGGGAGGAACTCCTCACCACAGAAAACAACTTCAAATCGATCTTATTTCACTTCCTCCCGAGCGAAACTTGAAAAAATTCATCCTAATCTCCTCAATAAAAATTGATCTGCTTAGGGCCCAAAATTGAATCCGATTCCTAAGCTAAAATGAAATTCCATGTCTCTAGGTAATTAGAATCAAAAATCTCCTCAATCGGATCTCTATAGATCAAAAAATCGCCCAAATACGGAATCATAATCAAAATCACCACATAATTGACTCTCTTTGATTTAAACCGTAAATTTCAATTTAATCTCGAAAGCTCTAATTTTGCATGAAAAGGGATAGAAATTTTTAAAAAAAAACCAATGCTTCAAAAACCGACTAAATCGGAGGTCAAACGAAAAAGTTACAAGCGAAAGAGTGGGAGGAGGCTTAATTTGGAAAAAGGAAAATCAGAAAAAGAAAAAAAAAATTAAACCGCTCGAAATGGTGTCGCCTCGCGCGGGCTGCTCGCGATCACGATTTCCGAATAATATATTTTTTATAAAAAAAACTATATATAATACCAGATTTTTCCAAAAATTCATAACTTTTGCTTCCGTACTCCAAAATTGACAAATTGGGTATCAAAAGAAAGCTCAAAGGAAGCTCTATAACTTCCATTAAGGATTCAAAAATTAATTTTTCCTCTAAGATAGTCAAAAGTTGCTACAAAGTTACTGCCCAAAATGAAATTGTCCTACACAATACCAGAAGTTTGAAAAATCATATCTTTTAACACAATGGCCCAAAAATATCACATTTTACATCCATGGAAAGATAAAAAGACGATTTACAACTTTCATGAAGGAAGCAAAAATCAATTGAGTCTCTAAAGGATGGAAAAACTCTTTCAAAGCTTCTGCCTATAAAAATGACCATTTAAACAGTAACTGAATCTTTCTAAACCTCATAACTTTTTACTCCTAATCCCAAAAATGACATATAATACCTCAATGGAGAGACCTTAACTCTTTTTATGGCTTCACAAGGTCTAAGATAAGGAGATCTCTTGTCTCCTTATCTATTTGCAATCACTATAGAGGTCTTGTATATGATCATTTCATTAAGTATAGTAAGGTTGCTTTGCTTTAAGTTTCATCGCATATGTGGGAAACTAAAAAAATCATAACTATCTTTTGATGATGATCTACTAATGCTTTGTGGGTCAAATAATACATTAAAAATTTGATGATAAGTTCTTTGTAAACTTTTAAACCAGACTTAGTTTTGAGTTTCAATTTAATTTAAAGCTCCATATAATTTTCTACTTTCGCTAAAACTAATGTGAACTCAATTTCTTCTTCACTGAGGCTGAAGTGTCAACATCTTCCTTTTAAATATCTTGGGGGTTCCCATCTTTACCAAGAAACTCAGTGGAGCGAATTTTGCTCCTTTGATCTCCACTGTGGAAAATAAATTGCTTCCCTAGTGTGCAAGTTCTTATCTTAAGGTGGAAGGTTACAGTTAGCAATATCTATACTTAATAACCTTTATATATATTAGTGCTCACACCTTGCTTTACCAAATAGTATATTTATGAAAATTGATAGGTTGATCAAGGAGTTTGTATGGAGCGACTCAAGTAACAATAACAGAAAAGCCCTAAATTTCAAATGGAGTATAATATGCCTTCAAAAACAACATGGAGGTGAGAGCATATGGACTGTGAAGCCTAAACAAACTCAATCCTGTACCTTTCAACAGATCTTACACACTAGACATTTCGTACAGGCACAAATCAAACACAAAGTTACTAATCGACTGAACATTGACTTTTGGTTTGACATTTGGCACTCACATGGTCCATTATATCTACTTAGGGAATATCATATGCTAAAAGCTATAGTTCCTATTAATATGAAAGTATAGTCACTGATAATGAATGAGAACTAATGCTAGCCATTCCTTAAAAGACTTATGTGTTATAATTCATAATATGCCAAGGAACTTACCTGATCCCTTCACTCCTGAAAGTGTGTAATAGTGTCTAGATAGATCATAGTTTTTCTACTACTTTATGCAAGACGATGTTGTTGGGAAACCTAGAAAGAAGTCCTTTCTATGTACTCGTGTGGGCTAGTAACATTACTCCTTCACACTCTTTTATATATTGGCTAGCTGCTTCCTAGAGATCAGGTACCAGGCAGGCTAAAATTCCGTATTGACAACCTCAACTGTACTCTATATATGGATGGCCAAGAATCATATGATTAATTACTTTTTCGAATGTGTATACTCCTTAATATTATAGAACATCCTACTCACACTTTTTAGCCTCCAATGCCTTAATAGGAATGGTTGACCACTTTTACCTAGGCTTCAAATGTTAATATAAAAGCCAAGTATTACAAAAAGCTCTTCGTGATGATTACATATCTATCACATATGAAAGGAAATGAATGGCAATATTTTGGTGATGCAAGAGTAGATATTAATGCTAGAGTAAGTAGATTATATACCAAGCTCAGATTGGCAACTATAGCTTGAGGGATTAAAACTAAACACCATTTGTAAAATCTTAACTTAGATTGGATATACTTGAGAATATCATAAATGAGTTAGTAGGTTTTCTTGTAAGTTAATGTACATTGTTGGAGTGTACCTATATTTAGTTAATGAAATTTCTTTACTATTTTAAAAAGAAAAAACAAGAGTTTATGTCTAGAAACATAGCAAAATATAAGTAAAACCTAAAACTAAAACACTTAGAGGTTAAATAATTATTTTTATATTGCATGTATATGATTTACCATATACATCATATACAAGTGAAATTAAAAGAAAAGAGGAAAAATGAACAATATGGAACTTCATTCAAAGGTATATCTGTTCAAATCACAGTGACTTAAATTTTTATTTGGTACAAAATTCTCATTGATGAAAGAGTCACGTCATTTTCATCATTCAAATTCATTACACCAAATGAAATGTAAATACTTTCTTATTTAATATTATCTTCTAAGTCACTCTGACGTATGAAACTTAGTTCCTTACAAACCCGATTTACTAAAAGATTGATATGGTTAAGGCAAATTGGATTTCTAGAACTACTTGATCTATTAAGAATCCTAGTAAACAAATAAAATTAAATTATTAAAAAATTACAAGAAATTATAATCAACTTAATAATGATAATAATGTACATTTCTTGAAGCTTAAGTTATATCGAACAAAGACAAAATCATTCAGCTGCTTTTTTATTCTAATTTATTTCTTTTCTTGGAATATTTGAATTCAAATATGCTTCAATTTATTTCACACGCAATTACACTCAGACATTGACTCAAAACTCAAATATGCAAACTTTTATAATTTTAGAATGTCACTTTTGGATTGGTCCCACTAAGTAATTGTAAGACAACAAAAATAACCTTACATAAAATAAAGAGATAATTAATTTCAAAACAAGTAACAAATAATAGAGAGTAAAGTTTCCTCTCATCTTTCATTGATGACTGCAATTTAAGGTGTATACAAGGAAGACCTACTTTTTATATTAGCCTTGATTGTTTCCTTCTCTTTTTCTATGCATTATAGAAATAATCTATTGTTACCTTCCCATCATTATTGGCTAGACAAAGTAATCTCACCAAAGGCTCATAAACTTGGATGAAAAATTAACATTAGGACTAAAAATCTTCATTTCAACATCAGACCTAACATATTGAGAAGTAACTTACTTATTAATTGTAAATATTTTTGTCAACACCTTCTTCACTAAAATAAAATAATAAAGTGATAAGAAATTAGTTACAAATCTTGTAATAGTAGGATGATAAAAATTCCTACCAAGAGTTAAACCCTTTCTTATCAAATTCAAAACTTATGTAAGATTATAGATAAACTTGGACACTTTTTTTTGCTTTGTACAGTTTAAAAAATGATAGGAAAGTATCTAACATCTGTTATATTTTGCATCATTAGATCAAAGCAATAAGCAACACAAGGAGTCTAATAAAAAGAATTATACCTACTTTGGAACCTTTTTCTAATTGCTTAATAATTATAATAATTATCATTGATGAACTGTACAATGTTTTTAAACCTAACTTTATTCAAAATTTCATCAAATATATTAAATAAAGTAGCAAAATTTCTTACAAGGTTATATACATCAATGGACTTTACAAACATCATCCCTTTAGTATAATATACTAAAAAAATTAATAATAGGCTCATGTTTTTTATTTGTCTAACTATTACACATGATTAAACACCCATAAGTTGCCAAAGTTATTTTTTATCATCCAAATAATTTTTTATTTTATAAATAAAGCTACTCAGAAGATTACTTCTGTGGTCATCAGTTGAAGAAGCTTTATATCCTAGATCATAAGAGGCAATAACATCAACTTGGTAACAATAAGATTGAGCATTATTGAATGTTGCATCATACCACCATCCAGCTATTGTCATGTCTAAATTATGATTGCTTCTTTATATTGTAAGGCACTACTAATTAAAGGTTGAGCTCTAAGATTTCTTCATGGAGAAAAAAAAGTTAGACACCTATTTTCTTCTCTTCCCCACATCAAGTGCACAAATCCCTTCTTTTTTTATAGGAGCACCACCTTTAAGAATACCAATATCATCCCGACCATAACAAAATATCCTTCCCCTACCAATTTTGTGGTACAATCTTTGCATTTCACCTTTCTCATTCTAATACTCTTGAAGCAAAGTTTTCATCTAAAATTTCATGTTATGGCTAATTTTATTATAAGGCTCCATATCACCTTTGATCTAAGCAAAATGCTTCTTTAATCTGGTGATTGTCCCACCTTTCAAATGTTCATTAAATATAAACAAATAGTATGGTTCTTTATGCTAAGAACTAGTCTAGATTTCACTCAAATTAGATCATTAAATCTTCCTAAAGAGATTGAATTATTAGGAGTACTTGAAAATTCCTCTACTTAATTATAAAAATAAATGTAATTGAATAAGTATAATTAACTAAACCAAAACACATTCACCTATTCATTGTAAACAAGAAAATAAATATAAGTCATTAAGTGAATGACATACAATAACAATAAGCAACAGTGTTTCAAAATGAATTCATCAATTTTAATTTGTTTGATGAAATAGATATTATGGAATTATTAAAAGAGAATATATAAATTTGTATTTCTTTCTTCTCTTTTATTTTAATTTATTATTATTTAAAATAATATAATTAATATAAATTGATTTTATAGTAGAACTTGAAATCGAAGCTTAAAGCTTTTTATTATTTAATTAAACTTTTGGTTTCAATTATTACTTAAAGCATATTCATCCAATTCGTGAATATGCAATTTTGTATTGCAATTACTTTTGTAAATATTAATGCTTGGATTTGGTTACTCTCAGTTTTAACTACTTTAGCTTTGACTTGAATGTAAACAAATGATATGATCCAAGTTGTAATCTTCATCTAATTGATAATTTATAAACCAATGTGAATCCTTAAACCAAATATAAAAATTAGATTACAAAAACCATACTTATAACAACAATTAAGCTGCACCCACAATTAAAATCAGATGTATTTTAGTCTAATTTATAAGACCTGATATACCCATAATATACTCTAGTCTAATTTCTCATAGAACCAAAAAAGTAATAAACTAAAATCATAAAAGACAACATGTTACTAGTCTCCTTTCATTTCTCCAAGTAGTAATAATTGATGGAAAGCATAAGTAGTAAGGCAAACGACTATTCAATTTCGGTAACAATCACACTGGTAGCACGATGATAAGGGAGTGACATAAATGAATGAATGACTGTAAGAGGTTAGTATTCAAAATTTATGGTTTTTGAGAGAGAAGTAGAAGAATGAAAAAATGGAGGAGGAGGATTGAGAGACTCAGGAGGCTTAAGGAACTAGGGTTAAAAACTTTAAAACCTTTTTAATTCAATCATAAATTTTCTAATTTTACAAATTATATAGGTATTTAATTGGTGTTATAATTTTTAGCTAGTGCCATAAGCCAGTATGATACTATTAGTTTCATTACTATTTTTCAATCGATATCGACCAATACAGTACAAAACAAAAGAACTTGATCACCACAAATTATTTACATAGTATTCGAGACAAGAAACAAATAAATTTGACATTTTAGTTGTGGTCGGGTCGGCTGTGCTAGGCCCAGGCCCAAGACATTCAATCTATGCATCCATGGCCCATTCACAGGAGTTAGT
>JAOTIZ010000008.1:35884043-35895696 GCA_027123425.1 Erythroxylum panamense | reverse complement strand
TATTTATTCATAAAGTCTGTACATGACTATGAACAAAATGCGCTAAAGGGATTGCCTTTAGGGCACTACTCTAACATCTGTGCATTTGTATGTAATTATAGCGATGCATTCTTCTAAAAAAGATTAACAGCCTTCCACATTTGTTTTTACTTCTTTATTTAGTTTAGAGTGTATCTATTTTATGTGTAGAAAAACAATCGTTCCATGCATAATTTACAGCTTTATTTTTATGTTATAGAATCAAATTTACACCATTATTTTTATTATATCATTTCCATGCACTTGTATGCATTTTAGCATTTAATATAGTTATCTCATGTTTATTTTGAACTATATTTAGTATTTAATATTTTGCATAAATTGTTGTATTTGTCCCATGTTTATTTTGAACCATGTTTAGCATTTAATACTCTGTAGAAATTTTTGTGATTGATATCAATTATATGCGATTACATTTAATGATGGAAGGTTTGAACAATATGAATGATTCCAATGATTGTGTGGAAATAAAGATTCCAATGATTGTGTGGAAATAAATGAAAAAGATGGAGTATAGAACGGTACCATAGAGATGTATTTAATCTCCTTGATGGTTGAAGAAGTGAAAAAGAGAAATCAAACAACTACTACCTTTTCTAAATCTAATTGGAAGAATATTAAGGTAGGGCTTCAAACAAAATTCAATAAGGAGTATATTGATATTCAATTGAAAAATAAGAATAATGGATTAAGGGCTAGATTGAAGAATTTCAAGAACTTACTCAAAAAAAGTATGAATTGGTTACAAATCCTTTATTGGTGAAGTTAATGTTGCAAATGAATGTTAGGAAAATCTATCTAAGGTAAAATATGCCTTTGTTTTATTAATATATCATATTGTATAATATTTATTCTCATATTCCTTCTTCATCATTATAGGTGCATAAAATGGCTCACAGATTCAAGAAAAAAGAATGTAAGAATTTTCAGACTTGTCTTATATTTTGGAGATACTACTACAATTGATGTGCATGCACATCCATAAACTAAATCTCCATCAAATAGTACAGAAGAAGAATATGGAAATGATATTGATGAAGAATACTCATATAATGAAAAAGAAGATCAAGATATAAGTTCTCTATCTAAGAGAAAGAAATCTCCTAAGAATAAGAAGGCAAAGAAGACCCATTCTAACATTGTAGAAAATGTCTTGCTTACTTGATAAACAATCAAAAAGGAAGAATGATTTATTTGAGAAAAAATTGAGTGAAATATCATCCACTGCAGAGAATAGATATCAATAGTTTAACATAATGATGGAATGTATAAATTCCTTAGATGAATTAGGTGTTAACGGTAAGCAATACGGAAAAGCTATAAAGGCTTTACTTGATTCTCTACTTTATAGGATATTTTTATAAAGATGATAGATACAAGGAAGCTTAGATTATGTTGCTTTAGTTATATTTCCATGTTATTGCATATTGAATTCTTATTAATTTAACACTTTTATTTTAAACACTATTCCATAATTTGAACATTTTACGTTTATGCTTTGTATGAATATTTGACTTAATGTTAAGTTTATATTTTGTACGAATATTTTGTCTACATTTGGTTAAACTTTTTGATTGAATGTTTTATTAATTATTTGACGTTGTCATTATAGATATATGGGTTTATTATCAGATTTCGAATCATATTATGATGATGAATAGAAGAAGCTAATCATTATTTCTTTAACTGGGGGAGAGAACAAAATTATCATTTACAAAAGCAACCATGTAGAACTTCTATTTTACCAAGTCATGATTAGATATTAGAACTTTTGAATGGGAATCATACAAGGATTTATGAAAACTTAAGAATGAGAAAGATAATCTTCTTGAGCTTATGTGATCAGTTGAAGAGTTTAGGAGGCTTAAATGCAAGTCATGCGACTTTGGAGAAACTAGTAACAATTTTCTTGATGACTATAGATTTAGTAAGATAACTAGAGTCAATGCAAAACACTTCCAACATTTGACCTAGACAATTTTGAAGTACTTTTGTAAAGTCTTATATGCAGTTAATCGTCTTGTAAAAAGAGTCATTACTCTATCATCTTTTTCTAAAACATCTCTTGAGATTCAACATAATTCAAAATTCTTTCAATATTTTCATGTACGTTCATATATTTAATTACTATTTTAATTATATCCTTATGATTAATAATTATTTTAATATATGTTTTAATTTTAAAGATTATATAGGAGTAATAGGTGGTACACATACTGATGCACATATTCTAACTGATGAACAAATACTATACAGGGGCAAAAGAATTAATCCAAACAAAATATTATATGTTGTTGCTCATTTGACATGTGTTTTATATATGTAATGGCTGGATGAGAAAGTACTGCAAATGACTCTCGAGTTCTTTTAAAAACATTGACAAATTTAGCGAATTAATTTCCTATGTCTCCATAAGGTATTATATTATTTTAAATAAACATAGTAATTATAATTCATTTTAATATCTTTTTATTAATATTATGTTCTTTATATGTAAGGTAAGTACTGTTTGGTTGATTCAAGCTATACTAATATCCTTGATTTCTTGCGAGATTATAAAAGCAAATAAAGATCTCAAGGTCCATAGGAATTATTTAACTATAGGTATTCTTCATTAAGAAATGTTATTGAAATTTTAAAAGCAATATTACCTATACTTAAAAACATGTAGAGTTATGATATGAAAAAACAAAAATATATTGTTATTGCTTGTTGTGTTTTACACAATTATATTAGGGACAAAGTGATGAATTATGTGACAGTTGTGCTAAAAATGAAGAACAAATTACGAAAAGTAAAAATAAAGATGCAAGTTTTCAAATAGAGTATAATATCACTCTAGTACAACTTCAAAATATGTCTTAAAAACGAGTCAAAATTACTAGACAAATGTTGAGTAATTATAGTATTTCTAATTGATTTATGTTTCTTTTTATAAATGATAGTATTATTATGTTTTTAAGAATTAAAATATGGACATATTTTTTTATTAGAATGACTACAATTAATATGTAATTTTTTAATTATGTTTAATTTGCATATATTTTAATTTTAGCTATAATGATAATTAATTAATTTAAAAATATAAGGTATTATATTAAAATTATTAACATAAGAGTATAATTACAAAAATACAAACAAGATGATAAAACTAGCATATTTTTATTTTTAATTTTTTATTACAAATTTCAACAAAACAGATTTTTGTTTTCTAGAAAAAACCAAAATTAAAAAACAAAAATGAAAAATAAAAACAGAAAAATAGAAAAATAGAAGTAAAATAAGGCGGCTCCTAAAGACTATGATTGCGGTAACTGCAAAAGTACAAGAACTATAGATAATATTTTAATAATGAACGACTGAAAGGGATGGACTCCTACTTGACTTCCATTACACTGATCCTACGCCAAGGATCAAGCTCTCAAGTGGAAGTTCACCGGAGAACATTCTTTACCGTTGTTGACAATTATTCGGATACAATAATGGGGGTGATCTTTATGCTCAAGGATGAAGACAGGCTTGGTTTAATTTCTTATCTAAATTGTTGTCATGGTCTTAATATCTGTTACCAACAGATATATGACACATTAAGTTTGTTATGCAATAGTACAGAGAAATGGACTGTTATGCATTTAGATAAAGAACATGGCCATCCAATATTCATCTTGGAATCGTGTAGCAACTCCGGCAGCCTAGCACTCCTACATATTGTCCACTTTTTCTCATTAATTTTTCTTTTTTCAGTAGCTTCTTCTCTCAAGTAGGGCTATCCATCAGTAAGGATAAGGTTAACAACGAAGCATAATTCGCCAAGCTGCAGATTTTCTACCCTCAGAAGTTCCAGTCATGACAGTCTAGAATCGGAAGACGTATCAATGGTAGCATTATCCTAAAAAATTTGGCCTTCATTGGAAACTTGGGGAAGGAGTGGCTTTTTTTTAGTAAGCAAAGTGGATTGGATGCAGGTAAGCAGATTTTGCTGTACTATAAAGTGAGAAGACAAGACGTTTATCAAGTCAATCTACTGCTTTAATCTTACCTCTATAGATGCAACGCTTTGAAACTCAAATTGCACCGGCCGTCAGGCTTTTTGTCCTTCTATTCTAGTATTTAGGAAGAGCCAGCTCTATTAATCATCAGTAAGCACCTATTAGATCTCCGATCAAAATCAGGTCAGGCTAGTGACTTCTTATTCATAAATCCACATCACAATATCCCAAAAAATTGCCAACACATTTATACATGTTTACTTGTACCAAATCGTTCAAAACAAGATGATAAGATTCACTATTAAGCATCAATTTGATTTAAGAAAACGTCATAACAATCTAACTTTTATGATTTGGGGAAGACAATTAGAATATTAATGAACATGCTGCCCTGAGAATCTGTGGCCGAGTCATCTCTGCATTCAAAATTTAGTATGTCAGCGAAACTGCAATCATTAATTAGTAATGTTCAATAACCAATTCCAAGCTTAAAAAAGCTTTAATCCATCTCATTACTGTAGCATATGGTCAAGATAGGGGCAAGGATATAATCCTTTGACTGCCAAGGATTACCTTATTTAATAAAGCAGGCCACGTTTTCAACAGTAAAGAGGCAGAAATGCAAATGATTGTACATTCGTCTCATGTAAGATAGTGTTTAACGTAGAACATAACATAATGAAAACATCGAGTTTCAACCATGACAGAAAAATGAGTTTTTTTCATGATGAGAACAAGTCTCCACAACTTGGTGAGATTATTAGATAAGAAACAGAAAACCAATTCCATGAACTCAAAAAGAGGTTAAAACTAGAATACAGTTTCGTTGAAGTCTTGAGAAATAAGATTAAGCCCCAATCACAAGTACAGTTCTAACATGGCTGTGTCACGAAGAAACAATCCTGAAAGGATTACACATAACCAGCCAAGGCATGTACACATAAGTCACGTTGATTGTGTGCTTGGAATGACGATCACAGATATTCACAAACTTTGTTGTGGTTGCAAGAAGACCAAACAGACAGTGTCATAATATGAGATGGAATTTATAACCTGTCATGTGTTCTTGTCATAAGTCAAGATGGATCCATTAGACAAAGAAAGAAAGATCCACGTGTTCTAGCTCAACGAAGCTGCCTGTGAAACAAAATATGGGAATTCCCACTACCAACTGTTAACTCAACGGTTGAGGTGAACCTAACTCACCACCAAGTTCAAACCCTGTGGATGTAAGAAATTGAGGGCAACTGGAAAAAGTGCACTTCTTACCCACTAATGAAGATTGGAAAGATTGTTGGGAACAATTGTTGATTAAGTTACAAACTGAGAAATGACAGCTACTCACTTTGTTACTAACCCATAGACATGTAGCCGCAGAGAAGATTAACTTATACAGCTTGACAGATTATTTTGACAACATAAGTTTCCAGTACTTTGACAACATAAGTTTCCAGTACATAATATGGCTAAGGTCAGCATCGAACTTGTACAAATAAAGTGACAATGGTGTACATTTTATTTTCTTGTCCAGGGTGGAAAGGTGGGTGGAGAGCAACTCCCTTCGTTGTTTACTAGTGAACAACCAACAAACAAATGGAGGCTTTGACTTCCTTTTCAGCTTTGAGAGATTTGTGGTACATTTTCTACAAAATACTTCTGGAATAGAAATGAATGGAGGCTTCAACTTCCTATCAGCATTCATACACAAATTGTTCAAGGAAAATAGTGATATCTATGTGGAATGTTGGTTTTTGCATTCTTAGTCCACTGCTGTCACTACTAGACAAAGTTACTTAAAGGCATTCTATTAAATGTTTAGAAAATGCAATAATAAGATCTGTGGGAACAACTAGATAAGCAGAAAAGGAAACATAAAAAAAAGTCACCAAATGGTGTCAATAAAGGGGTACCTCTAGTACACAAAAATGTGATCCTCCATGATGCAATAGTAAAGCATCCTATTCAGTAGTAGCATTACATAAAAACCATGTGAATAAGAAACAAAGAGATAATAAAAACAGTAAGAGCTGAAAATTAAACTTGGCAAAATGATTCCAACTGGCACACAAATGCAGTACAAGTAGCAAGAAACAGAGACAAAAGATCACTAGTGTACACTTCATTTCACTATGTTTCATGACAAACTAAAGGGGAAGATGATTGTCGGGGAGGGGATGCGGGAATCCCTTAAGCTTGAGAAATTATATTTCTGAAAGGTTTTTGCTTTACCTTTATCCATTGAATAATGAGAGTCTCTAACCTTCCCAGAACAAATATTATACTAACGAATCCTAGTTAACCTTTTCTTGTCTTACTCAAATTAGCATTCTTAGAATCAATAAGCAGTGCACTTTGTCCTCGCAGTAGTAACTTGCACGATTAGACCGGAATAGGCAAACAATAAAGCTCGAACCAAAACTTGGAGTAAACGAATACATTAACTAAAGCAACAAATCTGCAATGACCAAAAGCAATCACCATACAGTGAACACGTTCTTCAGATAACCACAAGGTTATCGAGAAACACCGTCGATTGAGCCCCCCAAATCAGCTGGAGTGAGCTCAGCGTCCAAGAAGCGGCTCAAGTGTTTATCATCCAAATGTTTCTGTAACAAAACCCTGATATTGATTAAAAACCCCAAAGCACCAGAAACAGTAATTTGTAACAGTTAAGACAACATAGATTCTATCATACGTACAGAGAGGCATGTTCGGTACTTTTGCCACTCAGAAACGCATTCCTCTTTGTCCCACTGACCCTTCAAGAACTTTTCCGAATACCACCTATAAAACGTAGAAATTAAAAAGTTTAAGGAAGATGGTTCAGAGTTTTGAGATGGGTTTCCAACTGTTAAGGAAGTGGAAACAGATAGACCTGTTAAAACAATTGTGGTATGCGGTTCTGAGATGAGCACAAGGAGATGTCGACGAAGAAGATTTTACCTTGGCAATACCCATGCCGCTTTGAAACGATTTTTGGCTTCTTTTTACTTTAGACAACCTATACAGAGTTTTTAACTTTGGCAACAAAAAAAAAAGGTCCTTTGAGTTTAAAAATGCTTCCAATTATTTTTATCTTAAATAAATACATTCTCCTCATAAAGTTACATTAAATTAAAATAAATGCTCAGATGAAAATTAAATAAATACATTCGTCTCATTTTTCAGATGGAACATGGCTATTGTTACAAAGGTAATCTTGGAACTTAAACTTTCACCTGAAGTTTTTCGTTCATTGCACGGAAATCTCACTTAGATTCGTTAACGTAAGATTCAGCCTTTCTCAACTCTCAAAGTGTTTACCTCGCACACTCGAATAAACAACGTTACGGAATCAATAAAAAAACAATGACAATCACAAGACACGAGAGATACGATCAACAACTAACCTTTATATTACTTTCCCTCAAAAGAATACAAGAAATGCTCTCTCAGCTTCAATGAGGAAAGCAAAGCTCGAATGAGCTATATATAGGCATTCTAACATGGAGTCTAAGTTATATTCAGATTCTCACTAAATTCGAACTACTTAAGATCGTGTTAAGATCATGTCTATCCTTATCAAATTATATCACGTGGACCAATTAGATAACACCTAGTCTAAATAGGACTCTAACTGATAAGATAAGATAATACAAAAGAAAGAGTTTACATTTATCTAAAACATTAACATCCTTATCCGCGAAGATCTTCACTATTTTCAGATGTTGAGTTTCATTGCAACTCTAGCTTTCAATCATCTCCATATTATCCAAAATCTCCTCGTGATCTCTATTCGTTGATAATGTAGTATGATCTTGCCGAAGCCCACTGGCACATTGGCCCGATCCAATGCTTCCCACAACAAGTCCATTAGTCATGGTCCATTTATCCGAACATGGGCTAAGTCCTTAGTCCGTCAAGATCTTAGCCTGGGTCGAGTCAATCTCCACAAGGTCTGAGGCTCTACTAAAATTCGCACCAAGTCCAATCTCACTCGCCCACGTTTGCCTTAGTATTTTCACATGCCTCCCTCATGCGTGAATCCAGCTAACCTTCCTCCTAAGGCTTCCCATGAAGGTCTTTGAGAAGTGTTTTGAAACCTAGGGGTCGAACAGACCACCCCCACCAGATGGATTCGACACCCTCGTAGAATTAATCTGAAGGTAGGTGTTCACCTGATCCTCAAACTACCACAAGGTTGTATCTTTTTCCCACGTAGCTTCCGTGACAGGTTTATTCTTCCATTGAATTAAGAACTCAGTTCGCCGATTCTTCTTATGTTGACCTATGGTCCGGTGATCTAGGATCTTCTCCACTTGATCCTTGAACTGTTTTCTCATAACCGATGGTGCTCGCTTCACTTGACTCCTATTCGAATCTGATGAATCCTCATAGTAAGGTTTGAGAAAACTAACATGAAAAGTAGGATATACCTTTAACCGCTCGGGGCAACTTCAATCGGTATGCCACGTTCTCCACTTTATGCAGCACTTCAAACGGTCCATTATACTTCAGCACCAATCCCCTATGAACTTGCTTGCTCGAGATCTTCTTCCAAATCTACGAGGTCAGTTTCAATAGAACCTTATCTCCCATGTCAAATTCCAACGGTCTCCTTCGAAGATCCACTTGCTTCGTCATCCGTTGAAAAGCTTTACAGAGACTGTCCCTCGCCTCATCCAACAACTCTTGCTTCTCCATCACAAACTTATACGCAACAGGACATTTGCCACCTGTCCTTGGTTGAGCAATCTCCAGTGGAGTGAGAGGCTGTTATCCCAACACAATCTCAAAAGGACTCTTTTCTATAGCCGAAGATCTGTGCAAGTTATAACAAAATTGCGCCGTATAAAGTAAATTGAACCAATTACATTGACTTGCACTTATGTAATGCCGAAGATACTCCTCCAACAAACCTTTGACTCATTCGGTTTGGCCATCCGCTTATAGGTGATTTGCCATTGAAAACTTCAAATCGCAACCCATCAAGTTAAAGAGAGATGTCCAAAATCGACCTGTAAATCTGGCATCTCGGTCACTCACAATATCTGCTAGTACTCCGAAATACTTGACCAAGTTCTTGTAAAACAACTCGGCTGCAACATTCGAGGGAGAAGTTACAAGAGTTGGCACGAAGACTGCATACTTGGAGAATCTATCAACCACTACCATAATTGATGCCATATTGTCCACCTTTAGAAACCTATTGATGAAATCCATTGAAATCGACATCCAAGGTCTCTCGGGGATGGATAAGGGTTGTAGCAAACCGACTTCCTTCTTTCTCTCCGGTTTATCCAACTGCACACAAGGCATGTCCAGAAGTAACATTCCACGTCATTCTCTATCTTTGGCCAAAAGTAGGAACGCGATAGGAGTGCTAGCATTCGTTGGACTTTTAGGTGACCAGCCCACTGCGAGTCATGTGTCTCCTTTAACAATTGTTTCCACAATCCACCAAAGCTCGGCATGCAAACTTAACTATGCTTAGTCATCAATAGCCCATCATCGTCGAGCCAAACCTTGTGTACAACACCCTCCTTTACTTGAGTAATTAACTTATAATACATGGTATCTAATGGAGCTACTGCTTTGATATGCTCCAACAGGTTGGACTCCACCCTCGTGATCGAATAAAGGGCCACAAATACCTCCTTCCTGCTCAAAGCATCTACCATGTCATTGCGCCTCCCCAGTTTATGCTCCCACACGAAGTCATATTCGGCTAGGAACTCCTGCCACTGGGTTTATTTTGCAAATAACTTCTTCTGGGTCCTAAAAATGTGTTAACAACATTGTCTGTCTGAACAACGAACCTGGTTCTCAAAAAATATACTCGCCACGTCTCTAGGCAATACACCACTATAAGTAACTCCTTCTCGTGCATCGAGTACCGCTGCTCCGCACCATTAAGTTTTCGGCTTTCAAATGCAACTGGATGACCTTCCTGTATAAGGACTCCACTAATGGCTTTGTCTGAAGCATCAGTATGTACCTTAAATGGAAGATCAAATTCGGGTAGCTTCAACACTAGTTCAATTGAGATCATAGCTTTAAGTTTTTCGAATGTCTCCTCACATGCACTCGAACAACACCACTCTTGCTTGTTCTTCAGCAAGTTCATTAATGGCGTCGCTTTCTTGGAGTATGCTATTATAAACCGCCTATAGTAGTTCGCTAGGTCGAGAAAACTCTGCAATTCTTGTATTTTCGTAGGAGCTTGCCACTTAACTATTGCCTTTACTTTCTTTGGATCCATTCTAACCTGACCTTTGCTCACCACGTGCCCTAGGAATATGATCTCTAACTGATCAAACTCACACTTCTCCATCTTCATATAGAGCTTGTGCTGCCTCAGTCTTTCAAACACTCGCCTTAAGTGTTCCACATGTTTTGCCATGTTTACGCTATACACTACGATATCGTCTAGATAAACCACAATGAACTCATCTAGAAAGTCGGACAACATGTCATTCATTAGGTTGCAAAATGTTGCAGGGGCATTAGTTTATGAAGTAAATCACTTGTTAATATAGAAATCTGATATGATATGTAACCTACACAAAAAGAGGGGTTGAATTGTGTAATCTTTTTGAAAATATTAATCTTTTGAGACTTCTTGAATTTCTTTATGAAAATTCAAATGATTACTAAAACACTTTGCTAAAGTTGATAAGCAATGCAATCGCAAGTAATATTATCTAGTCATCTAACAACATGAAAATTACAAGTAAGGGTTAGAGAATAGACACTGCGATTTTATACTGGTTCACCCCAAACTTTGAGCTACATCTAGTCCTCAGAGTTAGTCTGAGATTTCACTATACTCTTCAACTTTATAAGTATTCTTTCTACACTTGCAGAGCCTCTTCAGGTCTCTCTCACAAAGTATTCTTTATCATCTGTATCAGCCTCTCCAAGCTCTAGCCTTCCTTTCTCTCTCTACGAAAAGTATTTTTGAGCTTTAGGTTACAGATGTATTCGCTCACTTCTTTTGCACTTTAAATAATTTTTTTACTAATGTAAAAGCATTCATTATCTTAGTCTTCGACTAGAACTAGTATTTATAGCTTAAGTCTCCAACTGTCTTCTTGAAAATTGCTTCTTGAATATTCTAGAAACAGTTATTAGTTGAGTCTTGTAAGTAACTCCAACTAACTAACTATCTGACGTTCTAGAAAATATCTTCCTTTTTTATCATCTAGACTAATGCTTCTTCTGTTACTACGTTTCATCTGTTATTCCGCTTCATCTATTATATGGCTTCGTCTGTTGTCGCGTTTCATCTGGTGTCGCGCTTCGTCTGTTGTTATGCTTCATCTATTGTTGCACTTCGTTTGGTGTCACACTTTGTCTGGTGTTACACTTCAATTGTTGTCACGCTTTGTCTAGTGTCGCGCTTCGTCTGGTGTTATACTTCGTCTATTGTTGCATTTCATCTGATGTAGCATTTCGTCTAGCATTGATCACGCACCTTCTGAGATGACTAAGTGTTACTTACATTTTTCTGCACACTTAACAAACTTATCAAAACAGTTCATATATTTATAAGATTATTATTATTTGTGATTGAACCAAGTTTATCATATAAATTGGCTACACTTTTATGGTTTTTAATGTACTTTTTGACTCTTAATTCGTGA
>JAOTIZ010000008.1:35806837-35824102 GCA_027123425.1 Erythroxylum panamense | reverse complement strand
TTTCTTATAAAGTTTAAATGCGTTCTAATAATAGTGATGATATGTATTGTTGTGTTTACCCAAAGGAAACCTGTAATTTATGGAATGTATGTTCTTCTTGTCTGAATATGTTAATTATTGAGTGTTTAAATGTTTGCAATTATTAGCCTTCACCCTCAAGCTTCATTGTTACTTTGTTCACTAGTGTGAATTTTTCTTAATGAGCAAACAAGATACTTTTTATTTAGCTGCTTTGGATCTTGACTTGATGCTATTAGAGGATAAGCCTGCTGACCTTAATGATATTACTACAAAGGCTGAAAAGGTGCACTATAAGGCATGGGCAAGGTCTAGTAAGTTATGTTTGAATTTTATGCAAATAACAATTGCCAGAAACAGTAAGTCTACTCTTCTTACCACTGAAAATAAAAATGCTAAAGATTTTCTTAAGCTTGTAGAAGATAAGTTCCGTTCTGCTGATGAGGCATTTATATGGACACTTATGGTTGAACTCACCACCATAAATTTTGATGGCTCAAAGAGTATGCAGCAACATATCCTTGATATGACTAATATTGCAGTAAGACTTAAGACACTGGGTATGATTGTGGAAGACTCCTTCTTAGTGAAATTTTTCATGACCTCACTTCCAACTAAATTTGGACCATTCCACATCAATTATAACACATTAAAGGATAAGTGGACTATATGAATTCTTCAATAAGCTTATTCAGGAGGAAATGAGATTAAAGAAACAAGGAATTCATTATATTAACCTAGTGGCTTAAGGAATTGGAAAGAAACTTAAGCCAAAGGACTAGATTTTTAATAAGAAAGAACATGCTAAAGTTCCACAGCTTGTTTTTTTTGTTGAGAAAAGTTCCACAACTTGCTGATGGTGAAAGGAAGGAACAAAAGTTAGATAAATGTCATTCCTGTAAGAAAAAAGGGCATTATCAGAGAGATTGCAAAAAAAGTAAGGCTTGGTTTGAAAAGAAAGGTATACATTATGTTTTTATGTGCTTTGAATCAAACTTATCTGAAGTTCCTTCTAATACTTGGTGGTTTGATTCTGGTTCCACTACTTATGTTTCCAATGTTATACATAGATTCCTTACAATCCAAACTATAAGCCCAACTGGCAACTTTTTATTTATGGGAAACTGAATGAAGGCCCCAATTTAAGGTGTAAGGACTTATAGACAGACATTAGATACTGGGCATCACTTGGATCTAATGAACATTCTCTATGTACCTTCAATTTCTAGAAATTTAATTTATGTTTCTAGACTTGAAGCTAATGGACATACCTTTAAGGGTGGACATGGTTGTTTCAATTTGTATAGAATAATTCCTTTATTAGTTATGGAATGCTTATAGATGGTTTATATAAATTGAAACCTGAGTATGTCTTTTCTGAATCCCTATTTATTGTTAATCATAATGTTGGAATGAAACATAATTTGGCTAATGAACATTCTGCTTACTTGTGGCATAAACATTTGAGTGATATATTCAAGGAAAGTTTAGAAAGATTAGCAAAGAATGAGATTATACCAAATCTAGATTTTACTGATCTTGGCTTATGTGTGAAATGCATTAAGGGTAAGCAAACCAAACATAGCAAGAAAGGAGGCACGAGAAGCAATCAACTTCTTGAAATAATATATATCGACATTTGTGGACGTTTTGACACCCTGTCATTTAATGGAAAAAAATACATCATCACTTTTATAGATGATTTTTCACGATATAGATATATCTATTTATTGCATGAAGAATCTCACGTTGTAAATACCCTTCAGGTGTTTGTAAAGGAGGTTGAGAGGCAATTAGATAGAAAAGTGAAAATTATAAGATCTGATAGAGGTGGTTAGTATTATGGAAAGTATGATGAATTTGGATAGTGTCTTCGTCCATTTGCTAAGTTCCTCAAAAGTTATGGCATATGTGCACAATATACTATGTCAGGCACACAACAACAAAATAGTGTGGCAGAAAGGCAAAGTAGAAAATTAATGGATATGGTTAGGACTATAATGAATAGTTCCTCATTACTTAAAATATTGTGCACTTAGAATTGCTATGTATATGTTAAATGGGGTTCTTAGTAAAGCAGTTCATAAACTCCTTTCAAGTTATGGACTGAAAGGAAACTTAGTTTAAGACACCTGCATATTTATGGTTATCTATGTTAGAGTAGTGCCCTAAAGGCAATTGCCTTTGGCGCGTTTTGTACAAAATTGTGTATAGACTTTTTTTCAATAGTAAATAAAGGAATATTTCATTAATTTGGTGTTCATTACTTATGAATTGATATTGATCTATAAGCAAATTAATGAAGTCTATGATATATGACATAGCATGAAGGAAATCATGATGTGATCATACTATTGAGATTCCTATCATATGCAATTATGTCAATATCTAAATTATCCTTAGTCATAAGATTAATGAGACTAGACATCGTTAATTAGGATAGATTAGCACATGTTAAACTCTTTGATTTGATCAAGCAGTGGATCTCAGAAACTGTAAACATGAAATATTTAGAGTTGAGATGTAGATGCTTGCTAGAGGTAGTAAGTACATTAGATTACCTATCATAAGATCATTACATGGATATCCTATTCTTATGTTAGTGATAATCTCATCATAACAATGGTGTAAGTATCCTTAGATTAAGGTACTCAAGGATATCTTGGATACTAATTATGTGCTTTAACTTCATTCCTTGTTGCCTTGCAGAAGTCGCTCATAGGGTGGTGATTAAGTACAACTTGAAATATTCGAAGATAATTGAGTAGTTAATAAAGAATTCACCACTTTTGTGATAGTAGAAGATGATACCCACAACTTTTTGTAGAGGTCATTACTTGAAAATCTCTGGCCAGAGTACATGTGTCATGAAGAATGTCTTCATTGACATATAGAGTAATGAGTCCCAGGACGAGAACTGATATCACTTGAGCTAGATTTGATGTAATTAGTCTAGTGAGAATTGACACTTTGCCCATACCCATAAGTGGGGTATAGCATGGTGAAAGAACGAATTGCACAACAATTATCTATGGGAGGGTTCGTGATGAGTACGGGTTTGTTTGTCAAATCACTTACTTTCCGGTCAATTGGGGGTCATGATGTGTTGCTAAATGTCGCTCATGACTTTCTTAGATTAAGTGTTAATCCAAGTGGCCAACATAACCGGGAACCCAATAGGTAGTGACTCGGAGGATACATAAAATGGTTTTGGATAGAGATCTATTATATAGAGAACAATAGAACCAAATGAATCCTAATGAGATTGGGGTATGTCTCAATGAGATCACGACATCAATATTGCTGAAAAAAATCTCCTGTGTTTTTTCACACCTGAGACCCGGTAGGACCGACCCTAGTGTGATTGGACCACACACACACATATATATATATATATGTGCAATGTGGAAGATAAGAGAGGCTTCTTGAAAGTTATGTGTTTATTGTCTTTAAATGATAAAAGACAAAAAAAAAGCAAGTAAGATTATGATAATCGTGAAAATGGTTAAGTAAGCAATCTTCACAATTCTCACCCCATTCTCCTCATCTTTCTCATCTTCTTCCTCTTCATTCTCTTTCATGGTTTTGCTCTCCATAGAACAAAAAAGAGAGCTAGCACTCTTGTCTTTGTTCTAGCCATTTTTGAATCAAAGAGTTTGATTCGGCTAGTTTTTCCAATCTCTGTGTGGATATTGTTAGAGACGGTCTGTTTTGGTCAGTGTGGTTTGTGACAACTCAACGAGTAGAAGATCGAAGAATGAAGGAGACTACATATAAGGTCATGGTTATTATATGAATGATTGTTTTGTGTAAATGTCATGAATTCCTATATGTGTGTGTGTGTGTGTTATGAACATGTATGTGAATTGGGAATTTTTAGCTAGGTTTAATAGTATTTCCTTGTATAGGCACATAGATCTTGGACTTCGGGAAAGTCCCAAAAAAAATTTTTGGTTTTCCACCCAATGTGTATATGATGCATGCACTTGGATTTTCCTACAGGTTATTTCCCAGGTCTTCTTTGAATCTCCTTCAATTGTCCTGAAACACTAACAAACACATCAAGGCATCTCATAATATAAAATTGAAGCCCAACAACATGTGCCAACCCACAAAACACTTAAAACACAAATATTTACTAACTAACACAATTCTAACCTAAACCTGCACTAAATAATCAAATTAATAACTAAACATACACTAAACTGCCCACAAAAACACGATGCAATCTACACATATCAATGAGGCATAGGAAGGTCTTGTTGATCTTCAAAAGTATCTTGCCTTTCTCAAACACTTCCAATATAGCTTTAGTCACTAAATTCTATATTTGGGGCTGAGCTTTTTGAGAAAAAAATCCATTTAACCCATCTAATATAAGGGCTTTTTCAAGATTCAATTCCAATACTTCTTAAATATGAGTGCATTAAGGAGGTTTCCTTATGAAAGATTTTAGAGCCCATGGAGTAAACCTGCTTATAGCGAAGGCACCCAAAGAACTTTTAAGAAATATGAAGGCCTCTTCCTTGATCTCATATTGTTATCCCATCATTTTTTACTAAGTAGTAGATTTTATTGTGATTCTTCTTGGGTAAATTGGTGTTATGGAATAATTTTGTATTTCTATCCCCTTTCAGGATCCATTTCATTCTAATTATTTTCTTAAGGAGGGAGTAGTTATTCCTTTCCACTATTATGTAAGAGTTCAATGCATTCTTCTCCTTGTTTAACCGAAATATATTACCTGGATGTTTAACACCTCTTTTTACAACAAAAACAACACCCAATATGAATCCTGCTAATATGTAGGATTTGGAGAGGTTTAATAATACGTAGGCTTAAACCTCTTCTTACATCACCCTTAACTTGTTTTTGACCTCAACTACAATCCAAAAGGTATTGCATTCCCTACTACTTTTATGCTTTTTAATTTCTTCATTAATCTTGGAAAATTCTCTCATTAAACAAAATACTTATACCCCTAAATGGGATATGTAATCCCATTCTCAATAGCCTGTCCAAAATTCACATATTTAACCATAAAATTATTGAACCTATAAGAAAACATCTCTTGTGATTAGAAATAAGTCTTATACTACGATAAGGGGGTGATTAGATAATAGAGGATTTGGAGATGTTGCTTTACTTAAAAAAAAGCCTAGCCAACCACTCATTATTTTCTATTGCTCTATCTAATTTCTTTATTTTATACCAATTAATGGGATTTTTGTTACTCCATGTATGGAAACATCCTTTAGACTTTAAATTGATGACTTTCGATCGTTAAATATACTCTTTTAAATCACTAGAAAAATTCCTCAAAAAATAATTTCCAACATATTTGAAAGAATATATTGTGATGTGAAATCTTAGAAATTAGGGTGTTAATAATCTGATGTATACTCTAGAGTTCATGCCACAACCACTTTCTTTGAAAACCATAGTTCAAACAACACACATGTTTAACTACAATTATGATGTTTACCTGTAAGAACTTCACCACTATATGTATATATTGATCATTAATGTTGAAGATATCCATCTTTATAATTCTTATATCGAATGTAGAAGTATACGATCATAATGATGATCTTGGTGGTTAGAGGTAAAATTCTAATAATTTCAGTTAGCTCCGAGCATTGGAGCTTTCCTTTGCTCACTTTTGATACCAATATGACAATAATACTAGGTTTATTTTCTAAAATAAATCCTCTAAGGTATTGTTGCTTATTTGGGTTTTTTATACCCTTTACATTGTATGAAACCAAAGTTATTTAGGGTTTTCCATCTTAACCCCTTTGGCCTTGTTTATTCTCCTTGCAGGTTTGAACTCTTTATTGTTAAGCTTCCAGATCCCTATTCCATCATGGAAAATATTACCTTGCATTTAGGCTTTTGAGTCTGATAACTCTCCTCTACCCTTTCTTCTTTTACTTGCTATTGGGATTCCTTTGAACATTTATGGTTTACCTCCACACTCCTTACTATAATCTTCCAAACCTTAATATGTTTAATACTAGTATTTTCCACGTGTGCACTTAGTCTTACTGCTACATTTAAGTTGTCAGTATTTATATTTAAAAGCCTTTCAAGACTATGTATCCTTTTAACTATAAAGTCTTCTGGTTCCAATCCCATTAGTTTATTATAATTGCCCCTTTTAAATCTTTTTTCTAGTTTCTCTCCACTTCTTGACTTGGATCTTTAAAGAGGGCTTCACTAATATGATATTCTAATGGAATCCTCTATAAGGGAGTCCCCTTCTCTAATTCTTATTATAGGTATAGAATTAGGTAGATCCTTTTTAAGTTAAACATTGACACATAACTTTGCAAATTCGATTCTTTTCCTTATATTTGTTATTTTATCCATACATACTAATTTTTTCACAAAGTTAGCAAGCATACTTAACCTCCTTAGGTTATACTGCAACAACTAAAAATCGCGATTCACTTGCTCTCCTAACACTAGAAGCCTTTAATTATATTGTTGATTACTATATAAGTTATTTTGTTATTAATTAGAATGAATTAAGAAAGCTAGCAAGAATTCAATTTATACATGTAATATAAGCTTATACTTATGGATGAAATAAGAGAAATTTTAAAACAAGAGTAGCACCCAATTTTATTTTTAAGCAAATTATTGGAACTAAATATTATGAAATTTGTACTTATTGGAAAGAATTCTTGATAATCAGCAAGATATTTATAAGAGATTCCATCAAGACTAAGTACAATAGTGAAAATGAAAAATATAACATAAAATGTGAGATAAAAGAAGGATTTATCAGTGTCCATTATTTTCCTTAGCATGGAAACCTTAAGAATTCCTCATAGTCAAGTCTTTCAAATTGCCAAATTATATAAGCACGCACTTGGTGGCTGCATACTATAGCACAACAACCTGGAATTTTATTAAATCTATTTTATCCTCAGCATAATATCTTCAATCCATTAGGATCAGGTTGAAAGAACCTTCTTGCTAAAACAGGTTTGTAATAAAAAAAAGTTGTATTCTCTACCAATTCCATACTTTATTGCACCTTCTTCACATTTCATAAATTCAAAAGAATGTATGATCTTATAAAAAAGATTAAACCTTTTTGCGAACATTTTTAACCAAGTCTAAAATAGCTTTTAAATTTTCTTTGTTTTTCACTTCTTTGTGATCATAAGAAAAATAAAGAATGAAAAGTGGGCACCTAGCTTAGTGAAATTCTATCCTAAAAGATCCCATGCATTAATGGATAAACTATCAGTGAATAATAACAAGTTGAAGTTGATCCTTAATCACAATTATTAGTTCTCTAAAATATATGACATTTGTCCATTGATGAACCCACTTTGAATTGAAGAATTTCATTGTACAAAAATAATCTTATAAAATTTTTCAAAACAGTAAGAAAAAGGTGTCAAATAAAATATTCAATATAATTGCCAATAAAAATGGTTACTAACTTAAGTCAAACTATTTTTTACAAAATAAGAATTGAAGCTGCAATCTTCTACATAAAATTTCAACATCTCAGAAATTTTTATGTCAAATTTAAACTTGAAATAATAGTGAATAACTCTAGATTATACAAAAAAATTGAAACTGATTTTTAAAAAAATTCTATTGCACTCTTTCTTTTTTCCCTCTTATGTTTTTGTCAACTTACTCGTACTCACCACTAATCCAAATCTTAGACAACAAAATGATTAGTCAAAAGAATATAATGGGTTTTAAAATAGTAATTTAAATCCATTAAATTTGAACTTTTTAACACATAAGAGGAAAAAATGTCTTAACCTAACAACTCTTCCCTTCTCTGATTATATGCAGGAGGCCATCCTCTCAACAAATAAGTAACGTACATAAAGCTTACTTCTTGACAAAGACTTAGACATCATATCATATCTATTGATATCTTTATGAATCTTTTGTTGCTTAACTAACTTAGAATATGTAACATCCATAATCTAATGGCATCTAACATTAATATACTTCAATTTACTACAGAAGTTGAAATTCCCAGCAAGTTGCACCGTATCTGATTATCATAAAGTAGCACATACCTTTCTCACACAAAACTGAAGTCCCTCAAAAATCTCTTCATCTATAGTATTTCTTTATAAGATTTAGTAGTAGGGATAAGATATGCTCCTATAAATGAAAAAGCAATGCATTTATACAAATTATAAAGGTAATCAAATATCATAAAGAGGACTTCCTTGTATCAACATCTTTTACTATGTTTTAATCAATATATGAAGAAAGAATAGATCTCCTTGTTTCAAAACACGAGCTCAAACTAAAAAGCCACAAAGATATTTTAAAATCTACCTTACTGTGTTATAGTATTCTTTTCTTGAATTAGAAAGAAAATAACTAATAGCACTAATAATGTGAGCAATGTCAGATTTCATACAAACTATTATGTACATCAAAATACCAATAACTAAATCACAAGGAACTCTTTCCGTATCTTTTTCCTCTTCTTCACTAGAAGACCATTGAGTTGTTTCTAATTTAAAGTGTATAGCAAGATGTGTACTCACCACCTTATCTTTGTCTATATTGAACCTCTAAAGCACTTTTCTAGTGTAATTCTCTTGTGATAGCAACTTTTTATCTTTCCTATCATGGATGATTTTTATGACAAGAATCCACTTTCTTAGCCATATGCCTTCCATAGCAAAAACCTTACTCAAATAGCAATATGACTTTACAATCTGAAAAGCATTTTGACCAATAATAAGTAAGTTGTCAACATAAAAGAAAAAAAGGAATCAAAACAAAGTTATCATTATATAATCTCTACATAATAATATAATGGTTAAAGTAAGTCTTCTTGAATCCTCGCTTTCTTATAATAAAATCAAACTTCCTACACTATTTTTATTTCAAGCCATATTAGCATTCCTTAATTTATAGAACTAATCTTATTTTCCTTTTTCTTTGAAACCTTTTAGCTGCACCATATAAATCTCCTCGTTTAAATTACCATAGATAGAATCAATCTTCATATCCATCTACTCAATTTCTGAGTCAAGTCATACTGCTAAACCTAAACACAACTCAAGTGGATGAAATCTTCATAATTAAACAAAAGATTTCCTTAAAATAAAGTTCATTCTTCTGGATAAATCCCTTAATAATCAATCTATCTTTGTACCATGAAATCAAAGTGTCATCACCAAACTTCACTATGGAAACTCATCAATTCTTCAAAACTTTTTAGTCATTAGGTAGTTTAACTAAATTATAAGTTTTATTATCATGTAAGGATTTCATATCATCCATCATAACTCCAAATCATTTCTCCTTCTACTTACTATTTATAGCTTCTTTAAAGCTTTTAGGTTCTCCATCACTCCAGAAAATATCTTGAGAGGAGTTTTTAGAGACTTTATAGTTATTACTAATCATTTTGCACTTTATCTCCATTTTTATCTTCGTTTTGGATCTCAACATCTTAATGACCATCTTTAGCTATATTTTATGCATCATTAAAAGAAACTAAATCAATATCAACCAAGATCTTTCCTTTAAGAATCATTCCTCTAAGTGTTATTAATTTCCTTGATAGTATTTTCCCACGGAAAACTACATTATAACTTTTAACAAGTTTCTTCTTTACTAGATCATAAAATTGGCAATTGAACTCATTTAAATATAACCAATGAAGACAAATCGCTTGGTGATAGGTGTTTAATTGTTGATATATTTAATCATTTGCACTTAACAGTTATTGACATAAAAATGCCTAAGATGCTCACTTTAATTTATAATTGATTTCAGGTATAATTTGGGAGCAAAGAAATTAAAGCGAGTCAAAAACACCCATTTTGAGACATTTTTCGAAGTTCAGTATTCGTTTGTCTTCATGAAGTGGACAAAGAAAATTAAAAGACGAAAAATTAAAAGACGAAAAATGGAAGACAAAGAAGAAAAAAATTAAAAGCAAACATGTGGAGCAACTAGCAAAAACGACAGCCAAAGGATGCGTTAAACGCTGGATTGAGACGCAACATATACAGGGGCTGGCGTTTTAATAGAGAGGACAAAAATTGAATGAGAGACAAAAATAAATCAAGAAGGCCATGGTAGCGCTAGAGGGTGGACTACACGACAGCACAGTAAAGAGAAATAAATCAGCTGGAGACGACGTCGCACAAGGAAAGCAACAGCAGGGGATTTAAGGGGTTGAGGTGTGACCTTTAATAGTCACATGATGCCACAGTGAATGAGGAGCAAAAAGCTTGTGCGTTGCAGCTGATGGTAGCAAATTAAATGGGAGAAAATCATGCAAAAGTCACGCAGGAGGGGACAGTTGTGAAGCGCAACACATATACAAGGAACAGAACCCCATCTGAAGAAAAAGACAGCTAGTGGCAAGGAAGCATGGGCTCCCTCTAAAAACTTGAAGATAACGAAGAAGCAAGTGGGAGATGGACATTGCTGCTGAAATGAAGACAAGGATACACAATCACCAAGGAGAGCTCTACCCCATCAACCACTGAATACTCACATCCCTCACATACACTCAAAAACACACATATGGGAGCTGGACAAAAGGATGAAAAGATCGTGACCTGTTGGAGGGGGTGAATTGAAGAAGCAAGGTATTTAAGAGGAGAAGCAAAACGCACAATCAGCTCCAGCAAGGCCAGCGTCGTTTTGAAGGCAAGACTGAAACAGAGAGGAGCAAGCAAGGTTTAGCTTGATGGAGACCCTTATTTGTCCCATCAAGCTACAGTAGAGAAACGAGAAAGAAGAAATAAACAAGCACGCAGTGGAGGACTTGCGTGGACGGCAACTCCTAAGCATATATATCGATTTTTATTGAGAATTAGGGAGGTTTTTCAGTTTTTGCTTTCTCATTCCTCCATTGAAGAATAGCTTCTCCTTGATATTGCTACTGGATTATTACATCATTGGGCTACGGGATACTCTTCTCCATCATAAAGGGAAGTTGTTTTCATTGAGTTTGATTGTTTAATTGGTGTTCAATCCATGTATATGAAGAATTTCTTCAATGGAAGACTATACGTTATTTGTTCTTTGGTTTTATTCAATGGGTGCTTAATTATCTAATGTTTATGGTTCAATTTGTGTTATGGGTATGATATTTGCTTGCTGTTCTTGAATGGTTCAATGCACCTAGAGGATTTAGCCTTAGTTTGTTGATAACAAAGTTATAAAATCCCTTGATTGTGCATTGATTATTGATACCCTATACATATACGCCATAGATTGGTTATTTAACCCCATGAGAATGAACCAATAAACCTGTTATTTAGTTGTTTATTTCCAGCTTAGTAGATTAGGCAATTCACCTCCGTTTATTTTAAACTTATTACTTGTAATTGCTCACGACCTTCACACACCTTCACGCTAGTGGTACAATATTACACGTATCTTTTCTCTGTGGGATCGACCCTAATGCTTTGCTACGATAAGACTAGAGTGGCTTAGTGCTAGGTTATAAATTGTATTTGCTTGGGAATTGTACTAGCCGAAAAGACTCTCATCAAATTGGCGCCGTTGCCGGGGAATAGTTTACGGTGTTGAGTGCATATTAGTTGTTTTGGTGTTGTGTTGTGTAGTGGGCTTGAGTACATAAGTTGTATTATTTGTTTTATTTTGTTTGTGTTTTGTTTCACTTTTTCTTTCTTTTATTGCAGATTTTATTTTGAATAAATGGCTTCTTTTTATCAAGATCAGCAAGGTTTTGGTTCAAGGCAATCCCAAGGGAATAGTTCTTCTCCAGTAGATTGTGTGTCATTGGGGCAGCAGATTGACAATCTTCTAGCAAAGATGGATGCTTTGGAACAGAGAAAGAAAGCGGAGTATGAAGAGCAACGAAGAAACCAATTTGAGGATATGGTATTTTACAAGCTATCAGATCTTCAAGCTCGGTTAGATGCCATGACCATCAGGCATGAAGAAGAAGAAGAGCAGAAAAAGCTTTTTGAAGTTAATTTGAATCAGACCCTGAACCGGATTGACTCGCAGGTGTGTTTGAGGGCGACAATGATGGACACTCAATTGACAAACACTGAGGCAAGCATCCAAGAGAAATTGGATCACATGATGGATGAGGAAGATCAAATTGGGGTGAAGATATGTAAGCTTCTTCAAGCTGAACTCACGGCTACGGAGAGAAATATTGCGAACCGGTTTGACCAACGTTTGAAAGCTGTTGAGGATCGCAACATTCAAAGGCTTGAAGAATTTTCTGCCAAGACTGCTTGTATGTTTGAGAAGATGGTTCACAAGCAATTTGAAGATCTTCAATACAGCATTGAGGCCGTGGATTGTCGTGTGCAAAGATTGGAAAATAGTGTGTACCTCGGCCTGTACAAGGAACAAGGCAATCTTCATGAAGCTGAAAGTGAAGACGATTGGGATAAGTATGAACCTTTTGTGAATGATCTCCCGGGTTATATCGATGACTCAACCGAAGGAGAGGTCAACAAGGGGCGCTTAGAAGTAGGTGGTGATCACACTTCTCCAATGCCTTGTATTGAGCATGAGCAGTTTCTTCATGAGGACATCACTGCTTCAAGGGATGGTTATATGGCTAATGAGCCTGTTCAAGAGCAGCCGGGGGATATTGAAGGCATAGGAGAATGGAACTACATGGCATGTGCCCCAGGCCAAGAGAGAGATGATTCCATGGGTGCCGAATTTCCTTGCAATCAAGAGGATGATTCATTTCCACCAACAACTCTACCTTGTTATTCGTGTGAAGTCGCATGTACTCCCCAAGTGAAAGCTTGTTTTGGAGTTTTGGCATCAAGTGCTTCAAGGGAAGAATCACATGAAGACTCAAGTTGGGAGGACAAAGATTCAAGCGTGGATTTTGAAGAGACAAAGGGGCAGAACAAAAAGAGTAGACAAGGTGTTACACAAGTATGGCTCCCAAAAGGTACATTGGAGGTTATGAAGGTTTTTAATCTGACGGAAATCAATTTGGGGGAAAAATCTTGTGCACCACACAAAGCTAAGAAGAGAAAGAGAAGAAGAAAAGTCCCTAATCCTCAGAGCGGAGTTGGTAGATCTTGAGAAGATGTCACGTCGGGCCGGCGACGATAAACCGAGGCGCTATTTGGGAGGCAACCCAATTTCTGAATTTTTAGTTTTAATTTTATTTTATTGTGTTCAATTTGATGTTTAATAAATTTTAATAAAGGTTGTGTGTTATGTTTTGCAGAAGATGGATTGAGGAAGAATTGTGTAGAAGCAGTTAATTTGATGAGGCGGAGAAAAATTTATTGTCCAATGCTATGGCGTGTCCCAGATAATGCTGAAGCATTTGAAGCCTTGGTGGAAGAGACAGCGAAAAGTTGATAATGGACAGAAGCGAATTCGTTGTTAGCTGTGGGCACACCTAAGATTAAAAGCGGTTCTGGCAACACAGATCCAGCCGCCCCCGCGATCTCCGAGCTCCTCACAGATTCAGACAGCCGTCAGTTGACTGGTGCCTCGGTGTGTGTACCTATGTTTGAATTTTCTGTGCAAACTTTCAGATTCGAGCCACCTTCCAGCCTCATCTCCAGAAGACAAACAAAAATCTTGGTTTGCGTACCTTTACCCCAATTTTCTTTTGCTCGATTTGTCTGTGCAGAATTTTAATCAATTTGCAGAACAATTTGGGTTGAATCTTTTCCTCGTCTATTCAGTAAATTCACGACTTTTCCAGGAAATTGTGAAAAATTTCTTTCGAGATTTTGGCTGTTGAACTGCTGGGAATTTCTTTCTGCTGGTATTTGATAATTTCTGTGCTTCTAGACTGTTGTGAGTACTGAGAATTATTGTGATTGGCTGGCTGCAATTTGTCGGTTAGTGTTGAAATTTGTCTGTTGTGGAAACCCATTGCTGGAAATTTTTTTTCTATTTTGGTTAAATTCGGGTTAAATTTTTCTGGTGACCAATTGCTGATTTTGGGTAAAGTTTTCTGTGATGTTACTTGTTAGTGCTGATGGCTTAGCTCACTTGTTCTCTGTTGGTTGGCTGAAATTGTGTTGCATTCAGGTGATATATTTTGTTTAACCTCTGTGAACCGTGCTATCTTGTGTGACTAATTTCTCAATTTTGGCCTGGGTTAATTGCTGCTTATTACTTTATTGAGTACTTGGGTAACCATTTGCTGCTGATTTTTGTTTTTGTTGAGTTCCAACAGCTTGAGTTTTGTCATGAGTGACAACCTGTTGTGTTCGCTTATTGCTTATTTTGTCACCATGCCACTAAAACCCTCATTTTTCAATCCAAGAAGTTGACGCTGAGTTTGAAGTCTGAATTCGGATTAATTGCCCCTTCAGGGAAGTTCTGCTCTTGTGTAGTTTCTTTACTTTTCTTTTCTTTTCTTTTATTTTTACTTTTTAGACTTGTGAGGACACAGTCTAATTTTAAGTTGGGGGTAGGAGTTGTTATTTTGCTTTTTGAATTTTTACTGCTGATTTTTGGCTTTTGTTTTTCTTTAATATTAAAAAAAAAGAAGAAGAAAAATTGTTAACCTTTTTGCTGAAGTTGGTTGTTAAATCTATGATGAGATTGGTTTAAAATTAAAGTTCATGGGAATGAGAAATTGCTGTGATAATGTGTAATTCAATCTTTTGGTTGTGACTGTGTTTGTTTAACATGGCTGGAAATCTTTTGAGCACAACTGTGAGCATTTGATTCTTCTTAAGTGAAAAGATACCTGCATAAACCAAAGGTCTTTGACTCTTTTATAAAAATGGGTTTTCAAAAATTGGCATGACAACTTGACTTGGTTTAGATATGAAGGTCACAGGCAGTTCTTTGACAGTTCGAGCCTTTTAAGCCGACCTGATTTTATAATTTATCTCTAGATCCCTTTCTGAGCCTAAATGGAGAATGGAAAGAGCCGCCATTCAATATATTTTTCTGAAAGCCTCATTAACTACCTCTAGCCTTTGTTTGATTTTATGTTTCTATCCCTCTAAAGTCCTTCAAAGAGTTTAACTGCACAATTTTAATTGATGGTACAAGGGAACGAGGAAGAATTGGAGCTTTATTGTAAGGAACAAATTGGAAATGGGTAGTTTGAATGGGTCGATGATGGGATTAATGAGTGAAATGATTCTATGTGTTGGTGTGAGAGTGCTCATATTCAAACCTGAGCTGTTCTGCTTTATTGCTGTATTTTTTGAAAAAAGCTGCCTTATTGAAAAAAAAAAAAGAAGAAGAGAAAAACAAGAAAAGAAAAATTCTGTATATATATATTCTGCTCTTATTTTGGCCTACAGAATACCTAGAGGCTTGTCTTGAGCATATTGTCAATTAGGGATATGAGTTATATCAAGTTGGGGGTTGTTATATTGGCGAAACAAGTAAAGAGTACCTTTCTAATGTGCATTCAAATGTTGAACTCTTTTCTCTGTTTCATTATCCTTTTCCCTTCTTGTTAGCCTGTCCCTAGCCTAAAGTTACAAGCTGAAAGTCCTACCTGATCTAATTGAGTTGGTCGTTGTGCCTAAAAAATGGTTTTGTGAAAAGGGTTTTGGATATTTGTTTTATGCAATTGAAGATAGCTTGGAATGATTAAATGTGATCAGTCACACACACACTCTGGTTATGTTCTGCAAACATGATTACCCTTTTGATTGGCCTTGCACATAAACATGGTGTTTTGATTTCCTATGAACGATAGTTGAGAATCTCTGAGATAATTGTAATGCCTGAGTCAGTAGTTATTTTCTTTGCTTGAGGACAAGCAAATTCTTAAGTTGGGGGTATTTTGATAAGTGAATTTAATGATGAATTTTTATTACCCAATTTAGGACTTTTGCTAGTGTTTAATTAGTATTTGGATGGAAATAGGGTAATTAATTGTTACTTTGTTTACTCGCAGGATTAATTTGGAAGGAGTAACTTTTGGGGTAAAGACTTGGTCAAAATCTGGTTAAAAGGATGAGAATGGGAGGATAACTGGAGTAGCTTGTGAAAATAGCCAAGGAGAACACAACAAGCCATCAAGACAGCTAGAGGGAGACCCACGCACCATGCAAACACCACTACACAGAAAGCTTTTAATTGAGGACAGCAAAGAAATAAAAGAAAGGCTGACACATGATGGGCTGGGCGTTAACAGAGGGGAGGAAGGAAACAAGTGAGTAGTGTCCTATTGTGTGAGTAGCTTAGGAAAAAAAATAAAGGAGCAAGGAGGCATGGGCTGAACAAGAGCAGGTGGCGTTGATGGGCTGGAAAATGAAGGCACTACACAAGGAGAATAAACGAACAGAAGAGGGGAGCTGGAGAGAAGGGGGGCGTTAACTTGGTGAGTGTGGTGAGAGGGGCGTTAACTGATGAGGAAGTAGAAGGGTGCGTTACATAGGGGAGTTTGGTGAACAGAAGAAGTGCTGGGCAAGGTGAAGAGGGCGTGCTGGGCAAGAAAGGTGAGGGCGTGAACTGAAGGAGAGAAAGCAGAAAAATAAAAAAATAGTGAGGAGAGCAAGTGAATAGAGAGAGGGCGTTACTTAGGTGAGAGTGTGGTCTGAAAAGGAGAAGTGAGGAAAGAACGTGGTCTGGAGAAACTAAAGAGTGCGTGGGGCACAGAAAATAGGAGAGCTGGGCATTGTCTGGAAGAGTGAGGGGGGAGTGAACTGATGAGAGTTAAGAGCTGAAGTGAGTTGTCTGTGAGGAGAGGGTGTGTGAGCAGTGAGCTGGAAAGAAAAAGAAAAGGAAGTATACACCAAGGAGAGTTGTGGGTGCGTGAACCAGGTGAACAGAAGGAGAAAAATAAAAAAAGAAAGGAATAAAAGAAGAGGAGCGTTAGCTGACTGAAGAGTGCGTGAACAGTGTGTGAGTGCGTGAACAGTGTGTGAGTGAGTGATCTGTGGTGTGTGAGTAAAGTGCATGAGACTGAGGGTGGAGTGTGTGTTGTGTAACGTGAACTGAAGAAAATTAAAAGGAAAGAAGAGCTGAGGGAGAGTTGTGCGTTGGGGAGAAACCACCAGGAGACTTGACGCAGCTGAAAAGGGCAACCACCAGACCTCCAACGCAGACCAAGAGCTCCAGCAGACCACTCAATGACGCAACATTAGAGGGAGACCCGAAACTCATTCAATTTCTTTTCTATTATTTAATTTCTCCTAATAATGTTTGCTGAGCATAATTTATGTGGTATTCATTCTACCATGAGTGAGTAGCTTCCCCGAGGCTTCAAGGTTGGGGTAAGCTTTTAGCTAATTTTTGTGGACTGCATTTCGGTTGATTTATGAGCGTGGATTTATA
>JAOTIZ010000008.1:35796312-35806737 GCA_027123425.1 Erythroxylum panamense | reverse complement strand
TTGCGTTTGGATTCCGGACAGGAGGTCCGATGATTGTGTGGATTGGTTTGATATATAGAAGTGCTCTTTGTTTTTAAGTTGATGGTGTATAGACATGTGTGAGTTTTGATGGTAAAAGAAAGATAAGATTTTTTTTAAATGTATGAATGTGAAGAATTTAATGAATTGAGGTTGTGGGGTTGATGAATACCCTTTTGGAAATTGAATTTGCTTTGATTAAAGAATGAAAAAAGTTATACCGAATTAGATTGGTTTAGAACAAGTGTCTTTATGGTTTCCAACGCGACGTTTCTTTAAAGTACATGTTTCGGATGTTGGAAATTTGACTTTCAGTTTGATTGAACTGTTTGATTTTCTTTGATTCCGAGCCATTCGATTTGCTTTCGATTCCTTTGCTTTTGTTTCCGTCCGTCCTTTCGTTTCCGCTACTTTGTTTTTCGATTTATGTTTCCGAGGTTGGGTTCCGGAAACGGGATCCAACAGAATGCATTTTAATTTATTGTTTATTTTTCTTTCAAAAAAGGTTTTAAGTTCTTTAAACTTCTTAAGAACCTAATATTTGGTCTTCAAAGCATAAAACTAAAGTTTCCTAGAATGATCATCCATAAAGGTGTTAGAATAAATTATACAACCATGTGATCTCATCTTAAAATGATCACAAATATCATAGTGTACAAACTTTAGTAAATCCAACTTTTCAAAAGCGGGATGACTCTAAAAAGAAACTTTTAGTTTCTTAATCAAGAAATGAACATACTTCTCCAACCTAGCTTCTTTAATCCCATGAAGTAAGATCTTCTTACCAAACAATCATTCTCCTTCACACTCATATGATTCAATCTTTTTTGCCTAGTTTTGATGATTAGTCTCCACTACAGTAATCAAGATGCAAGAAATAAAACCTTGCATCATGTATAAATTGGAGGACCTATTACCTCAAGCGTCAACTATCAAACCTTTAATAAGTTTTCATTATTCATTATTAACTACTATTGGTCTTTAATGGAACCCAAAAGTGGGAAGGGTAAATTTAAAGTATTATTTTAATCAATGAACTCAATTTAACATCAATCAATATTAATAATAAAGGAATTAGTTAAAGTAGATCAATCGAACAATTATTTAAAGTGGATAGAGAAGAAAAAGGCAAATTAATTTATAGTGACTTAACAAAAAACACTTGCCTATGTCAACTCTTCAAGACACTTCTTGTAATTTCCATTAGTTCTCTTTTTTAACGAGGCAAAAAAGGAACCTCGTATAATAATTTTATATTTTCTCAAGTAAAGAGCAACTATTTTTCTTTTCATACAAAACCCACATTTTTTTAGGTGAACATTGAGCCAATTGGCTTTTAGGGTTTGCCCAAAGCTTAGCCAACCTAAATTTGGCCTATTGACTTTAGGTCAACTAAAATTTATTTTATATCACTCATTTATATACATCTCTTAAAACTTTAGTAGACCAAAATTATTAAAAATAATGCAACTATAAATATTGGACTTACAATTTTAAAACTTAATTGTGATTAAGAAAAAGTTCACAATCTCTAGTACTTGAATCACAGATAAACAATTATACAAAGAAAGTAGAAATAGTTGCTTGATACTAGACCTGCATGCATGCTGGATAAGTAATACGGAATAATTTGAGTACTCTTTTCAAACTTATGTTGAAGATTAAAGGTTTTCGTTCTCAAATTTAAATTTCAACAAAATGATAAGGGGAACTTCTGTGATACATACAATACCTTCCGATATACTTTTGTGATCAAATTTCGAAACAATAATAAGATGATAAATTGTCAAAGGAATACTCAGCTTGACCGGATTTTTTCCAACTCTTCCAATTTCTTTGCTTTCACAAATTAGTCTCACATTTTAACTTCGTCTTTCAACTTTTTCCACAAGTTCAGAATCTGTCACTTAGTCATGCCCTCATATATATGGAAGAACTACACGATCTATTAATCCGATGATCCATAGATGGCTATAAAATATCATGCTCTAAAACACGCCTAGAAGCGCTACATAAGATGAATTTGACTAGTTCCAAGTAATCTAAATTTACGAAGTAATGGATGGATCTTGTGGTTGGCTCTGAAAAGGTTAAACAAGTATGCGTGTTCAGTTTGTGGATCAGAATGGATACATAGGAATTTATGCCCTGCAACTAGCAGACAAGATTCCATACAGCTCATACATGCTCAAAATTAGCATAAGTACCTTAACTAGCGGCAATACTAACGTTACATACTTTCAGATAAAGAATCGGGTACTTGATGCGAAATCAGCAAGTGTAAAATCAATTCCTGAACAATCTTGAAATGTAAATTGATTAACTTCTGAAGGTTTAGAATAGCCACAAACCTATGAAACTTTTTACTATATGCACTATAGAACTTGCACTGATACATCAAAACATAATAGGGCATGACGCTGGAAGCAAGATTGCTCGATCATAACAGAATCTGCAAATAAACTATTGAATCTTAGGAATTGCAACATCACCCAGACACTGGAGAACCTAAACTGAAACAAGGCTAGTAATTGTCATCCTGGAATTAGATACAAACTTGGATTATGTAATCAACCAGAGATATTCGATAACTACAGTCAAATATGTAGTCTATTTTCGCTACATAAGAACCTCATTTCTATGTGAATGGCACAAATGGACCCTCATGGGGCCAGCAGATGTAAATTACGCATTTGGTCATATCTCCAATAAAACTATGAAGTATCTAAGTCGATTTTATTTCAGACTCTGGCTTCTGTAGCAGTTTCAGTTGGCGGGCCATGGATAACCGGATTCTACTCATCTCTTTAGAGAGAAAATTGATGAATTGGTCTAACAAGAGGCTAAATTACTATATTGCTCAAGAAACCAAACAAAAATATTATAGAAAATTCAAAATTGTAATCATACAGTGAACTGGCAAACTATTGTTTAAATATCTAGTCATATGTATAAAGTGCCAAATTGTACCACCATACAGTTGTTATCTTCTAATAATCCACTGCTAATTCTTAGCTATTTCCTTCATAGTTTGTAACTTCAATTTATGAATAGAAGCAAACACACAGTCCCTACAATACAGGGGTAATCAATACATCAACTTTTTAGTTTTTTGGTGGTTTTAAACATTAAACTTTGACGAGCAACAGCCACTAGAGAAGGCAAATTTCACCTCGCCAACCTGGGCAAGTAGTGCATAATTCTCTGCTCTAAATCTAATATGAAAAGGCCTTTGCAGCACTAAAATTCACTTGTCTTGCCGTTAACCCACCAGCAGGTGTTGAAGACATTTCTCAACTATTGGTGTACACTTAAAGCAGAGGTTCTGCAATAGCAGCCAACACATCATACACGTATTTGGATATCCAGCAGACTAAAATTGGGCATATACGACAATATACAACAAGCAGTCATTGTGAGCATTAAGGCAATATTGGATCACCTGATGATGGAAGCAATTGCAACTCTGATTCATCAGCTTGTCGACTGGTAGTATAATCTGCCCCAGAATTACCTAAAGAATTAGAATAAATTAAGTTATGCATATTTTTCTTCAAGAAAAGTGTTGCTGGAGAAGTGAGCATGTCAAATACAATACTGAATAGTGGAAGTTCAGTCCTTTCAACGGCATACTCTATTTGGAAGTGATTTCATTCCAATTCATTGCAAGAAAATGACCAGGTCTAGGTAGGCTAATTATAAAATGAATAAATGGATACAGTTGACACCAAACGTATGAAAACCTAATTAAGTGTCAGATGTTTATCTCCATCGTGGAAAAAATACATGGCCACACAAATTAGCTGGATCAATGGAGAGAAAATATCAGCGTAAATAAATTGCATACCAAAAGAATGATGTAGCCCTTTAACAGCTTCAAAGTTCTTGTAAGTGTACCCAACAAAACTTAAATCTTTAGGAGTTAATAGCATCTGCATGAGTAGAAGATCTCAAGTTCAATAGTAACTTCATGACAAACAGCAGTTACAGAGTAGTAGGTGCTCATTCACGATATACTCAAGAAATCAGCAATTTTCACCCAAAAATATGATTATTGTGATAAGAGATAGGTACAGCAAAGCGTCAAAAGAAGAACTATCTTCTACTCCCAAATAAATTCATTAATTCACCACACAATTTTGTGCTAGAACCAAGCGAATCAGAAACCAAGGACACTAAATGATCCCAGCCAGCCTATTTCTTTTCCATTTCTTCCTCTGTTCTTCAGAGTAGAGTGAAACGGAGGTTACTGACATTAAAAAGTGGACGTGGTGAGGGGCACATAAATAAGTAGTTAAGTCAGTAATGTCCTAATAGCTAGCATACTTTTGACATTTTAAGCTCAAAAGCATAGTAAATTAGACAAACTGTCCCAACCTGTCATCTTTTATTCTACTAAGGTAGATAGATACTAGTTTGCTCAAACATTATACAAAACTGAGCTGTTCCAGTCCAGATCCAACAGTAACAATTGTTTTTTTCCTTTTCAGCCACATGTGGCAATAAAACCAGGGAAATTTGGAATGCACAACAGAGGAACACAGTAATAATGGTTATTGAACATTGTGATAGATTATGAAAGTTGAAAGAGAGCCAGTATAACAGGACAACAGACCTTTCGTGAGGGTCCTGACCCAGATCTTGCTGGTGCTGGATGATCCAACTGATAAAAGTAGAAACATTTAATGCATGAATAAAAACAAACGAAAGGAAACTATTTACGATTAAATATCTGAGGAACTCATTAAAAGATAAGTATTACCGGATTAATCACTTGAAGGTTAGACAATATTGCTACTGACAGCAGAAGAATAAAAAGATATAAAATTAAGACAAAATATTGGTTAAGTAGTAATACTTCATCAAACTTCATAAAATTCTGGGTGTCTAGCTCTCCATTGATTTGTGGTTTAAATGCCGCATCCATTTCATAAAGTTTATCCCACATAAGGCCGTTGAACCAAGGATGAGCCTAACAGGGAAATGTAATAATTACTTCAGGAAACACACATGAAAGAAAAGTTCACAATGTAGAAAATTTCAAATTTCTTACCTTTATTTGGTGGGCACCTCCAGTACCCAGCCTATGTTCAACATCACACAATAACCTATAAATTAGATCCTTTGCCTCAAGTGACAACCTTGAATCTTCTGGGAACTTGAGATGATTTTTCCAGTGAACAATCTGATAATTGATTAACAGGGAATAAGTGAAATGTATATGTGCAAAAGAAGATAAGATTTCATTAGAAAAACGTGAACGAATAATGAGTAAAAGCATCTACTAGGTACAAATCCAACATGATCAAAGGGCATCATGCTGGTCAGATCGTAGAATTCTGGACACCAAAACACGTTTGAAATGCGAAAAAGTATTGGAGGAAAACTGTAGAACATTTTCAACTAGAAAAACAGAGCTAAAGACACATCTATAAATGAGATATTAGAGCATATTCAATAAGAAGTAGATGAGGAGGTCAGAGACCAAGCAATGTTGGAATGATATAATTGATAGTAACATACATATATATTACCTTTCTACATGTGGTTAGCGGATCATCCGAGTAAAATGGAGGATATCCAACTAGCATCTCATACATTATTGCTCCTAAAGACCACCTGAACAAAGTTCAAAAATAACCAAGTCATTCACAACACAATAATAACATAAATAAAATCATTATACAGAGAAACTTCATAACAGAAAATAACCAATAATAGTTAGAAGATTTTAATGAAGTAAACAAGACTTCCCAACGCTAGCATCCATATTATTAAAGTCACAAATAAGGGCCTTCTAGATGTCATTCACAGCATCCCCTGAATGGGAACACACTATTTATAGAGCAAAGCAAACTAACCAATCACACTCCATGCCATATCCTTTCTTCAGCAACACTTCAGGAGCAATGTAATCCGGTGTTCCCACAGTTGAAAATGCCTTTCAAGAAAGTAAATAGCATTAAGTCATTAGAAGTTGAAAGCAGTAACATAACATATTAATGAACTAGGACGGGATGGAGACATAAAAAACAATTCAAGACCACAAATTAATTGAGTATTAGCATGTCATCTAATTAATACAGTCCATCCATTTAAAGAGTTCCCTTTTGAAAGATTGAAATGCTAATATAACAGATCTTGGTGCACCATCAGATGGCTTATCCATATCCAACCAACAGTCAAGAAACTTTAATCTATCAGTGAGACTGGTGGAATACTACCGAATAAAAATCAACAATATGTCAAAAAGGTCAAGATTTTAGATGGTAAAAGAACAACACTAGGATGTAATGCATGTCATAAGACGGTGTAGATTATTAGTTACAACAACAACATATAAGGTTGACACAGAAAAACACAAATTTAGAGCAAGTGGTAATGAATTCTGATTTAACACCCTGAAGCTTTTGTTGCACAATTGGAGGGAATTGGAAGAGAAATAAAAGTGAACACGTCACTTCTAGCACTATGAAGCAAGTATCCCAACTACTGGGGTGCTACAACAATCTAGTACTTTAAAGTTATTGACATCCTATCAGAAAACAAAATATAATTCGTTAAGTTACTAATAGGTTTTGACCCTTTAAGATAATTGCTCTCATAGAGATTACTGGCAAGCAATCAAGCTATAAATAATCACAACACCATACCAACTTTCTCCTGTTCATTTGCCAATGCTGAAGCTGTTCATGGGGGCTTTTCCAAGTACTCTTCTTATCAGCATCAGGAAAACATCCATCAATATCCATTGGTTCACTAAAGTTCCCATCCTCAATTGCTTTATTTTCATGGATCACAGATAAAGCTGTACAATCAAGGGGCTTACAAAGACCAAAATCTGACAACTTCATGTGACCATTTTTGTCCAGAAGGAGGTTATCAGGTTTAATATCTCTGAAAAAAGCACAATTAAGACAACGAGAGCAGCAGTTACCAACTTAAAACAGAATAGTTATCTAGCAATATCATTGTCATATAATATGCATTTGCAGTTGGTTGATATCCAACCTGTGAATGTAATTATGTTTGTGAATCGACTCAATGGCAAGAACACTTTGGGCAATGTAAAACCTAGCAACATCTTCAGTCAACGTGTCCTCCCTCATCAGTAGAGTCATCATATCACCCCCAGGAAGGTATTCCATGATCAAATATAAATACTCCGCATCTTGAAATGAGTAATAAAGTTTTACAATGCAGTGGCTTGCAACTTCTGCCAACAAATCCCTTTCAGCCCTAACATGTTCTACCTACGAAGCATGATAAGGTTATGTCAAAGTACTGGTATGGGACAAAGCAGCATGAACTATTAAAAGTAGATACAAAATGAAATGCACAAAGGTAAGGGCAAAGGCAGCCTCAGTTTGACAATATATTAGAAAGTGAAGTCTTAACAAAAGGTATGTGGAAGAACACAGCAGTAAGATAGAACAATCTAAAGCTCAGCATTGAAGCGGAGAACATCACTTACCAGCTTTTTGTCAAGCAGTTAAGCGCTCATAAGTTATAATCACCATGACTTTGCAACAACAACTATTAAATACTCACCCTAAATTGAAGTACTTCATTTTCAAATGAAAGCCAAATTATACATTACTTCAACTAAATTAGATACAGCTTGCATTTAGAAACAGATTTCATGTCGTTAGATTAGACATTGTGATGGCTGTAATTTGGGTAGAGATAGACATGCAAAGACTGGGCCCAGAGAGACTGTAACAACATTCTAATGTAATGAGGTGATTATTTTTTTGGTATGAAATGAAACAATTAGAAAGAGTTCAGTGATTTAACTACAAAGTTATTCACAACTAGGCATAGTTTTATTAAATAAATTACCAGTCTGCATCTCATGTTACCTGTCCTCTCATCAGCATTTCGGATTTCTTCAACTTTTTCATGGCATATATGTTTCCAGATTTCTTCTCGCGACATAGTCGAACCTGCAGTGGGTGAGTACGACTTATTGTAAACTGGAAAGAGACATCAAGAATGATAAAGAACAAACACAGGAGAATAAAACCAATTGACGAACTAGTATGCCTTGTTCGTGTATCAATTATCATGCTCATATCTAACCTCACCAAAGGCTCCTCTCCCAATGATTGTGAGAAGATCAAAATCATCAACACAAATCTTGTGCCTTTTAAGTCGCATAAAGTGTGTCTCTTTTCTTTCTAAGTCTTTAATAAGATTCATCTGTTCCTCTTTGGGTACATCAGAAGATGCTAACTTTCTTTCTAAAACCCATCTCCTGTACCAATAGCACACTACCATGATCAGTTAGAAATTGAATCTTGAATCAGAATCTCAGGCAGAGCCAAAAATTGTCTAGGTTTAAAATATGTTTATACTTAACATGCAATCAATCATAATGCTTTCATTTTCATAATATAGGGCAAGTCATTAAGGCATGCCACAAGTAAACGCAAACCAAGTTAAACAAGGGTAACAGCCAGACAAACCACCCAACTAGTATAAGGCATACCAATGATGATGAATGCAGCATACAGCAACGATATCACCGAGCTCATGTAGGAAATCCAGATGCTCAAAAGGCTAAGGATTAGAGAAACATATAAAGGTATATGTGATGGCCTGTAGCTAAGAACATGGCATAATATACGATACAAGAAATTTTTTCTATAACTCAAGACAAAATTGTTGCAGCTAGTTTTGTCATAAAGGGCAAAAACTAGTAGCAACCATCAGGAAAGGTGAAAGGAACTTTTTGCTAAATAGAAGTGTCTATCTGCCAGTGTTCCAGATTAATAAAAGAATGCCAAGAGAGTGAGATATTTCATTGTTGGGTGGAAGACAAACTATTGCCAATTCAGAGTTGAGGCTCGAAATGTCAAAATTGAGGACTGTTTGGACTAAGTTCTGAACATCTCGAGTGTGAAATTCAAAAGACGTTGTAGTAGTAGGCATTGCCACTAATCTAGGGAAAAGGATGTAATTATTCTATATCCTCTGAACTATGCTAGATGACAAGCAAATACATTGAAGTTAAATAATTTAGGCTTCTCAAATCCAAGTAGATCAAGTTCATTCAACAAGTAACAGAACAATTATGTTCCATAATTTTCGTAGAACGAATATCATTCAAGTGAAGTTGTCACCGTCAAATGTCAAAAGCTACAGAAGAAGAAAAGGGTCTTCTGGCCATTTGCCTTCTCACCTGTAAGAAACATACCTAAAAGTTTCCAAACATAATAAAACAGAAAAAGAAAAAGAAGAAAACCAAAAAGTTTTCCATTCTAATCTAAACTATAGCAAAGCAAAGGGTTGTAGTAGTTAATAATGTGTATAGAACAAAATAGATACAAAACAAACGAATCTACTAAAGCCCAAAGCTGCTCATCTAGAAGACCAGTTTGAATGAAATAAGCAAGTGACCTCTCTTTCCGTTCTTGAATATTCTTCATATGGGCACGGTAGTGATTCTCTATGAACTGCTTTGCCGCCGCCACTTTCTCCATAGTTAAGCTCGATCCTAGTACCTCCTCATCTTCTCCTCCTCCCCCCTTCTCTTCCTCTTCTATGCCCTCCATCTTCTGCTTTCTTCTTCTTCTTCTTCTTCTTCACTCTATCTCTCTCAGTTAAAAATTCACCTTTTCTCAGCTAACTCAAGAAGATTAACAATAAATAATCTCAAGCTAGCCTTTCTTTTTCTTCAGGTTTGTTTATCATCTCTCCCAATCTGCCTCCGAAGCTCTCTCACTTTGATTATTGTTGTTCCAAACAACACCAGACAGCCAGACCACTGCTCTCTCTCTCTCTACAGTCTCCGCCCAACACAAAAAGAAAGCAAAGATGCAGGTGAAAGAGCCCCTCGGATCCTCTGCACTACACTTGCGTACACTCTGTCACCCACAAACCCAATAGCCCTTAGCCACGTGGTGTGTCTGCTTTCGTTATCCTCGTACTCGCACGCCTCTTGTGCATCGCGCACCTGCGAACGTAGAGGATTGGAGCTCGTCTATTTATTATTAGCTAACTGGGTACGATCCTCATAACTGGGTGGTCGTCAGGTGCTTACGCGCGCTGTGCTTCGCGTGGGTCTAAAGTGAGCTACAGATCGCTGTCCCCCTCATTTCACAATGAATGACGTTTCTACAGATTTTCCCCCACAAAGCTTTCCGCATCTCGTCTTATATAGACCAAACGAATCAAATACGACCAACATTTAGTATCCAGCATACAAGAGTCCCCAACCTTTCCAAATATGCAAATCACCATCTTTTGGTATGGTTCTGTCGGATTCTGGCAAAATTGTGCGTTGCCGTTTGGATCCATGAGTTGGCTGCTTTGTGCCGTGATTCCAACGGTGAGATCCCTGCAAAACAAAGAAGGCACGTCGGGGGTTATGTCCCGATTGGCCCCTCCGACGATCAAGTCAGT
>JAOTIZ010000008.1:35725197-35779258 GCA_027123425.1 Erythroxylum panamense | reverse complement strand
TTCTTTATTTATTCATAAAGTCTGTACATGACTATGAACAAAAAGCGCTAAAGGGATTGCCTTTAGGGCACTACTCTAACAGAAACCAGCCTGGCTGGCATTGCTTGACTAACACACCAGAAAACTGCTCTCGGCTGATTAGGAGATTCAAATATCACCTCCTTACTATAGCAATTCATGATAGCCCTATGAGTAGTAAGCTAATCCATACCTAGGATAATATCTATCTCCCTTAACTGTAGTACGATTAAGTCTGCCTCCAATTCTGCCTGATCAATTCTAAACAAGCATCTCTTGCAGACTTCACCTATTACTATAGTACTACCAATCAGAGTATTCACCTCTAATCTATGATTTAATAACTCTTTATCATAATTTACCCTAGATGCCAGATATAGTATGATAAAAGAGTGCATAGATGCAGGATCTAGCAATGTAAATACTTCATAAGCAAAAATAAGTAGCTCACCTATAACAATATTTAGAGAATCATGGGCCTCTTTTCTGGTCATAGCATAAACTCTGGCCTGAAATTGCAGTCGGTTGCTTCACGTCAAAGTCCTGATAGAAGGACTCATAGAGCTCACTCTGCCTCTATCACGACCTCTGTCCAGACCCACTAGTTTGGCTCTGCAGGATAGTAGCTTCATTTACTAATCCCCCTCTTACACCATATTGAGTTCCAACCACTACAGGACAATATCTGATCTGATGATCAAAATAGCAACACTTAAGGCAAGCTCCAGACAGTCTCTAGCACTCACCATTATGCTTCTTCCCACAATTTTCACAATTAGGTAGCTGACTTACTACTGTTCCTCTTCTACTGCCAAACTACATAAAGCTACACCTTTGTTTGAATCCCAACTGTCTTGATCCAACCAGTGGTCTAAAGGATCTATTCTGGCATTTACTAAACCTTCTGCTAGAACTATCCTGAGATTCACTAAGCCTCTTCATTTTAGACTCTTGTCTGTGTTCTCCCTGATCATATCTCAACAATTGCTCTATTCGGATCGAGGCTGCTCCAAGCTCAGTGAAAATGCTCAAGTTAGTAATAGCTAGCCTTGTCTGAATCTCCATGTTCAACCCATCTTCAAATCTCTGACACTTATCTTCCTTAGTAGGAATTAAGGCAGTAGCATATCCTATCAGCTCATCAAACTTGATCTCATTTTCTGCCACCAATAACCTGCCCTACTTTAGATCTAGAAATTCCTTCATCTTTCTGTCTAAGTAGATCTTAGACATATAATTCTCCTTAAAGATCTTTAGAAAGTCTTTCCACTTCAGATTACAAGGCCTGGTCGTACTGCTTGGAATACTCTTTCACCTTTGATATGTTAGGCCTTGTAATAAATAAATTGCATAGTCGGACTTCTCGTCCGACTCACAGTTCATCTGGTCAAAAATTATCTCTTTTCTCTCTATCCATCCCTCAGCCTCTACAGGTCTGTACTTTCGTAGAAGCCCACAACCCCTTTGTTTTTGTAGTTTATCATACTTTCTTTTCTTTCTCACAGGGATTCTCGTAGGCATTCTCTCATATTAAGGCACAGAAGACTCTCTACTGGCTCCTACTGATTCTAAGTTAGTTGAGTGTCCCATTTGATTACCTACGTTAGATGACCTATAATAGATAATGATAGCGATTACTATTTCAAGTTTCTCACTATATATCATATCTATATGCTTAATCTGTCCCTAAGGATGCCAAACCATGCTTTAATATCAAAATGTAACACTTTACTTTTGTAGGACACGTACTCGACATCCTGAGTGATATCTGAATACGTACCCCATAAGGGTGGCATGTTAGAGCACTCACATCACTATCTTAATCATGGCATCAGCATTAATACGTAAATGTCAAAATATTTTTAAAACCGAATTCCTCATTTCATTTCATAAAAACTAAATACGTACATTATAGCATTTAATACTTCATCCTTATATGTACATTATCAAAACTAAATACAAAACATGTTGCACATATGAGGAATTAAACAAAAATTCTATCTAATCCTTCAATCTCAGCTAGTCAACCATTGAGCCATTTCTTCTTTCAAAAAGTACAAGAACTATGCTTCTTATTGAGCCTCTCTATCACTAGTATCCTCTTTCTATCCTGAAATGTTAACATTGCAATTTTGGTGAGTTTCGCAAACTTAGTGATATAACCATCTTCAATGGTTCACTCAATTCATACATCACATCAATATATACAATCACATAATTCACATCATTTTATTTATCATCATGTAGCATCATATAACACTTTATTCATAATCCTCATGTTCTCATTCAAATACAATTCAATAATACATTATAATTATTCAAACATACTTGTCAAATGTATATGCAATGCTTATGAGACTCATTTCTAATTATTACAGTATTGTGACTGAGTGCCTATAATAATCCCGTATCCCTTTTGGATACTAGGCTCATTGATAACTGTCCCTTATCTATTAGAGATATAGGGCTCATTATACATAGCCAGCCTTTAGCTCTTAATGACATTTTGAGCTTTAAGCTCATTTTCAGTGGCTACTTAAGTCACAATTGCCATTATCTGTTCATGCATTCATGTGACGAAATGCATCACAATCACATTCATATTTATCTTCAAACTTGGTCTAGCATTCAACATGTATGTTGAGAATCATTTATTTCATCAAATTCACATATAAGGAACACTTCCAACATGTCTTTCATGCATCAAATGCCCCGTACATTTAATGTCCAAAATCAATATAATTACATTCACAATTTAATATATCATTTAAAACAAAAAATTTATTAATTGAGACCATCTAAGTTACTCACCATTGCTCTAGAAAGTTATTGTCTCGAAGTCCCAGCAATGTCTAGATATTATTGCTCAATATGCTCTTCTAAATCATGCAATTCGTACATATTTATATAAATCACAAATTTGCACCATTATAAGCATTCATTTATGCACGAATGTTTGTATGGATTATGTACAATGCATGTTCAATGACAATCCCAGGTATGTTTCATTTATTCACTTCACATCGTCATTCAAATATCAAAACTCACCTAAGTATAATTTGAGCTTAGGTGTATACCTCAACAAAACAAATTGAGTCTAAGTTCATAACTCAATTGATCATTCCAACTTTTTTTAAAAACAGATTTTCAGGTCCATTTGCATGGTCATTAAGACAAGGAAAATGAATTATTTAGACAACCCCTTCTTCAAAAATAATGTTTCCATATGTCTTAAGTTTTTAATGACACCAAAATCATACAATTTGGTATAGTATTCTGAAAGCTATACTTAAAATACTTCAGACTATTCTTAAACTACAATAGTACTTGGTACTCAACTTCGATCCAAAATTTAAAACTCTTAGAGAAAGAATTAAAAAAACAATTTTTTTCATAAAATTTGTATCCATATGTCTCTAGTTTAATCTAAATAAAAAATCATTCAATTTGGAATTCTACAGATTAAGATATAGCCAAAATACTGATGATTGTTCAATGAAATCACTCCACTTAACAAATTCTAGCTCATTTCATCTTAAATTCATCAATCATTCATTGTCAATATTTTCCTAATGATTTTAGATGGCTATGAAATTTTGTGGAGAAGAAATACAATGTGTGAGGAGTTTGTGATCTAAATTTCAAGTCAATCGGAGGTTCAAAGAAGAAATTATGGCCAAAAGAGTGAATGATGTTCAAAGCTGTCAAACAACAATATACCTTCATTATCATGATCATGCTCGTGCTTGTGCATGATCATGCACTACCTCTTATTAAGCTGCATTTTGTCTCTTCTTAAAATAAACCTTCGGGTTAATTTTGTATGACCATTTTGACAGGAAAAATGAAGGATTTGGGCAAAACATTCTTCTAAAAAATTGTTCCTTTATGTCTTAAGCTTCTAATGACACTAATTTCATGCAATTTGGTCTAATATTCTGCAAGTTATACCTAAAATACTACGGACTATTCCCAAACCATGACAGAATCCAAAAAATCAACTTTAAGTCAAATTTTGAAACTCTTAGAGACAGAATTCAATTTTGATTTCTTCATACAAAATATATCCATATGTCTCTAGTTTAATATAAACTTAAAATAATCCCATTTGGATGTATACAGGTCAAGATTTGGCTAAAATACATATGTATATTTAGTAAAAATACTGCCTTTGCACATTTTCCAGGACCCTTCATCATCATTTTCATCTTAGTTCATCTCTTTCGCTTGGTCTATCTCTTCTAGTGTATTTCCTCAATATTTCCTCTTCATTCCTACTTCCATTTTAGTTCAATTTCAATCACAAACAAATCATACTCTATGTTTGATCATAATACCAAAAACAGAACATGGAACATCCATTTTCTATCAAAATTTTCTACACTTTTTCCTACACCATTTTCAATGATCTTTCTATTTCAAACTCATCTTTACAACAACTCACGAAATATTAGCAATCAAAAACTCAAAAATAAGACATCAAGATTCTCATTCTTCATCCATGATGCATATGTCTAATGAACACTATTCTCATGATCATGTAATTTCAATTAATTACCATATTTGTTTCATATTTATATTACTCATAAGAAATAACATGATACTTACTTGCTAAAACTCCAAATTATTTAAAACATCAAGAAGCCCTAACTTCTCATGCAACCCACGTACATCATTATGGAGGTTGGGAGGTTTAGGTTTCTTTTGGCAAATGAAAAAGACAACAAGGTGAGAGTAGTAAGTGAAAGATAAGAAAGCTAGGTTTAACATTGATGGAGGTTAGTGAGAAAATTCGTGGAAGTGAAGAAACTTGAAGAAGAAAGCCACCAAGAAGAAAAAGAAAGTAAGAACAAAACAATTAATGGTCTTTCAAGTAAAAATCGCGGTTTAAAGACTAGGCTTAGCAAGTGACATTTGTCATGTAGCACCCCACTCCCATCTGACACATGCATGTGCACCCTTGGGACACACGTGCATATGCCCGATATAAATGATGTGTTAACGATTTTACCTTCACTATTCACATGGCATCGTAAGTAAAACCATAAATAACAAATTGTCTGAAAATCAAAAATTTCCTTATTTCATTTCTCAGACTATAATTCACACTGTAGCATTAGCCATCATCCATATTTTACAATGTCTACCTAGAGTGCTTACAACTCAGTTTACATAGTTTGCTACATACATAAGGAAACTAAACAAAAATTAAAGAAAACTATTTCTTCAATCCCAGTTGACTGACCTTTGAGCCATATCTAAACTCCAAAAGTTGTACAAAATCGCTTCTATGTAATTTTAGAAGCTAGGTCGTCACTCTCTCGAACCTGAAATTGTCAATGTTGCAATTTTGATGAGTTTTGTGAACTTAGTAAAGTAACCATCCTCGATGGTTTACTTTTGTGATACAACACAACAGTTCATATTATCATTTAATTCACATCAACTTGGTCACATCAAGTAATATTATGAATCACTTGTTCACAAATCTCATAATTCAAAAACAAGTTCATACCATTCATTATCACATAGTCATATAAGGGAAGTCATCATAACAATGTAGTTATTCAATTTATTCATATCATATTTGAATGCAATGTTTATGAGAATCATTTCATTTATTACATTGTTGTGACTATGTGACTTTTCACTTTCCCATATCCGTTATGGATACCGAGCTCTTTCATACTGTCCCTTATCTGTTAGGGATACAGGGCTCCTTGTACACATTGAGCCTTAGGCTCTTTACATAAATGCCTGAGCTTTAAGCTCTTTTCACTGGCGACATCAGTCACATATGCCTTTATATTACATGCAATGAAATGAAATGCATTCCACAAATTCAATCATTATGATCATTCAGTCACATTCACATTCTTTCTCATTCACATTTTTCATCAGACTTTTAGTCCAGTATTCAACATTTAAGTTGAGAAAAAAGTAGTCAATCACATTCATATTCAGATAGCACTTCCAATGTCTTATTCATACATCAAACTCCTTGAACATTTCATGTTTGAAATTCAGTACACATACATCACATATCAACGGAGAAACACTTATTTTGCCAAATTCACATACAAGTAGCACTTCCAATGATGTTTACATGCATCAAACGCCTTAGACAATTATTGTCCAGAATTTAGAATACAATCAGCACATATCATCAAGTAGTCAATCTCATTCATATACAAGTTGCACTTCCAATCATATTCACATGTATCAAACGCCTAGGACAATTATTGTCCAAAATTCAGAACACAATCAGCATATATTAAATTCAATTCAGTAATAAATAGAACAAATCAAGGTGAGACCATATTAGATTACTCACAATTTCTCCCTTTTTGCTTATTGCCTTGAAGTTCCAGCAATATCTAGAAGCGATCGCTCTACTTGCTCTTCTATACGCAATCAAATACAATTTCATGTCCCCAGATTGTTCATGTAACTGAATATGCATTTTTATAAATGTATCATGCAAAATGTAGGTTCAATGAAATATGCTCAGGTATACTTCTATAATAAACTAATTCAAAGATCAATTGTACTCCAAATGTGTCAAAATTCATACACTCATTAACTATTCTAGCTTTCTTTTCAACACAGACTTTCGAGTCTACTTTACATGATCATTATGACACGAAAAATGGTGCTTTCTATGACACTTTCTTCTAGACAATTGTTCTTCTATGCCTTAAGTTTTTAATGACACCAAGATCATACAATTTGGTTCATTATTCTATGAGTTATGCTCAAAATACTACAGATTGAGTACATTTGAAATTTTGGCTATGGCATGATCATGCATTCAAGTTGTACAACTCATATCTCTCAATTACAATATCCAAAAATTACAAACATCATACCAATTGAAAGCTTAAAGAATAAAATAAAACTTTTGTGAAGCAACCTTTGTCTTAATCGGCCTACATCAATACAGTTTATTTGATAACAATGGGACATGATTTCTGTTATGGGTAGTGTTATAGCCTAACCAAAGATTCAATTTAAATCTAAATTTTAGGACCCTTAAGGACTGAATTCAAATTCAATTTCTTCTTAAAAATTGTAGCAAAATGTCTCTAGTTCAATTTAAATAAGAATCATCTCATTTGGAAATCTATATTTTAAGATATAATCAAAATACCGAAGTATGATCAGTGAAATCATTCCAATTAACAATATTCCAGCACACTCACCATTTTCATCCTAACTTTATCATTAAATCTTTTACTAATGGATTCAGATGTTCATAAATTTTGTTAGAGATGAAGAACAATGTGTTATGAGTCTATTGGTTTAAGTCTCATGTCGTTTGGATGTCAGGAGAAGAACTTATAACAAAAAGAACAAAGGATGTTCAAAGAAACACTGCAGCTAACATATTCCAGCAATTCTTCTTCACCAATAGCACATGCATTTCAGTCCAATTCAAACATTGTTTTCATACCATTTAACATGCCTTAAAGCTCAAATTTTTACTTACCTATTAGATTTCCATTTGAACACAAAACTTTAGATTAAACCAAGTCTCCAATCATGCAAGATCAATCATAATTTCTAGGTGAAAACAGATTGTGGACAGCAATATAAAGACCACTTTTAGCTGGTTTTCTTGGCTACTTTGTGTAAGGTAACTAGTTGGTTTTGGTGCAACAATTAGGCTTGGGTTCAAGAAAAATACAGAGGAAATTGGAAGCAATTTCGATGGACAAAAGTAAGGGAATCAGTAGAAACATTGTTGCTAGATTTTGCTCCATCAATATGCTAGGTGTCAACTTCTAAACTTACCATATGTCCTAAGGCAAGCTAGCCATTTGTTCAACAATTATGCTACCCCTAATCCACTCATTATACTGCCATTTGTCTCCTAAAAATTGGTCCATATGTCACTACAAGATTGGTCCACTTGTCACATACTAATTGATCTAATTGTCGTTTAATTACTAGTCAATTTATTACCAATTTAACTATTCCAAATGTCACTCAATTTTAGGCTTAATCATCCTAATTTTTCGTGCATCAATTTATACTACCACTTGGCATTTATCGTAGTCCAAATTTACATTTTTATTTATCAATTTTCCAATCCATAACATTTAATTCCAAATTTTCTAATTGAAATCCAGTCATACCAAAATTCAAAACATATCAAAACACAATTCACATCATGATCACTTAGCATAGCTTTTGAATCCTTTCCTTTGTCAATCTATCCTCTCCATGTTATTGTATCCTCAACCAATTTGATCTACCACTTGTTCTTCCTGGATAATTTGGTTAACAAGATCCTTTGGTGGGAAAGAAGAATAAATATATGGAGGAGAATTTTCTTAAAAGAAAGAAGGAAACAATGAGACATTTCTCATTCTAGGTTTCGGCCATGCATAGGTGAGATGAGAGAGTTAGTCAAAACAATGCAAGAACCCTTTCTTACACCCTCACAATTTCGGTTAACCTTAAAGGAAAGAAGAGCTTTGCATCAAATCCATCACTTATTTCTTTAATCAATCATAAAGAAGCCAATAAATGAGACTCTTCTCATCTATCTTTAGGATGGCTATATAAAAAGACTATTAACCTAAATAAGACCTCTCAATTTCAGTTTTTGATGATGAAAGAAGGAAGATGGTCCATCCAATGCATCTAGATGGACCATCTTCCCTCTTTAATCCAATGAATGCTAATAAGTTACATGCTATCATTAAAAGATAATTATTAAACCATTTAATGGTAAGATCATTACTCCATTTTATGATGACAATGCATGATAAATACCATCTTTATTTAGCAATTCAATGCTAAATGTGCAGCTACACATTCAGCCCAATAAAACTGAAATTCCTTCTCCTTTCTTTAAAAAATTTTGTTTTAATATAATTAATCTAATTAATTAAATTAAACAAAAATTTATCCCATTTCTAAATGTTTATTTGGGCTTCTAATTAACCATTAATTAGTATAAGCCCAACATTTAATCATGGGCTTTAAAACCTCCTTTTATATTTCTTACTTTGCTTGATAACCTTCCTTGAAGCTAAGTGGGGAATCTTATTGAACTTAAATAATTCAAGCTCCAATTAGCCCAGAATTAATTTAATCTCATTAGAATTAATTCTAGCTTGTTAACTAATTCTCATTCCACTAAAGGCAATTAGTTGAACTCATGAATACTAAATATTATGAGACACATATTTCAAATAATATGTCCAATTACAAACCTTATTATAGCCATCTGTACAACAAAGGATAAAATTACCGTTTTGCCCTTATGTTGATTTTTTCTTCTAGATCTCCCATTTTATTCTATATGGTGATTAACACATGAGATCTCATATTAGTGTTAAGACTTGATGGGTAGCTAGTCCATCAAACTACTAGGGCTAGTTTAATCACCAATTTCTATAAAACATCTAGAAGTGATGATATCACCATAAACTCTTTATTTGAGTGAATGTTCCCTAATACATGTTTCAATTAATAATTCCAACATGCGGACACTGGATTGATACTTTGTAAAAATCTATTCTGATCATATCAAGAATTATAATGAAACATATATGAGTTCACCACTCATCAAGATTATGGTCCATAATAAGTAAATGCTCAAATGTATGTTTTAAGATTAAAGTAACGGCCTACTTTATTCTTTAAAACACATGTGATTCCAGATTCATTTAATAATGTCATTATCGATAGTCAACTACTATCATGATATGAAACTCATCATTTCCTTGAAGTAAACTCCTTTACTTATATGGAGATAAATCGCAACACTACAGTCTAAACCATAATCAAACGACTAACTTGATTATTCAACTATGAATCAATTAATTTAGATTCTAATAATAGGCATGTTTCCCATACATCTCTATGTATATGTATATTATTTATAAAAAAAATCTTGATACCTTATGACTAGTTATATAATGCTCATACATATAAAACCAAACTCTTTTTTCATTAATAATAATTTTTTTCATTACAAAACTATAACTAGAAGAAAATTCATGTAAATACACTTGCTTTCCAGGGCACTATATTTACATAACTCTAATATCTAGGCCGATCCCACAGATACTGTGTATAAAGTTGTTAAAATGAAATTAATCGGTACCTAGGTTTAGGTGGTTTTGGTTTTAGAAATAAGAAAAAAATTAAAGTTAAACTAACAAAAAAAACAATGTAAAGAAAACATGTAAAAAATTGACAAAAGTGGGGAATTTGGTAGGACCCAGTTCTTTGGTTCAATCTCAGCGTACAACATAATTAAACATATTTCATTGATTTGTTATTCTTAAACCTCTTCTAGCAACCATTAATCGTGGGTTAATAATTAACCTGGGTTTTCCCTTAGGTAATGTTTAATCAAGATACGATCGTTAATTAAACTTAACTACTGAATAACCTAGGAACTTAACTACTGAATAACCTAGGATATGATCTCTAGGTTCAATTAGGAAGTGGCATTATGAATTAGAAAAATTGATTAATCAAGGCAACAATCACATATGATGCGTAACCTAGGATATGATCTCTAGATTCAATTAGGTAGTGGCATTATGAATTAGGAAAACTGATTAATCAAGGCAACAATCACATATGATGCGTCATTTAAACTAAGTCATGTTATCCTTAATGATTACGAATCATTAGTTGCTATATATGAATTTCAACATAACAATTACGAATTATATCAAAATTCTAACAATGGGTTTATAAATAAATGATTCAATGAACACATTAAAATCATCTTTTCACCATACCCAATAGGTTCTTAATTAAATAACCAAACAATAACAAGAATATGAGTATCCATACATAAAACCCAAATCAATTAACATAGGATAAAAACAATAAATTTCTAATGAGAGAAAAATAATTAAAACTATGAAAAACACTTAACTCGGGTTGTTGACATCGATGTCACCTCCAAATCGGCATTGGGAAGTCTAGCCCTTTATAAACCTCTCCTAAAAACATGCTTCAGTGCCCACATTGAATAACCCAATCGAAGCCCCTAAAACATTCGCTACTCTTATGTTCTTCTCTTCCATCCTTCTCACGATACCGCTACTCCCTATTTCTAATTAATTTTTAGTACACTTCACTATTTATTGCCCTCCTTATTACTGTGCATGTTTTGCTCCTACCTAACGACAACGTATCTCCTTTGGCTTCCCAGTGTCTACATGTTGTGTTTCATTTGTGTTGCACTGTCGTCTAGTGTTTTATGCTCCCAATGCTGTTGCGTCATTTTGCTCCCTTAACTATCCACCTGATATAGCGTTTTTTGCATGGAATGTTTCCATTTTTTTCTCCTCTTCTAGTTGCCTCTTGGATTGTCATTTTGGCATACTTGCATGTTTTGTTCCTTTTCCATTAATTAAATTAATGTATTGCATGGCTATGTAAGACATTAATTCATTTAAGATAATTTGCATGCATAATTTATACATCTCACATTCTTTGCATTTTTTTCAAATTTGGTAGTGAGCAACCTTGATTCTTCTTCTTTTTGTTTTCATTTTTCTTGTCTTCTTCTTGTCTTTTAATTTTCTTCTTCCTGCTCCATAAAGACAAGTGAGTATTAACCTTAAAAAAATGGCTCAAATATCAAGCTTTCGACTCACTTTAATTTCTTTGCTTTTGAATCGTGCCTAAAATCACATATGATTCAAAGTGAGTATCTTAAGCAATGTCATGTCATTAATCACTAAGTGTTATGAACTAATTAAACAATCAATTAAGCATATATCAAATTGGTTGTATATGATAAAAGAAAATCGAGTAGTGGAATTATGCCTAGGGTTTGTTGAACTAATCACGTTGTTGGGACATAACTCATCATACCGACCTCTAAATTGGGTGATTTCAATTGAATATGAAAAATAAGACAGAACTAGAAATATCTAGAAGAGACTCTTACTTAATTCTGGCTTTATGATATTGGAAATTCAGATAAAAATTGGTAACCTAATATTGCCCCCTATTTTAGAGCAACTTGTGATATTTGTTATGTATCTCATGATTGGGAGTTCAAATGGTCTAATTGCTAGTGTTATGGAAACTAGATACATAGTATAACAAATGTCTAGAAGATATTAAAACCTAATTTGAACATTTTCTATATGCATATTAAGGAACAATTAGAGTCTATCATGTGATTTGCTTATAGACTAATTGTTTGCCTATTTTTAGACCCAATGTGGGCTTAGCCCAAATTGCACTATTTGAAGTTTGTTTTCATTTCTAATTTTTACCAAATCTTATCTAAACCTTTTTGAATGTGTATGAAACTTTTCAAACACCTAGAAATAAATAAAATAGGACTTACTTTATGTGAATTCGGTGATCGAACATTAGAATTTAAAAGTGAGCATAATGTATACTAAAGAAAATTTACATGTACATAAATGATTTGTATGCATATTTATTGCTCATATGTTTATAGTATGATTATACAAGTGTGATTTTGACACCCTTCTAATGGTGGTAAGTTATGACTTTCATGTTTCAACACAGATATAGATTTTATAACTTGAATGTATATCATATAACATGTCAATATATGAATTATGAAATTGGCAAATGGTTAAAGGAAATGTTATAGTGTCTGTTCAATTATTTTGGTGGTAGATAGATAGGCATGCCTATAAGGTTATAGTGCAGCTATTATAGTTTAACACCAATGGTGTCTTCATTTCGAGACTATAATGTCTCCACAGTTTGATGTCTTTGGATATCCATAGTTTTGATATCTTCATATATCCACAGCTCCTGTTATCCACACCTAGAGAAATGTGCAAGCCTAACATAGAAAGTAAATTAAAGGGTTATAAATAAGGAATACAGTATAACAATATTGATAATTGGTATTGATGAGCATTTGCATTTATACTGATAATTTGTATCAATGAGCGTTAAATATCAACATTTGCCTTACAAATGTGCATTTTTGGTATAAGGATAATATGTTGAAGAATATTTGCATTATGTACTTTGCTTAGGTATGCCATCATTGTTTGCATAAGTGTTGAGTATCAATGTTTGGTTTATGAATGTGAACTTATGGTAAATGAGTTATGATATTTCTAAATGTATGTGCTTGGTGGATGATTGCTATAAGTGGTCATCCAAATTAAGTATTTTTTCCACGAAGCTTTGAACCTTGGCATGAGTGTTAATCCGTGTAGGTCCAGGTCATAGGAGTGAGGTAGAGGGAACATTTGCAGGGACCAAGGCTAGTAGCTAGGAGTAAAAGTACCTTTGGATATGTCTTTTGATTAAAGAATGGTTGTATATGTAATAAAGGAAATTGTTTGTTTTCCTTTCAGATTAACATGAAAATTTAAAGATGTAATACTATTTTTTAATGATAATGTTAAATGATAAGAAATTTTGTACTATGTATATATGTAGCATTGAATAGAAAAATGTGTGATGACAACCCCTATAAATGAATAGAAATGTATGTCATGATTGTTTGTACAGGAATTTGATTGCCATGTATGTGGGTGGTCGCAGGTTCCATATAAGGGGTGTTACAAAATTTGTCACCTAACAAATTTGGGAGGCATATATGATATAATTGATAATGTTTCCATCCACCTAATTTAAGTTTAGATCATTTATTGAGCAAAATTAATATCAACTAAATTTGAATGGGATCCAATCTCACTAAAGAGATCAAAGTAATTTTTTAAATTGTAGTGAGAGGTATTATTTTGAAGAAAATAATAGGAGTAACTAAATAAATGATTAAAGTTTTAACCTTGTTTATTTAACGTCAGACTCTCTGAGCCCTTTTGTATTATTCTATACTTGGAGATGCTACTGTATATTGATATATACATGATTGTATATGAGTTCAAAGATATATTTAAATCCTGTTAGGGATATATGTCAATGATTTATAATATTAGATGCCCTTATATGAACTTAGAGTTCATCGGTATGCGAAATCTTGGAGATTTCTGACATATAAGCTTCTAAGTATATAAAACTGAGTCCATTGGCTGGATATGACTATGGTGGTTGAGTTAAATGTTTTCTAATGCCTTAGGGGTGATTAGACATGATTTATAGACTTATTAGACACTTAAAAAGCTAAATTGGAAAGATTAATGTACATAAAGGCTTATTTGCCAATTGTTAAAAGTCAAAGGACTTAAACATAATTTTTCAATTCTTGGAGGATCAATATGTAATTTTATAAAGTTAATGAGCTTAATTATTATTTTCAAAAGTTTGGGGACTAAAATAAAAATAAAAGTTTTGGAGATTTCTAAATTTTGGGCTTAATTGCAAATTTAGAAAAAAAGTTTGGAGGGTAAAATGGTAATTTCACATCACCTAAGGGCAAAAAGGTAATTTCACCATATTTTGGTCAAAGAAGAGTCAATATTCTAGACCCTTCTTTAGGTATGACCATGCATCCCATTACTAAAGACTTAAAACATTTTGTTTTAATTAAAAGAAAGGAGAAGAAAGGAGAAAAGAGGAGGAGAAGACCATTTTCGACTATCACTAAACCCTACCCTTTGTTTTGATTCTCTAACCCAAATCAAAGTGTTTTAAGTTAATTTGGGGTCAAGGAACTCAAATCTATCACTATATTTGAGAAATTCTCAAAGGATTTGAAGATATCACCAAAGGAAAGTTTAGGTAAATTTTGTCTCATCACTCTCTACATTAGGATTTTGAGTTTGGTGTTAAGATATGTTGTTTTTCATGCTTGAATATGCATGAAACATGGTTTAGATTAATGAAATGTGGCATGGAGAAGTTTCTTTAAGACAAAACCAAAATGTTCTCTTTTTGGTAAAAGTTTGTGAATTTTTGAATATCTTTTGAAACTGATGGTCTAAATGAATCCTATGGTGTTAATTGTACATGTATAATTGGAATTGATGATGAAAAATGAAGAAGATGTATATTGGATAAGGCTTGGTCGAAATGATGGGAGAAGAAATGGATTAATGTAATGAGTTGCATAATTATGATAAATATGGCTTAAATGAAGGGAATTGGATTAAATGGAGTGGTGAAATGTGTTGTTATTTGAAAGTATTTGTTATATAATAAGATAGGAGCATGAATTGCTATGATAAAGTCTTGAAAATATGACTTGAAAGTCATACACATTAGGTGTTTGATAAAACATCTAAGTGAACTTGGCTTAGGATTTAAGGATTCGTAATGATATACATTGGAAAGCGACTTTCATGTTTACTTAGAGTAAACTTGAATTTTGCTCAAATTGATGAGTAATGGTCGAGTCTTATAGCTTAAAGATAGTGATATTTTGTTTAATACACTTATGTGATGATGTATAATTATAAGATATATGTTTGAGTAGTAAATACATTGTATATTTTTTTTATGTATAAAGGCTTGAGAGCTATGAATCAAGGAGCTCGTACTGTGTATTATTAAAGTTAAGGAAGTGTACATGTTCTTTTGAGGTGAGTTGGAGAAATCATATCTTTTAAATGGGACTAGGGCATCCCAAGATATGCATGATGACTTGTATATGAATTTTAAACCTAGGTAATGCATAGTATAACTAAATCTCAAATAGATTCTAGTATACTTGTGTATTTAATAAACTACATTGTTTTAAATAATTCTTTACACTTAGAGTGCAACTGATATTTTTATTACGTGTTTTAAGAAATGATATTGTTTTCAACAAACCTACACTTGAAGTGCAAAGGACAATATTTTATTTTCTGAAGCTACATTTTTTAAAAACTTTGCATTTGGAGCTTAAAAGATGACTTTTATTGCATGAAATAATGTTTTGAAATTTACATATGCATAATCAAGTCATGTATGTTGAGTGTATGTATTTTCTTTTGGCTTAGAGTCATGGCAAGATTCCATTTTATCGGTTGGACTGATAAATGAAGGCATGGTGCCTTATTGATTTTTATACTTAATATTTGTATATGATATTTGTGATTGGTGAGGTAACGATTAGCCATTCGTGTGCTAGGCATAATAGATTAAGTGACCTCCGTACCTTTGATGCTGGTATATAAAACTCAAGGGCCTATATTGATACCTTTCTACGAGACTTGCAAGTGATTCCACATTTAGGGTCTGGATACCGATAGGCTCATCACCTAGGGTCATAATGCTCTTGTTGACTATAGTTCAGACTCACTAAGGATGAAAGTCGAGCCAACACTAGGAATTGGTGGATGTGCACACTAGTTTGGCTGACTAATGGCAACACACATGATTTTTTTCGCTTATTCTAAGATTTGTTTTCTGATGAGATTTGTTTTATGCATGTGATGTTTTTCTACTTTTATGTACTATAACCAGAACCTATATTCACCAAATGAGTGATTAATAGGTTAGGCCTATATAGTTCCTAACTAGTACACGTTAAGTCATAGGCTAGGCCTATATATTTCTATGTGATGTATGTTCACTTCATAGATTATCTACACCATCTTAGTGTGTATCGAGTTCTATTTGTGATATATTTTTTCCTGCTCACTGGGTACATAATGTACTCACCCCCTCCGCTTTCCAACCATATAGGTTAATTTAGTGAGCTTGAAGCTCTAAGTAGATCGTGCAGTTTTTGACCTTTTTCAGGGTTACTGCACGTGGGTAGTTTTGTTTTGTACTTTAGTTGCATAGTGGCTCATGAACTATTTTACTGTTTTTGTTAGATTGGTTATGTTGATATGCTTTATGATTATATAAATTTAACTCTTGACTATTTTTTTGTTGTAAAAGACCTTATGTATGTACTTTTGATACTATTGTTAAGATTGCTTTGAATGGACTTTAAAGTCCTGAAGTTGTGGTAAAAATTTTATGTGAATATAGAAGTGTGCTTGAAATTGTTTGCATGTATTTGATTGAGTTTTGGAATTTTTAAAGTAGATCCGTTGTGTAGCCCAAATTTTTAAACAAAAAAAGGAGAGATATTCAATTAGCCTTACATAGTCAGATTAAGGATACCATGAGTGTCCTTAGCCCAGGTATGTGACAGTTTTCATGGGCTCGACGTGTACCGGGTTGTGTTGTGACAGTTTAGTTATCATGACATATAACCAATTACTTGCTTTCTTACATTTATTTTGTTATAAGCAGAAATTACCTTACCTTAGTATATTTAATACTAAGTATTAGTGAGTCAATTTTTTAGAAATAGCTTAGGTTTGAGAAGAGTTCTTAAAAGGATAAAAAAAATTCTTGAAATGTAAGAAAATTTATTGAAGTAAAATTAGGTAAATCTCTTACTTAAAGAGTTCAAACATATGTACAGACATCAAACTAAAACTTTAAGTGTATAACTCCAAAACACAAAAACCATTAGGAGTAGCATAAGACTACGCCAAAAGGATAACATAGAACATAAGTTTGGTGATAAATTAGAAGAGTTCTTTGGCCAAAGTAGCCATCCTAATCTTAAGGATGAGTTTCGCTAGGTTCTAGTAGCTAGGCATAGAACCCTAAAGATTATGTGATTTCTCTCTCCTCAGTCAGGAGTGCCAACATTCTAAACCCATTTTGAATAATTTTATGTCTCTTTTACATTTGTAAACTTTTAATGCTTATAAAAATGTTCCAAATTGAAGAAATTGAGCATATGATTCCATATATATGAAGAGTATTCACATCTAAGAAACATGTGATTATATCTTCTGATATAGTTGCAAATAAATCACATCTAGAGCTAGCAATAGTAAATTTAAGCATGTCTTTTATTCTAATATTTTTAAAGTGTGTGAGCTAAAAAATAAATGAATAGGATAGGTCAATATCAGAGTCACAAACAAGATTGAACCATTCAATAATTACAGAAGGTACCAAAAGAAGTTTCTAAGTAGAAGCAATAGAAAAATTCAAAGATTTTTCCTCCAATTAGATTTTTCCTCCAGTAATTGGATACAATTTGCTCTAGATTGATTAGGATAGTAACTTAGCATATTACCTATGAAATTATTGAATTATCTTGCAAGGTGGAAAGACCAACACCATTATCATCCATGATAAAGGATAAAAAGAAGTTGTACGTTTATTCATAATTGTTATTAGTCTATGTTGAGGATTTGGTGTAAAGTTTTAAAGATATGTCCATATCATATAGATGACAAAATGTAATGACATTTTGATTTGACTAATTTCTCATAGACTTTAATGACAACATGCAAGATGTAAGTCAACACAGTGATGGCATGATGCAAGAGGTTGCATGAAGTAGAGCTAAAAGGTATAGTACCTTCATGGAATTATTCCTCTCAATTTAAATGATTAAAAGCATAAACAAGGGCTAAAATTAAAAGAATCATCTTAGATATGAAAATAGTTGTCATTAAAAATATTACATGATTTTTCTTATCAATACATAATGTGATAAGGATTACACACATATACATATATATTTCTAATTTATGATTTTAAGTTTCTGATACTAAATTTCAATTCAACATTATTATAATGTTTAAGGCATTATAATAAATTGATTATTGGGTAAAAGCAATTGATTGAAGTTTATATTAATGGTTTGTATATGATGGATCAGAGCGACTTATATTTAATATAAGTGGAAAGAATAAAATGTTAGATAACTGAAGTTATCCTCTTATCTTATGTTGGTTAAATCAACGTAATAAAAATCATAAACTTAAATAAAATGATTTATTTATCCTCTTAATTATGAATCATCTAAAACTTATGAAACTTGTTAAGTTGAAAAATGACTAAATCAACCTTTGGTGAAAGGATAACGATGGTATTATAAATTATTAAATTTATACATATGACGTGTTCGATATAATAACAATTCATAAAAGAAAGAATACTTGCATTTTGTTGTATTTACTAATGACTTTATATGATATGGTCATATGTATTAAATGAAAGACTAATTTAAAAGTTAAAAAGGTTCAAATTGTTTAAATTTGAGTTGAAATTAAGCAGTAAGAATGTTAAAGTACTTCGAAGAGTTAATATGATAAGATTTAATTTTTTTTAGTTATCTATAGGGAATGAGATTCTCTAGTTAATAATTTATAACTAGATTATATTGTAGGGAATGAGATTCTCTAGTCAATACTTTATAACTAGATTATATTATAGGGAATGAGATTCTCTAATAAATACTTTATAATTAGATTATATTATAAAATGGATTTAAGTAACAAAAATGCAATATAAGATATAGTTTGGTGCAATATTTATTTCTTTTAGAGCTAAGCCTAGTACAATCACTTTCCTTTGAAATTTCTAAGTAAATCAATTAACAAGATTTATATTAGATGTGTAATAGTAAGAATCAATTTTAAAAATTATACGTTCATTATGCAATTATTATTAGTCCCTATTGAGGATTTGGTGTAAAGTTCTAGAGATATCATATAAATGACAAAATATAATACATTTTGAGTTGACTAATGTTTCTTAAACTTTAATGACAACAAGTCAGATAAATGTCAACACCATGATAGCATAAAGTAAGAGGTTATATGAAGTAACGCTAAAGGGTATAATGCTTTGAGGGAATTGTTCCACTTAATTTTAACCTACTAAAAACATAAATACAGACTATAATGGAAAGCATCGACTTAGATATGTCAATAGTTTTCATTAGAACATGATTACATGACTTTTCTTGCCAATACGTAATATTATAAAGATCATATGTGTGTGTGTATAATTTTTTAAGTATTTAATAATAAATATGAATTCAGCATTATTATAATATTTAAGTTATTATAAGATATAGAATGTTGAGTAAAAGTAATCAATCTCAGTTTATAAAAATAATTTGTATGTGTCGAATCAAGGGAGACTTAAGCTTAACATAAGTTGCAAGAATAAAATGTTAGATAACTACAACCATCCTTTTATAATGCTAGTTAAATAAACATAATGAGAATCTTAAGTTACATATAGGGCTACATGTATCATTTTTATTATGAATCATATAAAACTTATGAAACTTGTTAAGTTGAAGAATGAACAAACAACCTTTAGTGAAAAGATAATGATGAATTATTAGATTTCTACATATGATGTTTTAGGTGTAATAACAAATTATAAAAAGATGACTACTTGTATTTCATTATATTTAACAATGAATTTATATAATAATTCATATGTACTAAATAAAATATTGATTTAAAATGTTCAAAATTTCAAAGTGTTTAAATTTGAGTAGAAATTAAGCATTAAGGCTATGTTTGATAGAGCGGTTAGTAACAGAATGAAATGGAATGTAATATTATTCCATTGTTTGGGAGGAGGATTTATAATGAAATGGAATCGAATAGGATGGAAAGGGAAGGTTTCACATTAAATCCTATTTCATCTTAAACAGTAAAAATGACTTACCTTCGATTTGGGAGGTCTATGATGGAATGTAAAATGATAAATATGTACTACCTAATATACCCTCAATAATTTTTTATAATACAAATTAACCCTCAACTCTAATAATAAGCAGCAAGACAATACATCTCATTCTATCAATGGTATAGTAGTCATTCATTATTATTACACATACATTACATTTCATTCCATCCATCTTCCAATCAACATTTCACTATATTAAATTATGAACCCTCCCATTCTTCCTAAACAACAGTTTTCTAATATTACATCCATTTACATTCCATTGTATTATAAACCATTTTATTCTATTAAAAACCTTATGTCCAACCAAACATAGCCTAAGAATACTAAAGCACTTTGATGACATCAATATGGTGAGATTTAAATTTTCTTAGTTGTATATAGGGAATTAGATTCTCTAATATTATAAATAAATTCTATAATAATATAGATTTATGTAAGAAAATGTAATGTGAGATATTGTATGGTACAATATTACTTCTTTTATAGCTAAGCCTAGTACAAAAATTTTCCTTTAAAAATTATAATTAAATCAATTAATAAGATTTCATATTAGATAAGAGTGAAAGTTAATGATTTTAGAATATAATGCTCAGTTAAAGCATATATTATCAATAAGTTTAGAGCTAAATTAGATAATAGGAAGATATGATATATGTAAAAGGGTATGATATGATTTTACAGATCTATTAAACAAAATGTGTATTTTAATGAATACTTATAAGAGAGTAGTTCTCAAGATAAGTATTGGCAATAAGATGAAATTTAAAAAATTTTAAACCTCATGACAATACACTTAATTAGAATAAGTGCCTTTGTCGAAATAATTGATATACAGTTGAAAGGTTATAAGATGTTGAAAGATTTACTTTCATAATGAATTTTGTTTTAAAGATGATTATGGATTTTTTAAGTCTAAAAGAAGGTTTGTGAGAGTATAGTTACACTTTTATGTGGGAGTATGTAGCGATATATTTGCTCATAGAGAACAATATTTCATATTTTCAATTGTTAAAGATATAATAGCCCAAGAATAACTCATATTGGATATGAAAAGGACATAACTTACTTATGGGAGTTAAATTAATGGAAATAGATACATAAGTTGTTTACCTATTCTAATATAAGTATATAGATAATGTACTGAAGGTGTTTAGTGTTTGAGCTATCTAATATTTATAAAGTATTAAAGATATCCATTATTCTATTTGTGAGTTGATATTTGATTTCGAGTACATATGGCTATCAACTTTTAAAGTAAATGATATGTAAGGTATATTTTACTCAGCACAATATGTTTTGAGAATGGAAAGGTTCCAATGTAGCATTAATTGTTAATCAAGCTATAATATATTTTTTGTTTAGTGAAAATGATTATTTCGATTAATAAGTTCTTTAATAAACTTAATATAGTTTATTGCATTATTGAAACAATAATTTATTATAAAACATTAGATCCATTATTCATGTGAAAAAAGCTAAGGTTTCATAAAAAAATCCAACTATGTATGTAGGTAGTCTCACTTAGTTATAATGATAATTGAGAAGATACTTAAGAGTATGACATAGTACAAGTGGAAGATTGTTGGTGTATGCTTACATTCATTTAGTTGGTTATAGATTTTGTGATATAATTAAATGAAGTAATTCTTTATCTTTATGTATTTTGGTAATTACATTTGATGTTTTAATACTAAAGGTAAAATCTTTATAACAATTACTTTACAATTGAAATTATGATAAGATAATAATTATGAGATTCAATTTGTATATATGTATTAGTCCTAGTTATTCATAGTTGTAGTTTCATCAAGACGATGTATTAATGAAATGGTAACTAGCACATGTTATATTTCTTTCATTTGTCGAAAGTAATTGATCTCATAAGTTAAATTATAAAGATATTTAAACAAATATGTCAATGTTTATTAAAGGATAAGTGCACTAAATTAACTTGATTATGAGGATCCCAAATATAATTATTTGTATATGGATTCCCTTATTGTAGTGCTTATCTAATGGATCCTTAAAGTTGAGATTATTTAAGTATCTTATATGGGACTTAATATGTTTTAATACTACTTATGACCTATTCTATTTAGGATAGCTCAATCAATAGTATTTGAATATAGTATAAACCATAAATGGAGATAATTAAGTCAATAAAGGATTCCTCACTTTGAAAGTAATAAGGGAAAATGTTCCACTATTCCTAATTAGTAGTGATTTAATAAAATCTTGCTAAAATGAATTGATATTTGAATATTTAATTTAAAAGAGTAGACACTAAATATATGCTCTATATTCAATTAGAATATTGTATAATGAAATGATTAAATTCTACATCATAACTCTACAAGGACAAGTTGAGTCAAACCACTTGACTTTCCTAATATTTGGGTGGTTATGACATATTATCATATGTTAATCTTGATTTATTATTATAAATTATTTAATTATAGAACTAAAGATATATTAATAGGAGTTTAAACTTATCTAATTGTAGTAATAACTTAGAATAATAATTTATATTCATTGATAAACATGTTAAAAACCTAAAGAGTCACATATAAAAGAGCAATTTAAAAAACATAAATCAATTTTAATTAAGTTAGGATTAATAGTGAAGTTTAAGAAACTTCAAGAATCAAATATGAGATACTTAATTTTACTAAAATTAAATTTTAGGTATGATTAAAGTTAGAATTTAACTACAATTAAGAATTTTAATTTTAATAAGAAAGAAACTCTACTTTCTTGCCCTATTAGAAAGAGAAAGGTATAAAGGAGCTAACACTTCTACCTTTTTCTCTGAAGTGTTCATTTCTTTTCCTCTTTTTAGTGGATATTATTAGATATTGGACACGTGAAAATTTTTGTTAACAGTTTGAGGAAAAAACTATGCAAGAATCTGAATAAGGTACATTTCAATCCTTTTATTTATGATTTATTTTTTCTAAGTTATTCAATTAAAGAGATTTAATCAAGAAATTGTAAAATTTTCCTTTTTTGATGCACCCATAATTAGATCATAGTTAGTCTCTTGGACACCTTCTACATTTATCACGCCACCTAAAGTAGCGCCTCTAGAGAAGATTATGATCCCATGAAATATGCCATCAAAATGTTCTTTGGTTCAATTTTGGCTTTTTTTTGTTACTTATGTACCTAAATGTTATATTTTTTCTTTAGAAGCCATCATCTTTGAGTTAATCAAAAATCTTAAATTGTAAACCTTTTAATAAGTTAACGAGGCAATTTTGAAAAGGTAAAAGTTAGAGTTAGACAAAAAATGGTTCTAGAATAAATAAACTTTTTCTTTTTTTGGGGTCAAATATGAGATAAGTGAAATAAAAATTTTTAAGCAGGGGATTTCTATACAAAATACTTGTTGGATTCTTTTGGGTTACTATATTGTAAAAGAAGAAATGATACAATGCAAATGTTATCATTCCTTTGCAAGTTAAGTAAAAATGCTTATTTTGGAAACTTAAAATATATATTCATTTTCAAACCACTCACTTAAATGCGTTTGTATATTGTAACATATGTTTAAAAATTGACTGTGATCAAATAACAAGTGTATTAAAAATAAAAAATTTAAATTTAATGATTGGATCTCTTTAATTGAATAACTTGAAAACAATAAATTATAAATAAAAGGTTTAATCATACTTGATTTAGATTCCTACCAAAAAAATTCATAAGTTGTTAATCATAAGTTATCTATGTCTCTAGCCTCTAACGGTATTCATAGAAATAGGAAAAAGAACTCAATATTTGAGAGGAAAAAGATAGGAATACTTGCTCCCTCATGCCTTTTCTCTGTTTGTAGAAAAAGACACTACAAACTGTTCCTCATTAAGGTTTTAATAAAATAAAAAATCTAATTTTTAATAATTTATAAAATTTCTCAAACTTTACAATTAAGTCTAATTTAATTCATATTAGTTTTTATCTGTTAAATTGCTCTTTTATGTATGAACCTTTAGGTTCATAATATGTTAGTAATGATTATAAATTATAATTATAATATGTAAATTAAAACTTTATCTTTAATTTTTTAATTGAAAATTTTATAATCGTATATCAACATTAATATCTAGCAACATGTCATGGTCACAAAAATATTAAAAATATCAAAGTAGTTTGTGTTAACCTATCCATACATGGTTATGTTGTATAATTTGATTCTTTTATTATTCAATATTCTAATTGGAGACAGATATATAAATAGTGTCTACTTTTTAAAATCCAATTATATTCATCGTTGTAAATTAGTGATTGATTTATAATTTGATATTTGATAGCACATTTTCAAATATTAATTCACTCATAAAAAATTTCTTAAATCACTATTGATAAAAAATAGTGGAACATTTTTCATAATTACTTTATAATAACGAATTCTTTATTAACTTAGTCAACTATCTTTATATAATGCATGTCTTGAGCTACTTTAACTAGAATAGGTCATAAGTAGCATTAAAAGATAATAATTCTCACATGAGATACTTTGATGATCTCAAGACTAAGAATTAATTATACAATTATTGTTATGAGGAAATATATATAGACGTAAGGAATATTCCATTTGAGATCTTCATAATCGAGTCAATTTAGTGAACTTATTCTCTAATAAGCATGCATATGTTTAACTAAGTATCTTCATAGTTTAATTTATGAGATCAGTTACTATCATCGTAAGAAAGGAACTTAAATTTTGGAGGGCATTTGGTTAGTTGATATGGGAAGAAAGGATTGAGTAAGGAATAAAAAAGATACTTGGTAATATATAATGATTGGATGAACAGTTTTTTTATATCCCTTTTTGGAGCAATACTCTAAACCCTACAATATAGTGAGTAATTGAAGTCCTATCTATTTCTATTCTTCACTATATTCGTTATAATTCCTATTATCATTACCCCAAGTGAATGAAACACACCCTTACTAGATTTACCATTCCATCCATATCTCATCTAGATGAATAGAACTAGAAACAGTTTTGGAATAATATATAAATGCAAATTGAATATCATAATTATGATCTCATCATAAATATCAATTGAAATAGAAATTATTCTTAGGACTTTACCTTTAGTATTAAAACATCAAATATAATTAGCAAAATACATAAAGATAAATAGTGTCTTTAATAAATTGTCATATAATCTAAAACAAATTGATTTGCAACTCTAATATTAACATTAACCCTTAATTGAACAAATTGATTTGCAACTCCAAAAAATAACCTTTAACGTTAACATTCAAATTGTCTAATAAGCAACTCTTTTGACAATGTATAAAACTCATATTCAATCAATTAGTTATTAAGTTTAAGAATCTTATGATATAAAGTGATCAAGTTTAAGTAGTTATCCATTGGTTTAGTTAAAAAAGATTTAACATGAAATTAATGTGATTGATATATAGATAAAATAAAAATTGGGAGAAAGACTAGCCAAAAAAAGGCAAGAACAGTAGTTGTAGTTGATAAACTGGGTGGATATATATAAGAGATTCTTTCTTTGCCATCACTTCGACATATATAAAAAAAATATTGTGAAATCTCCTTTTTTGGGATCAATATCAGCAATGCAGTTCATCCAACGATAAACTTAATACGAATTAATTATAGAGCTATGACATAATCAAACCCCAACGAACATCCCTCCCCTCAAAAGCCACTCCTTACTCAAGTTTTATCTCTAAAAATATCATAAACAGAACTTCTAAAAAACTGGTTAATAAAAGGTATTCAAATGGGCTCATGTGAGTAGGAAATAGAAAATATCTATTTTAGTTCTATCATCAGCCATGGGTTTTGATTCGAAATTGAATAGAAAAGCTCTGATTAAAGAAAGATTATATTACTATACATTAATTAATGTAAGAAATTCAAATTTTATGAAATTCAAACGAATCTTTTGGGAAATTTAGGGTGGTCAATCTTAGGTTAGTTTTAAGGTAATTAGTTTGTTAGAACTGGTTGATCAAAATAAAATAATTATGCATATTAATTGTTTAAAATTAACATTCCCTCAGTCAATCACTCATAATAGCAAAGTTGCGAATACTGTACTAGATTTAGTAACGGATTGAGTTTTGGTACGATATTGTATCAATATCGGTCAATACTGGGTACCGTTTCTGATAATTTTTTAAATTTATGAAATAGTCCCTAAAATTTTTAAATTTTGCAAAGTAATCTATTAGTATATTATACAGTTGTACTTTATACTTTACTAGTTTATTGTTTACATCAACCCTATTTTTAAAAATTATAATAATAAATAATAATTACAATTAATATGAAATAACAATAATTTTTAAATATTTCACATATAAATAATAACCACAATTAATATGAAAAAAACACAACCATCATCGTACAAATATAAAATTAAAAACAATATAAAATATTTAAAATATTATAATAATACAATTTCATCGTATAATAAAAAATAATTACATCAAAAATATCTAATAAAAAGAACAATAAATATCCTTAACTCTCAAACTATTACAATGTATAACAAGAGTTCGTGATAAGGAAACAATCAAGTAGAATTACATTACATATGTAGAATTAATATATACATCAAATATAAGTAAAATTAAATGAAGAGAAAAACAAAAACTTGGAATGAAATTCAATCATCTATTAGAAGATACCCACTATAACTGCATTAACTTCAGTTATCATTTGGTACAAAATCCTCATCATTGAGAGGAGCTTCATTATCATTATCATTCAAATTTAATGCACCAAATGACATGTCAATGATTTCCCATATAAGATTATCTTCCAAGTTATTGACATCTACTAATTTGATTCTTCAGAAATCCAATCCGTCAAAAGATCAATATTATCAATGAAAATTTGATCAGTTGAACTCTTTGTGCTATTAAGACTCTTAATAAACAATAAAATTTAATTATTAGAAAAATATAAGAAATTATATCAAAATTAATAATGATAATAACATACCTTTATCGAAGCTTTAAATTGTAACGAACAAAAACAAGTCATTCAACCTCTTATGCTCCAATCTATCCCTTTTCTTAGAGTTGATAAATTCAAATGTGCTCCAGTTTCGTTCACAACCTGTTGCACTCACACATTGACTTAAAATTCGACTTGCAAATCTTTTCAATTTTGGAACACCATTTTTAAATTGATCCCACCAAAAAACTATAAATCGTAAGATAATGAAAGTAAAGTTATAAACAAAATAAAATGATAATTAATTTCAACAAATAAGAAAAAGAAAACAACTAATGCCTGGAGGAAGTTTTCCTCTTTGTCGAATAGCAATTGGCATTCCAAAATTTTCATAAGATAACTTATAAAGCACTATTTGTGAGCTTAAGAGATCTTGTATAGCGTCAATTCTAGTAATTGTTGTAATAGTTAAAAACATTCCTTTATTAACTTCAACTTGCTTAGTAAGATCTAGTGTAAAATAGACACTAGGCTTAAAAAACGCTCCAACTGCAAACAACAGAGAAAAAAGTCATCTTTCCCTTCTCTCATTAATGATTGAAAGATATGGTGCGTACAAAGAAGACCTATGTTTCAGATTGGCCTTGATTGCTTCTGTCGCTCTCTCCATAGGCATAAAAAGATAACCCATTGTTGGCTTTTCTTTACTATCAGCCAAGCAAAGCACCCTCATCAAAGGCTCACAAACTCGCATCAAAGGCTCATAAATTCGGATAACAAATTGGCTTTGAGACCAAAATTCTCTATCTTCCAATATAATTTTATAAACCTCTACTCTAGCATGAGACCTAACATGTTAAGATGCAATCTACTTATCACTTTTAAACATTTGTCTTAACTCTTTCTTCACCGTAACAAAAGATTGAAGTTATAAGAAATTTGTTGCAAATCTTATCAAAGTAGGACGACACAAATTCCTACCATTGGTAAATTCCTTTCTCATTAAATTCAATACTAATGCACGATTATAGATGAGCTTGGTCACATTTTTAACTTTCTGCATAGTCTCATCAATAACAGGAAAATATATATTCTCCAATATTTGGTCAATGCAATGTGTAATACAGGGAGTTCAAAAAAAGAATTATACTTATTCTGCAACCTTTTTCCTGTCGTTTTATAAGTGAAACCATTGTCAGTAATAAACTAAACAATATTTTCTGGCCCTACTTCATTCATAACTCCATCAAATATCACAAACAAAGTCTCAATATTCCTAATAAGGCTAGATGCATCAATAGATTTAAAAAACATAGAGCCATTTGTAGAATAAACCAAAAAATTAATAATAAGCTCTTATCTCCTATTTGTCTAACTATCACACATGATTGAACATACATAAGTAGCCCAATTCACTCTTCTTTCTACCAAATAATTTCTAATTCAAAAACAGAACAACTCAAAAGTTTACCTCTTAAGTCATCAATCGAAGGACCTTTGTGTCCTAGACCATAAGAGGCTATTGCATCCATCATAGATTGATAAAAATAAGACTAAGAAGCATTGAAAGATGAACCTGTATTATATATATATATATATAAGATAATAGTCCAAGAACAATTCATATTGGATATGAAGGGATAACAATTTAATTATGAGGATTAGATCTTGATCGCGATTTTCCGATATGTATGGTTTTAATATTTTAACCTTAATATTCCACACGTGTACAGGTCGTTCGTGTAGTATCTAAGATGTCGATCCCACGAAGAGGGTTAATCTAATTCTAAACTCTAAGGCTGAAACAATTACTAAAATTCTACTGTAACTAAGCTAAAACAATAACACAATTCAATCAATCAATTCAATCAACCAATTCAACTCAAGAACAAATCACAAAATATTAACAAATCAGCAAATTGCAAGGCACACAGCAAAAACCAACCTAAGGAACTACCAATTGAGATAAAGGGGAAATTTTTACCTATCTTCAACACTAACCTAATTAACTATGAAATGTCGGATTATTAGTCTTGGACTATCCTAGAGTTGGTTACTTTCTCTTGAGTTATAACCAAAAGCCCTCAATTATAAACCCTAATCAGATTATGAAAAATTACAATTTCTTAATTCACAATTTATCCAAACCCTAATTAGATCTGAAGTTTTCCACTAGATTACCATAACCTATGTGAGATCTCTCATCACAAAATTTCCAATTTGATTGATTTCTCGTTCTTATTAAATCATCTAACTCTCGTTAGCTCAATTTAATTATTTTTCATCGGTTCACCCTCTCAGTTTATTACCGATTTATGAAAATGTGTAAATCAATCATAATGAATCCAATTCACATAAACAATCAGATTTTTATTGAATCAAAGATAAAAATAACCCGAAGGTGAGTTTAAACAATCCTTAACACTTATAAATCCTATCTCAATAGCTATTCTAATTCTATACATAGATAAAAATGAAAATACATTAAAAAGTAGATCCAAATGGATGATGGAGGTAGCAACGACAGGAAACCTCCTATTCTAGGAAGTAATTCCTGTAGACTTCTTCTCCACATCTCTCTTCCTTCATCTCTTTCTCAATTTCTCGATGAACTCTCTCTAGGGTTTTGTGATGGTGGCTGATGTTAGAAACTCCTTTTTGTTCTTCTTGTTTTATTTATGTTATTTTGTGTTTAAGGTTAAATTAGTTTTTTTAGGGTCCAAAATGTTCAAAAAATCTCTCGAAACATGAAGTTTGGGAGTGACTGTACGTCTGCCCGACACAGGCCATAACCATGGCTCTACAGGCTACAATCGTGGCCTACATCTAAGCCTTCTGTCATGATTGTAGCTTGTTGTGCCACGATTGTGGGTCGTTGTTTCACCCTGAATGTCTCCAAAACTTCTCTGTTCTTCGATATTGACCTTGAAACACTAACCAACATATCAAGGTATCTCAAAAACGTCATATTTAAGCTCAAAGGATCGTTCTATCCTATAAAACACTTAAAACACAAATAAATCACAAACTAACACAATTTTACCCTAAACACATACTAAACAATCGAGTAAACTACTAAACACATATCAAATTATACCTTAAAATATAATGCATTTCACACCTATCAGATCTATACAAATAGATACGAAGTTGTCTACCTATTTTAAGTCCAATTACATGGATAATGTACTAAAAATGTATATATATGATATTTATGAATTATTAGAGATATTCTTTATTTTATGTATAAGTTGATATTTGAGTTTAAGTTTATATAGCTAATAACTTTAAAAGTAAATCCTAATTAAGGCATATTTTAACTAGAACAAAAATTTTAAGATTGGAAAGGTTCTAATGTAGAATTAATTGTTAATCAGGATAAATGCATTTTTGATTTAGTAGAAATGATTATTTTGATCATAAGTTTTTAAATAAATTTGATATAGTTCCTTGTATTTTTCAAACAGTAATATACTGTAGAACATTAGAGCTATTAGGCATATCAAAGGAAGCAAGATCTCATCAAAGATCCATGTATGTATTTTGGTAGTTTCTCTTAATTATAATGATAATTAAAATGAAAATTGTAAGATTTAAGCAAGTGTCCACTATAGAAATTCTTGTTTAATTATCTCACTAAACCATTGTCCCAGTATTTGTATGATAGTTACGTAGAAATATGATATAAGATACTTAAAAGATTGACTTAGTGTAAGTGCTAGATTATTGGTTTATTTCCTACAGTCAATCGGTTAGTTATAGTTTAGTAACATAATTATTTAAAAACATTCTTTGTCTTATGTATATTTAGATGTATATGATAAAGTTCTTAACATGAATATATCTTATAAATGAAATTATAAGGAGATAATAATTACAAGATTCATATTACATTTATGTGTTTCCTTAAATTTTTCTTAGTCATTGTTTTATTGAAACTGGACATTAATATAGTATAAAAAGATTAACATATGTTATGTTTTTTCTTGTAAAATAATTAGTCAATTTTATAGACTAAAATATGAAGATACTTAAGCAAATGTATGGATGCTTATTAAAGAATAAGTTTACTAAAGTGACCTCATATGATAAATCTATTTGAAATATTACTTGTGCGTCTATAGAACATACTTGCATCTCTATCGAAACATTGTATAATGAAATGATTTAATTATATGCAAAAAATCATGTATGCAAAAGTTAATCAAAACTACTTTGATATTCTTAAATATTTGGGTGGTCATGATATATTGCAGACACAATCTTAATCTATAGATATAAATTGTTTATTTTTTTAATTTATTTCCATTACTAATATATTTGGAAATTCAATGACTTACACACAAAGAATGGATCGAAGAGAGAAAATGTGTTTTTGATCAAGTTGGATTTGATTTTAAAGTTTTAAAAACTTTATGATTAAATATAAGCTATTTAATAAATAAGGATCGATGTGAGATATTAGATCTTATTTGGACATAATGGTATTTAATGAGAATTAATTGTAATTTTAATTAAAGATAACTAAAATTAGAATTTTATTTCAAGCAAATTACTAAAATGCCCAAAATATAGTATAAATAGGCTTAGGCTCCCTTGGAACTAACACTCCTTGCCTAACTCTCTCAACAACACTTGCAAAGTTATCTCAACATGTTTTGTGGATAACATTAGAAATTGGACAATTTTGCAACTATGATGGTTGAGATGAGCCAATTTTATAAACGGATTCAAGGAAACAAAAAGAAAATTATCAAACTTCAGAATTAGGTATAAATTAGGATTCACACTTTATTATATTTTATGTAATAATCATATTATAAACTTAAAGTGATCTTAACTTTTGGATAATTAAAACAAAAAGTTCTATCATTATTTTACTGCATTAGATCCCTCTTTAATTTTCCAATTATTGGATAAGTAAAATTTTATGGAATAGACCTAGTTTAATAAGGAAATGGATCCAACAAATCTAAGATGGTCAATGCCTTATACCTCTAATACTTCTTTATTATTTTCTTATGTTTCTTTTACTTATTAAGCATTAATGTAATTAATTATAGTCTGTATTACAAGGATCGTAATCCCTTAATCATAAGATTACATTCCCTAAATTAATCTTATAAATATTTTTATATAGCCTTACTTTTGTACAATGAAAATATCAAGAAATACAAACCTCTTACAGTTTTACAATGTATTAGAGTTTGGTTTCAGTTTTTGAGTGTTTAGTTTTTTGCCCAAGTGAGTAAAAGTCTATCTTAGTTCTGCCCGGGAAGTAAAACATTCTTTTTTTAACACCATTTTTCTATGACCTTTTGTTCTCACAGTTGACAATAGTAGAGGCACCCCTATCAGTGAGCCAACCCTAGAAATTTGGCCACTTAAAGAGTTATGAGTGAGTCACATATGCTAGTCACCACTCTCGGCCACAATCCCACTTGTTGGAACATCCAAGTGCATCTCATATCATTGTTGCCTCGAGTCACCACCTCTGATGTTGAATCCTATCGATGAACATTTGAAATAGTCTGAATCTGTGCTTCCGCCACCATCTTGCCATTGCTCCTATTATTCTTTGGTGTTTTTAGCAGGGATTTCACATAGGCTTGTCATAACATCTCTCTTGAATCTCTGTTTTGGGTTTATTGATGAGTTTTACTATAGTTTGCTTTGTTTTGGAGTGTTTTCTTTGCCATCTAACTCCTTCATATTGATTTTGATTATTATTGTTATGACCAATAATAATAAAAGTCTTCTTGTCATAGATGTCATTCTTGTGATATCAAAAATCATGAAATATAAGTTAACTGACTTACTTTTTTGATTGATGTAAGACAGTTCAAATTTATTTACTAATTTTAAAGATTATCACCTTACTGATGACCGTTCAATGGATCATACACACAAGGAGTGGCAAAGAAATGATGCTCGTTTACTTTTATAGATTCAAAATCCTATTGACAACAAAATCCTCAACCTCATTAATTACTTTGAGTATGTCAAATAGTTAATGAATTATTTGGATTTTTATTTTCCAGAAAAGGGAAATTTCTCGAATTTAGGAGGTGTAAAGGATTTTGTTAGGCTGAACAATATGACCAATCCCTTCAAGCTTATTTTATGAACTTCAAAAGGATTTACGAAGAATTAAATATTTCGTTACCATTTAGCCCTGATATTAAAGTCCAAAAAACTCAACAAGAACAAATAGCCATCGTGAGTTTCCAGACTTAATTAACTCACAGTTTGAGATTGCTAAATCTTATATTCTTTCCAACATTGAAAACATGAGATCTTTACTTTGATATTTCGTATAGATAGTAACATCTTGGTTTCTGCCACTGCTCAGATTTCTAGTACTCTTATGAGCCATAACTAGAGGAATACTAATAAAGGAGGAACAATACATTATAATTAAGATACAAAAGGAATCATTTTTTATATTTTTATAAATTGGGTCACACTAAACGCACTTATAACAATCTACAAATAAAATCAGAAAACTTATACAACTAATGTAGTAGATACTAAGCCATCCAGCTCATTCGCTGAGAAGACCATTATAGTTTTTGTTGATGAATTTTCCGAATTCACCCAATACCAAGAAGCATTGAAAGATTCATCTCACTCGCCTGTATTTCTTCTTTCCAAATTCACCCAGTACTAAAAAGCATTGAAAGATACATCTCACTCACCTGTATTTCTTCTTTCCTCTTCCTCCCAATGGGTTATTAATTATGGTGCCTTAGATCATATGATAGGTAATCCCAATCTCTTTTCTACTTTCTAGAAACACGTATCTCATTCCTATGTTACTTTAACATATGGATCTCCTTTCTCTATTATTGGTTCTGACATTGATAACCCCACTTCATTATTATTACTATCATATATCTTCCACCTACCTAGATTCTCATTTAATTTACTATCTATGAGTAAACACATTCATGACTTAAAATGTTATATCTCATTCTTTCCTATTTATTGTCTTTTTTAGGATCTTATGACGAAGAAGATTATTAGTAAAGGATGAGCATCAGGAGGTCTCTACATTTTGGATAACTAGGTGTCTTAGCCTATCACCTGTTCCTAGTCCATTGTCAATTAGGACACCCTTTTAATCTTTACTGAAGAAGATATGTCCTAAATTTTGAAATGATTTGCTTAAAGTGTGAGTCTTGTCAATTTGCTAACCACCATCATGTGTCTTCCCTTCCACAGGTTAATAAACGAGCTAGTTTTCCTCTTGAATTAGTAAACTATGATGTTTGGGGTCTTTATCTTATGGTGTCCAAAATTGGTTTTCAACACTTTGTTATATTTATTAATGATTTTTCTTGTGTTACTTAGCTTTATTTAATAAAAATTGTTCCAAAGTATTATCCTAATATTTTACTAACCTTTGTATTGAAGTCAAAACACAATTTAACCTTTCTATTCATACTTTAAGAAGTGAAAACGCTAAAGTATACTTTTCCACCTCATTTAGCACTACATGCTTCAAAATGGTATTCTTCATCAATCTTTATGTGTCGACACACTATATCAAAATGGTGTAGCTGAAAGCAAAAATCATCATTTACTTGAAACTGCCAGAGCACTCTTATTCCAAATGAGTGTCCCCAAATTGTTTTGGACTAATACAATCTCCTCAACTTGTTTTCTAATCTATCCATCCATTCATTTCGATGGCAGCTACATTTAATTGGCCCCTATTCCTTCTTATATGCTGACCTCTAAGAGGAAGTTCATAGAGAGTAACCACTGGGTTTGTTGCTCTGAGGAGTATGGCAAAGTTTGTCGTTTTTGCAAGTTGTATGGTTTGAAACAATATTCATGTGCTTGATTTGAAAATTTTAGTCAACTCGTAGAAATGTTTGGATTAACTATGAGAAAACTTGATCACTCAGTCTTCTATAAACAATCTAACTTGAGATTATTCTTCTTGTTGTGTATGCGAATGATATCGTCATTACAAGAAGTGACTTTACGGGCATCTCACCATTAAAATTCATTCTTTATAGTTAGTTTCACACGAAGGATCTAGGAGCTCTGAAATATTTTCTGGGAGTAGAAGTAACAAGAAGCAATAAAGGCATTTTTCTGTCCCAAAGAAATATGTACTTATTCTATTAGATGAAATAGGAAAGTTGGGAGCTAAGCCTTATAGTACCCTAATGTCCCCTAATGTGCAACTTACCAAATACAGATTTGCTTAAAGATCCTAAAAAAAATACCAGATTGGTAAGAAAATTAAACTATTTTACAGTAACTCGTTCTGATATTGCAACAACAACGATGACGACAACAACAATAATAATAATAACAACAACAACCGAATACAAATTTCGCTAATACAGTGGTCTGGAGAAGTCCAGTAGTACGCAACCTTACCTTAAACTAATAGAGACGTTGTTTCTAAATGACTCACATAAAAAAAATAATAAATAATAAATAATAAATAATGGTAATAATAAATAAATAAAATATAAAATAAGTAATAAACTATCATAATAATAATGGTGATGATGACGACGACGATGATGATAATAACAACAGCAGCAACAATAACAACAACAACAACAATAATAACAACAATAATAATAATAAAGGCTAAGTAGGGAAAAACTCATCCTGATATTGCATGCTCTATTAACATTGTAAGTTAATTCACGTCTTCTATAACTTTTTATCATTTTGTGGCACAAATCTTATGCTACCTAAAGGGAGCTCTTAGACTAGGGATACTATATGAAAATCACATAAATACTCACACTAAATGTTTTTTAGATGTTGATTCGACAAGTTCTAAGGTCGATTGAAAATCTATGATTGGCTATTGTGTTTTTATGAGAGGAAACTTAATCTCATGAATAAGTAAGAAACAAATTTTGTATTTAATCCAGTGCAAAATCTGAATAGAAAATTAAGGCACAGACAACTTGGGAGATAATGTAGATATATCAACTATTATACGAAATTAATTTTAAAGCCTCAATACTAGCAAAATTATGGTGTTATGATCTTGTTGCTCTACATATTGCTTCTAATCTAGTGTTTATGAAAGGACCAAACACATTGAAATTGATTGTCACTTCATTCATGAAAAAATTTAACACATTTTGATTTCTATAGAATATGTCAAAACTAGAGAGCAACTTGGAAATGACTTCACAAAGGCCCTAAATGGTACTCAAATCAACTATATTTATAACAAGTTGGGAATGCTTAATATCTATGCCCCAACTTAAGGTGAATGTTACATATTGAACATTAACATCATTGATTCTAGTCTTTGTTATGGGGATTATAATCCCTTGGTCATAGGGATTACAATCCCTAAATTAATCTTGTAAATATATATATATAGCCTTATCTCTGTACAATGAATATATCAAGAAATACAAACCTCTTTTTATCTTATAGGTTTAAACAAAGAGACTAAGACTAAGATTGAGATTAAGATTATTATGTAAAGTAAATTATTATTGATATAATCTTTTACATATGCTACAAAATTTTGAAACTTCATTTTTATACATAAATAAGAAAACAAGAGAGAACAGCTAAAAAAAGGAAAGAAAAAGAAAGATGAAATTAAAAGGAGAGACTTCTAATGATAAAAAAGGAAAGAAAAAGAAAAAGAAAATTTAGAGGGGAGTTTCTAAAGAGAGAAAAGAAATTAAACTCATTAAAAATTTAGTAAAACATGAACAATAATCACTATATAATTATTACTATTAAGTAAATAGCAAATTTAATAAAGAGGTAGCGAAAAATCAAACTATGTGAAGGAATTATTAAGGCTGACAGTCTTGGCCTCGCCCGCCAAGATTGGCCCAACTTTGCCTGGATTGGCTGGGGAACGTGCCAAGCTTGCTTGGCCCCGCCTGGCTTGGCCCGAATTTGGCCCAACTTTGGCCCGGATTGGCTAGGCTACGTGTCGAGACTACTTGACTCTACCAGGTCAAAGTCGGCTAGGCCTTTGACTCGAAGGGAATGTACAAAACGACGTAGTTTTGTTAAATTTTTTCCCTACCCTAATAATTATATCATTAACACAAAATTAGAAATAAAAGAAAAGGGAAGAAAAAGTTACAGACCTCTTCCAAAAAAATTTAACTGAAGTATGTGTATAAAAGTAGAGCATATGAAATTTAATTATGAGTTGATAAACTGTTTCTGTATCTTAATTATTTAAATAAAAAAGAACTATAAAAATGCTACATATGGATTGTGATAAATTAAGCATTTGATTACTTGATATAATCAGGTTTGTGAATTGAGTCATTGATGACACAATTATTTTAGCAAGTGTAAAGGTTGGTTTTAGTGTAAGATTGCATCCTCGTGACTCTGAATGCTTGTTTTGGTGATTTATATGTGACATTTGATTTACCTTAGAGGTCTTGTGTGGGTATTGTGTTATGCTTTAAAATGTACGAGGTGTTTTGTCTGACATGTTAAGAGTAGAATATATTATAATATTATGCTTCAATTAGATAATTTTGGATGATTACATTTATTGGGATGTTAAAAGTTATTTAAGAGAATTTTGAATTATTTACAAAATTGTTATATTTAATTAATGTATTAAAAATTGGACTAGAAATTAAATTAATAAGACAAAATTGTTATATTTCAATCGATATTATACCGTCACAAAATTAGCTAAAAATTGAATAAAATTAAATAATTTAAAATATGATTAAAAAATAATTTGAAGCTTAATTAAAAAAGATTATTAAATAAAAATTAATTTATTTATTTTAATCCATAAAAACTTATTAATTTACAAAAATGGATTAATTAATTAATAAACTGATTAATTTTTAACAATAGAAATTATTAAAATAAATTTAACGTAAAAGTTAATTATTGAATTGAAAAATTGAATGTTTCAAGATTTTTACATTCAAGCCGAATAAACGGATGAATTTTTTACTCGTTGTATTTAATTTCTGACCTCCACTCTTTTTTCCGTCGTATGAAGCTTTAATGTTCAAAACTGAATTTTCTTTATTGATTTTTTTTGATTCGACGGATTTGCATGGTTTTAAGGTTTGGTGAAGAAGCTGATATTCATGCATGTGAAGATTTCTTTGTTGCTTTTAATATGGGAAGGCACAGAGCGGCCGCGTTGTGAAGCTGCCAATTCAGTTAAACTTTAAACACAACCAAAATGATTTATTCATCCTTATTAAAAGCTAAGGACAAGCTGTTATGAGCTAGCGCTTAAGAAACTTCCAAGGTCCTGTCCCAGTACCAATCCTGTAAATGCAGAAGCATTGGATTATTAGAACTTCACAGTAAGACTGACAGAAAAGTGGTCACTAACTGCTGAGAATTACCTCCAGAAGCCAACAAGTGCGCGAAGAGTCATGTATATGGTAAGTGCAATCCAGATTCCTACGAATTTGTGGGTTGAGGAGAGGAGCAAAAGGCATAGGATGCTGACAATAGCCACCAGAACCTGGGAGACAACAGGTTTATGCTGCTTTTGGTTAGTAGAGAGAAAGACAGACATCAACCTGACCCACCTTTCACTTCACCTCTTTACTTGCTTACAAATACAAATTTATGTCAGATATCAAGTCTCTTGTCTTTTTACATGCTCAAGCGTCTGAAAAGTTTTCCGTTTTGCTCCAACTTTAAACAGATTCTGAAAATAAAAGATGCTAGATATTCTCTACTCGAGTAAATCAATGTATCACTCACTACTTCTGAGAATCATACTGAAAAAAGGTGAACTTCATTCATCATTTGGACTTTGGAATTAAATGGGGGAAAAAGCTAGAGACTTGCCAGGGAGTAGGCAGAGTATGCGAAGTCAGAAGCTCCAAAGTTGATGCCATCAAAAACAAAAGCCAATGAATTGATGGGTTGAGTGCCCGCAACAAACTGACAGGAGGAAAACAAGAGTTATTTTGAATATCACTTGAAAGTATGTAGATAACAGTAACATCCTGTTCGTCGAGAGATACCGGAATGCCTATACCAATCAGGTTGAGAACGTTCACATCACTTGTGAAAATCTTTCCACCTAATTTGAGCCCCATTCCAAGGACACAAGCCAGCATCAATCCCAAAAGCATTCCCCACTACAGTTTGTATCCGTAACCAATTGTTAGAAAATTATTATATAGTGTTTTCGTTAAGTCTTCAATTATGATGCAGCACCTGCAGTACACGAGATGCTGTTGCTGCCGCCCTGTCATAGTCACCTTTGGCAAAAGCACTTGCAAGTAGTGCCTGAGAATGATAATTATTTTGGTTCAGCATAAAGGAGCAAAATGGAAAAGGATGAATCTTGAGGGAAAATCATCTCTGCCAATCCTAGATACAAGCATTCTGGAATGTCATTTCAGAGCTGAGAGCAAAATATTCTGAAATGTGATTGTGGAACTTTTATCAGAAAATTGTTGAGTTCCTTCTTCTAAATTTAGTCACACTGCTTATACTTTGTGGAGCAGTTATTAGCATGTTGGATCTATTATTTTGCTCTTCGTTAAAAAAGAAAAAGAAAGGCTTTCATGGCTCTTCACATGATTAGCGGAGTCTGACGGGAAATCAAAAAGCTGCAGATCTCCGAAATATAAGGATGCAATATATAGCTTTTTCTTTTAGTTTGCAATGAGCAAATGGTGGAATTTCTAACCTGACCAGCAACAGCCAATCCATCAGCAAGGAGTGATGTGGCCAGCCAAACCTGCAAACAGACCTGAAAGGCAGCCATGGTTGTTGGACCTTGTCTTGCTGCTAATGATGCAGCAAAAGTCACGCAGAAAGTTACGGCAACCACCCTCAAAAGAAGTAGAAAGCCTGGAATGTGGGCAAAAGAAATAGAGGATTAATGTTTCTAAGCCTAATAGGGTAACATAAGTTCGGAACTAATCATCCAGAAATGTATTCTAGCATCCTTCTAAACATAATTGGTAGAGAAACTTCCATCCGGGAAAATGCATTCAGGTCACAAACAATTTAGATGTGTTATAGTTGAGCATTACCTAAACAGATAAGAATGCTTACCATTTTTCAGAAATTTACTAAATTGCAGATGTTTGATGCTCGGTGGCAAGAGATCAACTTTCTCCATTAATCTTTTGAAGAGTATAATAGAAATCAGGTATCTATGATCAGCAGAAATTTGAAGATAAGTACATGGAACACAAAAGTATTACTTCACAAAAGCAATTGCGTGCTGCTGTAAATAGATATTACTAGTATAACTTACTGGGATATAACATGGGCAATGGCTGCACCAGTAACCCCCAAATGGCAAACAAATATTAAAATGGGGTCCAAAATAATGTTTGTTACATCTCCAGCAACTAAAAGTTTGATCAGACAATAACAAAAATCAGAATAATTGGAAGCTGCAGGCCATTATTCAGCATTGAGTTTATTGAATGTAAGGCCTACCAGTGGCATAGAGGGGAGTCTTTGTATCCTTAAATCCACGGAAGACCCCTTGCATGGCCAAGGATAGGAGAACAGCTGGGGCACCAAGTGACCGTAATGTCAAATATTCATGTGCAGGTTTTAGCATGGGAGAGTCCTATGGAAATGAAAAGTATCCCAATGTTAAGATTGCTTTTAGACATAACTAAAAGAAGAGGTTAAGGGGAATAGTAGAAGTTATTATGCAAACAAAGTATTACCAAGCTGATTCCCATGAAGTTCAGTAATGGTTTTGCTCCAGCTATTATGAATATAGCTTGAATGAGACCAAGGATAGCACCGATAAGCAATGCAGATGAGGCTGACGGGATATGCTTTTTGTTCTTCTTATTGGTTGTAATGCCAAAGCTGCTATCAGGTGATTTTGGATTGCTTCCTAGTTCATCAACACCTTAAGGAAATCAACGAAACAAAGAATATAGGTTATAACAGAAAACATTCTAAACACTTGGTTTGTACGAACAGGAAAGAAGGTGTGAATGTATATGAAACTCTTGTGAGTATTCCAATACATGTGGGTTTTTCGAATAACAAAAAATTAAAAGGAGTAAAAAAGCCTAGGTAGAGCACCATGTTGTGGTAGCAACTCCTTGTTTTCACTGCTTCCAGTTGAACCTGCTTCCAGAGATTCATTTTCTTGTGCTTCAGAGCTCAATTCTCCAATGGTATCTTCTTCGGCAACAAAAGAAGTCGTCACGCTCACAAGGGGGAATATAGCTATTCTTGACACTTGATTGAAAAGTGCAATTGAAACTCCCACTGCAGCGAGTTCTACTGGACCTGAAATGAATTATGAACAACTGTGTTAGTGCCTCTACCTAACCAAATAACCAAGCCTAGCATCCCCTTAGCCAAAAGGGAAAAAGAGTAACAGAATCTATGGCTCTTTTTAGCATAGTAGAACATCTAGCATAGCAGAATTTAGGGAACTGCTTAAACAATATTGCAACACAAACAATGAACAGTTTACTGTATTAGCAAATAGTATCTCATTAAATATGCATGCACTTGGAAGAACATCTAGAGCCAACAGATTAGCAAAGAAAACTAAAATAGAGCCTAAGCAGGTGCAGGCTCAAAATGAAGACGTGATGCGATAAGGAAAGTACCTATTTGGCCAATAAATGCTGTATCAACAAGTGAGGCAATAGGGTCTGCGGTCAAAGCCAAAGCAGCAGGGAAAGCTATCCGGGCTATATCTAACCCAAGTTCATCCAATTTAAAGATATGTCTGCCCGCAACGGAAGACACACATGTTAGAGATCATAACTCTCTTAACATAAGAAATGGTTCAAATGGTAATTTCTAGACACAAAACAACTATCATCAGAAGAAGCAAAAGCAAATGTTGGATTAATAATGATTCTCAATCTCATATTGTTTTATTAAGAAACAGATATCAGAATCCTTTCAACTTACCGTAGATCTTTAAAGAAAATGCAAATTGGCATTCTCGCGTTATCCTTGTATGGACTGAGAGTACCTTTCTCATCCATCTATTCAATAGGCAATCAACTTGGCGTTGTAGGAAAATGCCGGAATCTGGGATTCTATATATTCACGGAAAGCCTGGAAGTTTTAACTTCTTTGCTCCACTCCTGCAAAATTATCATTTACTAAGTTTCCTATCATTTTGTGAAACAAAGCAAGCTTACTATCATCACTATTGAGTGGGACAAGGAATTGTCAGGAGACTCATCTACCAGAAGTCTCAATTAGAAGATGTCCATAGATGAATCTTTCTTTACAATAAGATGTTAATTCCTGAGATTATGTCAATCAATTGCTAGCACCAAGCGGTGCAGAAAGCTAGGCTAAGGAAATCCGCAAAACATATTCATCAACTTTTGCTCTGTGACTTCAGACTCCGATAGCTTAACTACCTATTTTACTACAAGAAATAAGCGAGCAAAGATCTGTCAACGTATTTCTTATTAATCACAGAGCTGCAATCAAATCAAAGCACAACCATAGTACCCCTGGGGAATTAAGAACGTAAAACAACCTCTAAACTCAATGGTATGGCTCTCTTTCAATTAATTAGCTTGATATGGAATAAAGGGTAGTGATAAAAATCTGAAAGTTCCATTTGATTACAGAGAATAGTCATATTTCTCAAATGACAATTAGCATCGATGAGAACAGCAGGAAATTTCCTTCACCAGACTACGTATACATGACTTTGTCAGCTTTGAAACCTCTTAACAGAACCAAAAATTCAATATTTCGTACAACCTCAAGAAAAAAAGGACGATAGGAGACATTAATTCACCTCCCAAACCTGAACACGACTAGAAAGTCCCCCAAATTAAAACCCAGAAGAAAATGACAGTTTCTGTCATTTTCAGAAAGATGCCATTTTCATAGTTTATCGACTCAAATTCCAGTACTTTGTACGGAAGCTGAAGACAACTACACTTGCAAGGCTTTGGAGGAACCACCTTTCCAATTCCTAGAAACAAACTAAGCAAAACTCTGAAACTAAAACATTTAAATTTAAGGAATTCCAAACAATCTTCTATTTAAGGCACTCACCTAACTCGATAACTTCAGAAGAAAAGGAAAGGATTCATAGACACCTGAACAGAGAGCAAAGAACATTCCAAACTCTCCTACAGTGAATGGTGGAATGGTATTAATGCACTCTCGTCAGCAGTTTTCGTCGTACGGCATTTTGTGACCAGAAGTTGGCCACCATTTTATAGAATAACCACGTTGGTGGGTTCGATTGTTGTCTTCCATCATAAAGTAGGAGACCAAGTGTCATTATCAGACTCAAACCACAACATCCATTTGCACGAAAATCTTCAACCGTGTCAGCACTCAGCATACAAAAGGATGCCAAGTGTCTGTTGCTTTCGGACAAATTCTCCCGAAAGAAAACCAAACGCTTTCTGGCTTAAGAACCGTTAGAAACGTAAAATTATTTTGGAAATTATTGTATTCAATCGCTTCTTTACTGCTTCCATCTAGTTCAGCGTCCGGATTTCCTTGGTTTCAAACAGAAAGTTTGTAGGGTGTCATCAAACAAGAACCTAAGTTGGGCAGCTTCTTTCTGTTAGTTCCACTAATTTGGAACGTCCTTAGATGGATTTCCTTGGTTTCAAAGAACAGAAAGTTTGTATGTATGATCAAACAAGAACCTAAGTTGGACACCTGTTCTGTTCGTTCCACTAATTTGGAACGTCCTTTGATACGGAAAATGACAAAAGTTTCTAACTTCTTATCATTGTTTATAGTCTTGGCAGAACTGAATCAAATAGGGACTACAGTCTGTAAGAATATGAGAGAAAGTTTATGATGTAATCGCTACTTTTTCCATTTATTGTTTGAGTATTAATACAGAGATGTATTGTTTGATACAGAGAAAAGAATTTCGTATCTGTACAACTAAAGTTTGTTACAACTGAAATGCTATAAGAATTGTGTATGCTGCCGGTGTATTATGTTGCTGTGAGGAGACTTAAATGTTGGGCTAGAGCTTATTGCAGATTTGGGCTTTAGGCCATCTTTATTCAATTTGATTGTCGCACGTGCTCCTCTTTTATCTCTTACATCCCCTCTCAAACGAGATCGGGGATTGATGATAAGGTTGAGTTTGGTCAGAAGGTAAGAGAAACGTGCGACTGTCAAGGGCTTCGTAAGTATATCCGCAGCTTGATCTGTAGTACTGACATAGTTAACATCCAAAACGCCGTCTAAAATTTTGTCTCGAATGAAATGCATATCTAGTTCGAAGTGTTTGGTGCGGGAGTGAAAAACCGGATTGTGAGCTAAAGATCGGGCGCCGTTGTTATCGCACCAGATGATGGGTTTTTGGGGAGAGGTGAATCCGAGCTCGGAGAGGAGAGAAAGAAGCCATATGACTTCAGTGGAGACCTGAGAGAGTGCCCGATACTCTGCCTCAGTACTGGAGCGAGCCACAATCGACTGTTTCTTCGAGTTCCAGTAGACAAGATTCCCCCCGAGGAAGACGCAGCCGCCGCTGGTAGACTTCCGATCATCAGGCGAGCTGGCCCAGTCAGAATCGCTAAAGGCGTGAAGTTGAAGAGGAGATTAGGAGGGCCGAAAGTGAAGCCCTAAATCAACAGTCCCTTTAAGGTAACGGAGAACCCGTTTTAGAGCGATCCAGTGAGTAGTTAAAGGATTAACGAGAAATTGACTCAATTTATTGACCGAATAACTGATGTCTGGTCTTGTATTACAGAGATACTGAAGCCCGCCAACTAAACTTCGATACAAAGAGGGATCCGAGAAGGGGAGACCATCATGAAGAGAGAGTTTGGAACCAGTGGAGATGGGAGTAGTACAAGGCTTGGAGGAAGACATGTTGGCACGGTGAAGCAACTCACGCACATACTGACTCTGAGAGAGATATAATCCAGTTGTATTCCGGTAAGCCTCAAACCCTAGAAAATAATTGATACTCCCCAATGTAGTAAGAGCAAACTGTGATTGAAGTTTAGTAATAAAGTCCTGTATAGCTGCTGAATTGTTTCCTGTGATAAGAATATCATCAACATAGACCAAAGCAATTATAAGTAAACTGTTATGCCTGTAGAAGTAGAGTGAGGGGTCTGATTTAGAGTTAGCAAAGCCCCAATTGATGAAAGCAGCCTTCAGTGTCCGAAACCATGCCCTAGGAGCCTGCTTCAAGCCGTATAGGGCTTTGGAGAGGCGACAAACATGGTTGGGATAAGTAGAATTGACAAAACCCTGAGGTTGGCTGATGTAGACCACTTCTTGTAGATCACCATTTAGGAAAGCATTATTTATGTCAAGTTGTTGAATATCCCAATTGTAGGAGACTGCAAGGGATAAAACTACTTTAATGGTAGAAGCCTTGACTACTGGACTGAATGTCTCAGAATAGTCAATACTAGTGGTTTGATTAAATCTCTTGGCAACAAGGCGAGCTTTAAACCTGTCCACAGAACCATCAGCATTATACTTAGTGCGAAAAACCCACTTAGTAGGCAGTATATTCATTGTAGGATCAAAGGGAACCAATCTCCAAGTATGATTATTGTGTAGAGCAGAAATTTCATCTTTCATAGCTTGATGCCACACAGGATCCTGAAGGGCTTGAGGGACTGAGGTGGGTTCTGAGGTAGAACAAGATGTTAAGGTAGCAAAATAGGTTTTAGGCTTGAAAATACCATGTTTGGATCTAGTTTGCAAGGGATGGATGTTCTGAGAGATGGGAGGATGAGGAGGGTCAAAAGAAGATGGGAGTGATGGTGTAGGGAGAGTAGAGGTATGCTGCTGTTGAAGAGAAGTAGAGGTAGAGTTTGAGGGAGAGGGAGAATGAGGAATTACCTGAGTATTATTGCTGGTGCAAGGAGACTGATTAGGCAAACTTGCTGCAAGTGGAGTGCTTGAAGATGAGGTCTGAAACTTGATAACAGGAGCTAAAACAGAGAGAGGTAAGCTGGAAGATGGTGAAGTAGATGAAGATTTATGAGGAAAAAGGGAAGGATAAGGAAACTCACATTCATTGAAAACAACATGACGAGAAATAAGTGTCTTACCAGATGAAGTGAGACACTTATATCCACGGTGAAGAGGACTGTATCCTAAGAAAACACATTTAGCAGTATGAAAATCAAGCTTGTGTTTAGAGTAGTACCGTAGGTAAGGGTAGCAACTACAGCCAAAGGTTTTAAACAGAAGGTAATTTGGGGTTTTGTGGTATAGGAGTTCAAATGGTGATTTGTTATGGAGACGTGGTGTTGGAAGATTATTAATGAGGAAAACTGCAGTGGAAAAGGCTTCAAGCCATAGGGTAAGAGGCATTTGTGCATGGGAGAGTAGGGTTAGACCAGTTTCCTGAATGTGACGGTGTTTTCTTTCAGAAACACCATTTTGTTGGTGAGTATAGGGACAGCTGAAACGATGGTGAATTCCAGCTTGATTGAGAAAGGGTAAAAAGGCTTTAAATTCCCCCCATTGTCTGTATGAATTGCTTTTATTTTGTGATCAAGTTGTAGTTCAATGTGAGTTTTGAACCGAATAAATGTGGATAAAGCTTCAGATTTGAATTTAAGAGGATAAAACCATGTAAACCGTGAGTATGCATCAATAAAGATGAGATAATACCGATGACCCTCACTAGATATGTGAGGAGAGGGACCCCAAATATCTGAGTACACAATTTCAAGAGGTTTAGTGGCAGTAATATCATGAGTAACAAAGGGAAGTTGATGTAGTTTACCCTGCTGACATGCATTACAAAATTGAATTTTACTGGAGTCAAACTTTAAGTTTACTGATTTTGAAATCAAATCCAGTACATGATTAGATGGATGACCAAGCCTATTGTGCCAAACATTGACAGATTTTTGGATATTGTAAACTTCACATCTGCCGAATACATTAGCAGTAGGATTCTGAAGAGAAGGGGTCTTAGTGTTGGGTCCACAGGTTCGGATTACGGGCAAGCTCCACCCATGATTGGCTCAATGGTACTTGGCTCAATGGTGAGAGGCGTGCTTGTAAAAGCAACAAAACCTTGAGGTTGGGTGTTCGAATCCCAACCAAAGAGGACAATACTGGATAATGGGGTACGCTAGGCCAATGCCTAGGTGCCTGGGTCGCGTGCTCACTTGGGATGCGGGGCCCGTTTGCCCCAGTACGCAAAAACACGGACCCAACACCCTTTCTGTCTCATCTTCAGGTGAAGAAAATGAGATCAGGTGATCAAGAGCCTAAAGGAACTTCTGAAAATTTGTTAATTGTATTTTGTAATAAGTCAATGGTGTGGCTTTTGATATGTAAATAAAGTTTTTCAAACTCTGTTGCTTTAGAAATGAAATGTTAGATTGAAGTAGTTCGATTATGTATGTTCATATTGACTTCTGTGTATATAGTTGAGTTGGAGTAATAAGTTTGTTTTTATGTTTGATTGTCATAGGGCACACCACCTTTGTGGGATGATGCCTAATAAGGGTTCATGGAAATAATCCTATAGGATAATACGCTCAAGCTTCATGTTTTCACAATAGTTGGGTTCCGAAAATCGGTGCCCATCATTTAAAGCCTCTTTCAAAAAAAAAAAAAGGATTTTCAACTACCTCATTCATATGCATTTATTGTTTTATTTATGTTGTAAGAATGTGCTACATGGATGTATATGAATTGTGTTGATGATTGATGAAAAAACTTTGAAAATGGATTTCTGTTTGAAAGGATGCATGATTATGAAATCATGTTTTCAACAATGGTTTTCAAAATATATCAAGTATATAAAAAGCAAGTTTTCAAGAAGTACCATTGATATGTGTTCAATTATTGATATATTTAATCATTTACACTTAGCAATTATTGACATAAAAATGTTTAAGATACTCATTTTAATTCATATATGATTTTAGGTACAATTTGGGAGCAAAGACATTAAAGTGAGTTAGAAGTATTACATTTAGGTCAATTTTCGAAGATTTATTTTTGCTTGTCTTCATAGAGCAAGAAGAAAAAAAAGAAAGACAAGAAAAATCAAAATAGGAGGATTTAAAGTGCTTGCTGAAAAAAAAGAGAAAAAAGAGTAAAACTGCAGCTGCTAGCTGCATTGTGCGCAATGCAAATGTGCGTTTAACGCACAACACACAACGTTGTGCGTTAAATGCACAAGCTGCATTTAACGCAACCATAAGCAACACCAGCGTGGAGGCTTTAAAAGGAGGAGGAGCAACTTAATAGATGTTTTCGTAATAAATTGGCTTAGATCAACTTAAGAAGACTTGAAATCACAAAATTAAAGTATTGACAAATCATACTACACTAATTACCTAGAGCTTACCTGTGGCCATAAAATGCCTTTTTTAGTCCAAACATATGATTAGGAAAAACTTTTTAAATTAATCTATGTAGTTGTTCTATAAAGATATCACGATCTATCTTCCCATATAGGAATACATTTTTTTACATCCAGATATCATAACTTTTTGCCTCTATTAGCAGTCAAAGGGATAATGGTTTAATCTTTACATTTTAGCAAAGAGACTAAAAGTCTCTTTACAATCCTAACCACATTAATGAGGCACTTATGAGTAGTAAGACATGTTTTGTACCTATCAATCAAACTATAAAACTTTTTCTTTTATTTGAAAACCCATTTACAAGTAACTAGAACAACATCCATTAATTTTAGCACAAGCTCCCATATGCAATTTTTGTTTAAGGTTAAAATTTCATTTTGCATTTATTCTTCCTATTCAAGGATCCCATTCTTTTTATTGTATGATTTGGACTCTCATAAATCAACCCTCAATGGAAAAACAAAACATAAATAACAAAATGATTCAACTCAACTTCATAATTAGCTAGATAAGCAGATAGCCTTTTTTGTAATGATTGTCTTATGACAATTTCAATAGCTTCATATAATTGAATATTTTCTATATTTGAATAAATATTGCTTCCTTTATTACCAACTCATCATAAGGAAAATTTTCAAGTTTAATTTTAAAAATCCTTTCATTTGCCTCAAACTTATAAGATCAAACTCGTCAAATATCACATTATAAGAAATAATGACCTTTTTTATTTTGGATCCATATATCTCTAGCCTTTCATGTGAGCATCATGGCCAACAAAAATACATATGGGCCAAATATTTCAATTCTAACATAGAATAACTTTTCTATTCTAAGAAATAAATCCATACAAAATGATAAAAATTCCATAATAAATATTACATAATGACGACAAGTGCAATTGGGTGTTTGGTTGATCAGGAAAGATCCTAATAGACCAACTGTAATATAAAGATGCTTCATTCCCTAAAATTGGGAAAGGAAGATGATTAGTTTTTCTATAATGACAATAATACAAACCAGTTTATGATGAAAATTTTAAAAAAAAATAATGCCACCAAAAAGATTCTTTATGAATATTTTCTCTAGGAATTTGTAACTAATATAGCTTAAATGAACATGCCAAAGTATTGAGTTTATATTCTATCGTGCCTTTTCAACATATGAATCTTTTCTTTTTCTAATAAACAACACTCATAAGTGTGCTCCACATTAGAATATACCTTGACATTATTTAAACTAAAGAGAATATACCTTCCCAATGGATAAACACTTTTCCCAATTTAGTTGCTTAGCGGCACTATTTTTATATTTTCTTCCATTGCACGTGATTTGACACAAAAATTATTTACGTATGGCTTGATTTGCTACACTGATTACACCACTTTCACTTATAATTGTGTTTCATATGTCCCAATTTTTTACATTAATAATATGATTTTGAATCTAACTTGAACTAATTGACTGTTTTGGGTTGATTTTGATTTTGATAATCAATTTTTATATGGTTTCAATCACTATAAAACGTTTTAAGGAAAAACTTTTTCTTTGATAATTATTTCACTAAAGCTTCCTTATTCAAAAATAAAAATTTCAATGTAGTGATTAAAGGTTAATATAGACACCCATATATTAAGGAGATAAAAGGCATAAACTATTTTTATGGATTACAATAAGGTAATGAAACAAACATGCTTTGTGTTAAGGAGATATAATGCACAAACTCTTTTATAGACTATGAATGAGATAATGACATAACCTTGCATCGCTCATTGGCTCCTCCATATCCAACTCTAAAATTTCATATTTAAAGTCTTAACTTTCAAAAAACAGTAGTCAATTGAGAGTTTGTCTTAAATTGTCACAAATACTTCCTCTTTATGATATTGCAATTAAGCTAATTTTTACAAATTTTCAATAGTCCCTTGCACTTATTTTTATGATGATAGATCACGAACATGCTCAATATTAACCTTTTTGTGGAAGTTAACAAAGTAACATGATCAATATTCACGAACATGCTCAATATTCACAAAGTAAATAGAGCTTTCCCATAATTGATCTTGCACTTCCATAACTCAACGAATTGAAGAGTATCTACGGGATTGTCATTTCATCCCTAGAAACCATATCCCACAAATCTAGACCTTCTAGATAAGCTTTATGCACAACTTGTAGTAATTATAATTTTTACCTACAATTTTATCCATAATGGCATTAAAAATGTACTTCCAATAGTCATCTTCCTTGAGTTATGATAACAACATTTGATAGTTAATTCAACTCTGATACCATGTGACAAATTTAAAGTGAAAGAGCATAATATAAAATTAGAAAGTAGAAGATTAAAATATTATTACTTAATAAAGAGAAATAAAAAAAGTCAAAATAAAGTGCTAATGCATTTCAATCAGATATAAGTATATACTAAGATTTATACCAAACACTTCTTCAAAAGACTTAAATAACTTGATTATAAAAGAGTTCAAGTAATCATAAACTTATTCCACAAATTAAAAAAATAACTCTACTAACTAGCTACTAATTAACATAAATGATAAAAAACAATTTATATACCCATTCAACATACAGTAAAAATGTACTGACTTGTAACACTTTCAAATCATTTATAGTTGTATTTGAGTCAAATTGAACAGAATATAACTATATCAAGCTTTAGTTCTTTCTTTCAACATTTTAACAAACTTATATTTAAATTTTAAATTTTAAAATAGGCTCATTTTAGTTCTTTTCAACAATATTAAGTCAAAGCTATCGAAAATATAAAATTTCTATTTTAAATTTTAATAAATAAATAACAAATTTTAAATAAACTTGATGATCAATTCGATTGATACAACAAAAATAAAATATGTTAGATTTGCTAAATTATCTTATGTATTAAAAATAATTTTATAAATAAATCTCCTACTTAAATGTAATATTCATTAATAAACTCATAATTAAATATATTTCAACTTTTTAGACTTAACTCATTTATATTAAGGTTTTAATATTATTAAAATATTTTATTATTTTCTAAAATTTATTTTCACAGTCACCAAGTTTCGCAGCCCTATAAATAACATAAGTTTTCTATTTATATAATTAAAAAAGCACTATGACAAGTAAACCAAATTTTAAATCATTTTTGTTGAAATTTAACAAAAAGATATTTTTTCGGAGGAATAGATAATATTGATGAATATTGTGAAGTATAACAACAAGACTGGATATGTTATTCTTGAAAACAACGATATTAGAGGAACATTTTAAAAAGAAAGTTTCCACGTTATATTGTTCCATAGGAAAAGAGATGGAATACAAAGTTATAGGACGAAATAAAAGAACCATATCTTATATATTCTAGTTTATATCCTACAGCCAATTGATTGATTGTAGTTTAGTGACAAAATAATTTAAAGGCATTATTTATCTTACACCTGTTTAGATGTATATGATAAAGTCCATTAGATAATTATACATAGAAAATGAAATTATAATGAGATTATAATTATGAGATTCATATTGCATTTATGTTTTATTCCTAAATTGTTCCTAGTCATTGTTCTGTTAAGATTGGACAATAATAAAACGTAAAAAGACTAGCACACATTATGATTTTCCTTACAAAGGAAGTATTCGATCTTATAAACTAAAGTATAGAAATACTTAAACAAATATATGAGTGCTTATTAGAGAGCAAGTTCACTGAACTACCTTGATATGAAAAATCCATTTGGACCAACTTATATGCCTATGGAAATTCTCATTCTGATGATTATATAAGTGATCCTTCAACTTAAAGTCTTCAAAGTTATCTTAATTCTTATATAGGAATTGTTATATTTTGATATTACTTATGAACTATTTTAATCATATGTTTTACAATCGATAGTCATTGGATATAACAAAAACTACATGGAGGTAGTTAAAGGATCAAGATAGGATTTATCACCCTAAAGCAATTAGGGAAAATGTTCTATTGTTCTCGATTAGTATTGATTCAGGAATTACAAATGTCATTAATTCAATCAGTAGCAAATAGCAGAGACTAATATGATTCGACTTAAATTAGAGTAATCATTAATTCCATACTCTATGTCTAATTGGAACATTGTATAATTAAAGGATTGATTATAAATTGTTTAATTTGATAATTAAAGATAGACTAAAATGAGTTTTAACTTATCTAATTCTAATTATGAATTAGAATTAGAATTTATAATCATTGCCAATTTATTTGGGAACCTAATGGGTCTCACAAAAAGAACTTGTTGAAGAAAGCAAAGATAAATTAATCAAGTTGGACTTAATTGTAAAGTTTGAGGAACTTTATGATTAAATATAAGATATTTAATAAATAAGGATTAATATGAGATATTGAGCATAATTAGTATTTAATTAGAATTATTTGTAATTTTAATTAAATTTTAATTAAAGTTAGAATTTAATTTCTATTAAATTACTAAAATGTCCAAAACTTATTATAAATAGGCTTAACAACTTATTGCTTAACCCTCTCTCCAAGATTTGCAGAGTTCTCTCAACCTATTTTGTAGATATTATTAGAGACTAAAAACTTGTGCAACTATAGTGGTTGAGAATGATTGATTTCAGAAACGATTCGTGGCATACGACAAAAAAATAATCAAGTTTTAGAATAAGGTGCGAATTAAAATTTACACTTTATTATGATTTATGTGTTAATCACCTTATAGAATTAAAGTGGTCTTAGTTTTCAGAAAATCAAAATATGAAAAAGTTTGGTAATTATTTTGCTACGATTATGATCTGATCTCGTCTTAATTTTCTAACAGTGGTATCAAATCGACTTTAATTCTATGCTTTGATTAAAAAAATGTTTGATTGTTATTGATTAATTATGGAAATTGCAACTATTATATGACCAAACAATATGAAAAGTTTGGATTGAATATTCTTCATTCTAAAATTATAATTATAATAAGATTATAATTAAAAAAACTTTAATTTAGAAACCCAAAACCCTAAAATATGAAAAATTCAAATTCACGAGACTTATTAAAATTTCAAGAATAATAAAAGCATAAGATGAAAAAGCTGGTTGACGGCTTAGTTGCCTTTGTGTTATTGCGTTGTTGGCAAATTGTCAATGATGCTAGAAGAGAATGTTGCTTGTTTTTTCTTTTTTTCTTATGGTTGGGGCTATTTAGAATAAGGTCCTTGCGGTGAGGCCAGACATATCACTGGCCATGGCAATGAGGAGAAAGATGTTAGTGGCACAGTGAAACACTGTAGGGCAGCTCAGTTGGCTCCAGATCCGTAGAGGCAGAGCCTACGACTAGCGGCTAGCTGAAAGGTTGTAACAACCCGTTACTGTTAGTAAGGGTATTTTGGTAAATTGGGACAGACTGATAGGATTTCACTGCATTCATTGACTGAGTTT
>JAOTIZ010000008.1:35700096-35718028 GCA_027123425.1 Erythroxylum panamense | reverse complement strand
CCTTTGTTTAATGGTACTAACTATTCTTCTTGGAAAAATCCTATGAAGTATCATATTATAAGCGAGGGAGTGGAGTATTGGAAGATCATCATCTTCAGTCCACATGTTCCATTAAAAGAAAATGGGGAGGTGAAAACGGAGCTGGAATATGATGACAATGATTGGAAGCGAGCCTACATCAACGCAAAAGCTATGAAATTGATATATTGTGCTCTCACGGTTGAGGAAAGAAATCGTGTGAACTCATGTACCAGTGCTAAAGAAATGTGGGAAAAAATTTGCATCACTCATGAAGGAACCAATCAAGTTCGAGAGACAAAGATCAACATGCTTCTCTATGACTATGAAATGTTTGTCATGAAGGAAGGTGAGTCTATTTCCACCATGCTTGATCGTTTTGCAGAAATTTGGTATCAATAGAAAGTTCCAAGGAAGCTCTACAATTTCCATGAAGAATACGAAAATCAATTTCTGTCCAAAATCACGTCACCCTTAAAACAGTAACTCAATTCTCAAATTTCTAACTTTCAACTCCAAGGTCCAAACATATCATATTTTATATCAATACAAAGACCAAAATGTAACCTACAACTTTCATGAAGGACAGAAAAATCAATTTGACCTCTAAGGGAGTCAAAAACTACATCAAAGTTCTTGCCCACTAATACTCTTCCCAAACAGTAACTGCAACTAGTAAAAATCATAACTCCAAATTCCATGGTCTAAAAATTACATACTTTACATCAATGGAAAGATCAAAGCATAATCTAAAACTTTTATGAAGACCTTAAAAGCAATTCCAAACTCTAACTAAGTCAATGTTTCAGTCAAAGTTTCTGCCAAAAAAAATAGGTCATCCTATACCACATCCAAATTTCACAATTTCATAACTTCCAATTCTCACATCCAAAAATCGCATAATATACATCATTGTAAAGCTATAAACTTCCTATACAACTTTCATGTAGACCATTTAACTCAATTCAAAACATATCAGTCCAGAAATTGCCTCAAAACACAACATACACAACCCTACACTTAGAGCATTTTTCAAAACCAAAGCAAAAATACACTTAACTTTGAAAGATCATAACTTTCAATCCCGATTTCAAAAAATATCATACTTCATGGCAACAGAAAACTTTCAACAAAAGCTACAATTTTCATAAAGATCATTATCTCAAATTCTGCCTAAATCAAAAAGTCAACTCTCTATTACTATTCATCCCCAAAAAGTCAAACTTTCAATTTTCTAAAATTTCACACTTTCACTAATCATTTCTTGCCTTTTCAACTCCATTTCAATTAATTCATTCACTTTGCTCTCATAACCCATACAAATCTACTCAAATATCAAAGTCATCAAAACCAATCAATTCTTTTCTCATCAATTTTCTTAAAGCATAAAAACATCTATAACACAATTCATATACAAAAACACTCATTTAATTTCATTTTAATATTTCTAATTTTCACTAAAAGTTCGGGGTCCAACACCTAATATTCGTCATAATTTACTTTCTGTTTCTTCCTTCACTAACGCTAATAATGTGTTTATTGAATTTTTTCCTTCTCATTTTGAAGTCTAGGATATCCCCACGACGATTTTGCTACTTACAGGCCCGAATGACAATGAACTTTATTCTATCTTTCTTGCACTTGTTTATAATCACACTCCTCCAAAGTTTGCATTGCCTTGCTCTCTCTCAACATGGCATGAACATTTGGGTTATACCTCTTTTCGTACTGTTCTTCAAGAACTTAATAAATATGATATTTATGTGATGTCTAATAAACAATTAGGTCTATGTCATGCTTGTAGTGTTAGTAAGAGTCATAGGTTGCCTTTTCTTGTCTCTTCCTTTATTGCTAAGGGACCCCTTGATTTAATCTATTTTGATGTATGGGGACCCTCACCTGTTCCTTCAATTGATGGTAATAAATACTATGATAAGTTTTTAGATCATTATAGTCGCTATTGTTGAATCTATTTTCTCAAACAGAAATCAGATGTGCTCAATACCTTTATCAAATTTCGTCACAATGTCAAAAAAAATTAGTAGACCAATTAAAATGTTGCAATCATATTTGGGTGGGGAATTGTAGCCTTTACTACATACCTTTATGAGAATGGAATCACCCAACTTAGTGTTTGTCCTAAAACACCCCAACATAGTGCTTGTCCTAAAACACCTAAACAAAATGGATCCGTTGAATGTAAACATAGACATATTGTTGAAATTAGTCTTTCATTATTACAACATTCCTCTGTCCCAAATATTTATTGGCCTTATGCATTTGATAATGTTGTTTATATCATAAATAGACTACCATCTCATGTTCTGCAGCATGTCTCTCCTTTTGAGAAATTATTTCATTCCTTGCAAAACTATACATATATGAAAGTATTTGGATGTCTATGTTATCCTTGGCTTCAGCCTTATGCTCCTAATAAGCTTACCCCAAGGTCAGCTTGTGTTTTTCTTGGCTACAGGAAACTTCACAAAGGCTATATTTGTCCTGATATTAATACATCCAAATTACTTGTCTCATGCTATGTGATTTTTGATGAGCAGGTCTTTCCTTTTTTGTGAAAGCAAGTTGATCCTACCAATTTCCACTAGCAACCATTTTACTTCCATCTTTCCTACTTGTCAATCCTATTCCAAATATAACCTCTCTACCAAACTCCATTCTCATCCTGTCACCTCCTCAGCCTCCAACCTCGTGTCAATCTTCCTCTCCTCCATCATCTCCACCTAGCCCTTTATCTCCTCCACCTTCAGTTATCCCTATTGTACCACATCCTACCTCCACATCATCAGATATACTTAAAACCCATATGATGATCACTTGTTCTCAAACTGGATCCTTAAAACCACGTGTCTTTCATACACAAGTTGAAGACTCTAAACCCACCTCATATAAACAAGCTGTAAAATCAAGCAAATGGCAGGATGCTATGGCTGCTGAAATGGATGCCTTAATTGCTAATAACACATGGGAATTAGTTCCTCCCTCTTCTTCTCATAATGTCATTAGCTGCAAATGAGTATATCAAATCAAAAGGAAATTAGATGGCTTTATTAAACGATACAAAATCAAACTCATTGCAAAAGATTTCCATCAACGCCCAGGTATTGATTATAGGGATACTTATAATCATGTTATTAAGCCTGCTACCTTTTGGCTTATTCTTTCCATGGTTGTTTCACATCACTGACCTGTCTATCAGTTGGACATCTCTAATGCTTTTTTACATGGAAACCTTGGTGAAGAGGTATTTATGCAACAACCATAAGGTTATTCAATTCTCTATATCCAAATCATATGTACAAGTTGAAAAAGTCTTTATATGGCTTAAAACAAGCCCCGCGACAATGGTTTCTTTGTCTTACTGAAGCACTTCATTCTATTGGTTTTTACAACTCAAAATTTGATAGTTCCCTTTATTATTACAACCACGCAAGAATTCAAGCATATGGTCTAATTTGCATTGATGATATTTTAGTCACTGGAAGTAACTCTGATTATATTCAAAGCATCATTACTTCCTTAAGCAACAAATTTGCACTCAAAAACTTAGGTTGCCTACATTACTTTCTTGGTGTGGAAGTCAATTGGTTACCTACAGGACTTCTTCTCACTCAACATAAATACATCACAGACTTGTTATCTAAAGCGAATATGTCTTTGGCAAATTCAGTTTCTACTCCTACCTGTCCACAATCCAAGTTGACGTTAAATGATGTCACTCGTTTTTCTAATGGAACTCTGTATCGAAGTATTGTTGGTGGATTGCAATATCTCTCTCTTACTAGCCCGAATATCTGTTATTCAATGAACAAAGTATCTTAATTTATGCATCAACAAACTGAAAATCATTGGCAAGCTGTCAACGTATCATGCGTTATTTACGTTCCACTATGCAGCATGGGATTCTTCTCAAACCGAGCTCCAATCCAATGGTTTCTGCCTACAGTGATGTCGATTGGCCAAGTCCATTGATGACAGAAAATCAACATCTGGTTATTGCATAGTTTTGGCTCAAATCTCAATGCTTGGGGCTCTCACAAACAACGAACTATTGCTCGCTCTTCAACTGAAGCAGAGTATCGTGCTTTAGCTTCCATATTATCTAAATTATAATTGGTACTTTCTTTACTCCAAAAACTTGGTCATGCACAAGCCACAACTCCTCTTTTATGGTGTGATAATCTCAACGCAACATATTTGACAACAACACCAATTTTTCATTCCAGATCAAAGCACCTGGAAACAAAGTTGTAAATATCGTACCGGACTTAGTACCGGATTGAGTTCTGGTATAGTACTGTACTAGTACTGATCAATACTGGTACCGTTTCGGGTAATTTTTTAAATTTATGAAATATTCCCTAAAATTTTTAAAATTTGTAAATTAGTTCATTGGTATATTGTACAGTTGTACTGTATACTTTACTAGTTTGTTGTTTATATCAACCTTGTTTCTAAAAATTATAATAATAAAATAATAATCACAATCAATATGAAATAACAATAATTTTTAAATATTTCACATATAAATAATAACCACAATTAATATAAAAAAGACAATCATCATCATACAAACATAAAATTAAAAATAATGCAAAGTATTTAAAATATTACAATAATACAATTTTATCATTTTAATAAATAATAATTACATCAAAAGATTTAAAACATCCAATAAAAAGAACAATAAATATCCTTAAACAATTTACAAAAAGAGTTCATGATGAAGAAACAATCAAGGAAGTTAAACCTGAAACAAAAGCATTTACAATTACATTATATATAAAAAAATTTAACATAAACATCAAATACAAGTAAATTTAAAAGAAGAGAAAAAATTAAAACCTGGACCGAAATTTAATCGTCAACGAGAGGATACCCACTATAACTACACCGACCCTAGTGATCATTTGATACAAAATCCTCATCATTAAGAGGAGTTTCATCATCATTATCATTCAAATTTAATGCACTAAATGACATGTCAGTGCTTTCCCATCCAAGATTATCTTCCAAATCCAAATCATTCAGATCAACCAAATTCGGTTCTTCGGAAACTTAATTTGCCAAAAGATCAATATTATCAATGAAAATTGGATCAGTTGAACTACTTGTACTATTAAGACCCCTAGTAAATAATTAAATTTAATTATTAGAAAATTATAAGAAATTATATCGAAATTAATAATGATAATAATAGAAATAACATATCTTTCCCGAAACTTTAATTGTAACGAACAAAAACCAAGTAATTCAACCTCTTGCGCTCCAATCTATTCCTTTTCTTTGAGTGTATAAATTCAAATGTGCTCTAATTTCTTTCACTCATTTTCGAATTGATCTCACCAAGAAACTATAAGTTATAAGATAACAAAAGTAGTGTTATAAACAAAATAAAGTGATAATTAATTTTTAGCAAATAAGAAAAAGGAAATAATTAATACCGAGAGAAAGTTTTTCTCTTTGTCGAATAGCAATCGGTATTCCAAAATCTCCATAAGACAACTTGTAAAGTTCCACTTGTGAGCTTAAAAGATCTTACATAGCGTCAATGCTAACAATTGTTGTAATGGTTAAAAGTATTTCTCTATTAACTTCAGCTTGCTTTGTAAGATCCAATTTAAAATACACACTAGGATTCAAAAATGCCCCAGCTGCAAACAATGAAGAAGAAAGTTATCTTTCCCCTCTCTCATTAATGATTGAAAGATATGGTGTGTATAAAAAAGGTTTATGTTTTAGATTGGCCTTGATTGCTTCTGTCGCTCTCTCAATGTCATCAAAAACATAACCCATTGTTGGCTTTTCTTCACTATCAACCAAGCGAAGCACCCTCACCAAAGGCTCACAAACTCAAATAACAAATTGACATTAAAGCCAAAATTGTCTATCTTCTAGTATAACATTACAAACCTCCACTCCAGCATTAAACCTAGCATACTGAGATGCAATTCAAAACATTCATAATTCCAACAAATTCAAAACATTCATAATTCCATTTCCATTTCCATTTCTATTTCCATTTCCAACAATTTTCAATTCTATTTCCAACAATTTCCAATTCCAACAATCACAAAATATTCATAATTTTATTTCCATTTCCATCAATTTCCAATTCTAACAATCACAAAATATACATCAACAATTTCTAACAATTTCTATTTCCAACAAATTCAAAACATTCATAATTCCATTTTCATTTCCATTTCCAACAACTTCCAATTCTAACAATCATAATTATATTTTCATTTCCATTAATTTCCAACAATTTCTAATTTCAACAATCACAAAACATTGATAATTCCATTTCTATTCCAACAATTTCCAATTCTAACAATCACAAAACATTTATAATTCCAATTCAATTTCTAACAATTTCAAACAATTTCCAATTCCATTTCCAACAATTAGCAATAATTTCTAATTCCATTTTCAACAATTTTCAACAATTTCTATTTCCAACAATCATAAAATATTCATAATTCTATTTTCATTTCCAACGATTTCCAATAATCACAATACATTTTATTATAAACAATTTATTATAAAACCTTCTTCAATTTCATTTTATTATAAACATTTTATTATAAAACCTCGATCTCCTATCATATTTAATTCCATTTTATTATAAAACCTTCTTCAGTTTCATTTTATTATAAAACCAATAATTAGTTTGATAAATATAACGTAAAATTTTCAATTTGATTCCAAAGGTTTTAACAAGTGCCCTTTTGCATTGCCAATCGAATGAAACCATTCAACTTCCCAACAGCCTAATTCAACTTAACAATGATCACCAAAAGGCTAAAGTAGTTTTACAACGCATACGTGGCACAACCAATGTCCAAGCAGAACTTGACGATTTCATCAATGCAAGTTCAATTTCTAAAACTGTTGATTCTCATGTAAAAAGGGTTTTCACTATATTCTAATTTTGTGCTTTAAATTGCAACTTTTTCTCGACCAATCCATCCAACTTCAAACACAAACAGGTTGCATTATGTTCTAATTTATGTCCTTAAATCGCTTAACGACAATCAATCCTATTTATTTCTATGATAAATCGCAACTTCCTCTAAGCCAAACCGTGAACAACCATCACAAATGACAAACGTCACAAAATACAACAATTCAATTCCAACATTCTAACCAGTTCAGATACACTCATACACCCAACCAATTTAGATTATGCAAAACAACACCATCCATCGTCCAACCAATACCGTAATCCATCATCCATTCCAACATTCCAATCCAACACAATAAAAATTGCAATTAAGCATGAAAAATTCAAAATCAGAAAAAATCACAAAACCGAATCACTTGCTTTGGGTTGCTTTAGATCTTTGGCGGGTCTTCGGGTTTTGTCATGGGTCAGAGGCATCTTCAGTGGCTTCCTGTGAAGATGAACTCAAGCTGCGATCTTCGATGCGGTGGAGTCGGGCAGTGTAGCGGTGATGTCTTCGGGTCCCCGTGGAGGAAGGTTGAAGACAGTGGCATCTTAAACTGACGCTAAGGGAGGAGCCTAGGAGGATGAGGGAAGGAGGAAAGATAAATAATGGGGAGGGGTAGAGATGGCAATGGTGGCGGCTGTGAGAGACCAGAGTGAGAGGGCGACAATGAGGCATGAGAGTGAGGTGAGAAGTGAGAAGAGAATAAGGAAGAAGAGTTTTTTGGGGGGGGGGGGGAATTGTTAGGGTATTGCAATTTGGTCCTCCCAATTTCTTAATTGTACAGTACCGGCTGGTACGTCCCAGTATTGTTGGTACAGGTTGAAAAATACCGATATCGACTGGTATTTGAGGTCGATCCTAATGATAAAGATACCATTCCATTTTTTGGCTGATACCAATCGGTACGGAACGGTATCCATAATCTTGTATAATAGACATATGCCATTTTACTAAGAAAATTTTCAATTTAGAAGGGTCATCTAATGTTTAATGTTTTATTTTAACGAATACATATTTCTAATATGTAGTTGAACCTTCACAAGCATAAATATGACTTTTCATGTAACAAATAAGAAGAAAATTGAAAGAAGAAAACCATAATAGTAATCCAATTGTTATTGGTCTGAATTAGGAATCTTATTAAGATTACTTTTTATATATTTTAGGACTTACCTTTTTCAAATTATATATGATCCATACCTTCAACATTTTAAAAGTTGTTAATATCTATCTTATTAATTACTAAAATTTAACTTTGGGCTCAAAATTTTATCTTTTGAATTTGACAACTTGCAACAAGCACATGCTTCGTTGATTTGATATTTTATTTATTTATTAAAACCCAATACTCATCGGATTGATGTCCTCATAATGTTGTTTCCTATGTGGGGCCAGGGCCAGGGCTAGGGCTAGGGCTTACTTTCCTAATGACCATATTGATTCTCATTCTAATTTAGCGTACTTGTGTTTTCTTCCCGTTATCATGAGTATTGCCGACTCCCTTTCCGTTTCTCATTCAAGCACTAACCTTCCACCAACGGCTTCTTCAAAGATTATTCGTATAGGCTGAAGCCATTTCTTTTTCTTGTAAGCAACTAATTCTGATTACTCGTCTTATTTTTTTTTGGGTTATGATCATTGTTCTTAAGAAGCTTATGATGTCCTTCACATAATTTTTCTCTGTTTTTGCAGTCAGAATGCAGGCTTGTAGTGGTGCCAGTGTAGTGATGGATTCTTTACATCAGCAACATCTCATTTTGACCAGGGAACGACTCTTTCCCTTAAAACGATGCGGCAGTATCCCAGCTCAAGTAAAGCTCAATTCTTTGAGGCCCTGTGGAGCTTCTCAACTCGAAGATAGCTTGGTCACAAAGGCGCAACCTTCGCTATCATTCCCTACAATCGGAGGTAACCATTATCCTTATCATAGTAGGTTTTGTCTTTTGTATGCTATTGTCTTGATAGTTTATTATTTCTTACGGGGGATAAGGCTTGTTGTTTACCCACAGGTCTGAATGTACAGTAGCTAGAGATGCCTATTCTCAATTTGTGTTCTCTTTTGTTGAACAAACTGAAATTTTGTTTGACAAATGGTCATATTATTTCCATTGAAATTAAAGTATACTATCATGTATTTGCTGTATATATCGGGATTCATGATATTAATTGTTTTACTTCATTCCGTATCTTCTTTTCTGCCCTCTATGTAGTGTTCCAAGCATGTTTTTCTGGAGGTCTTATAAAACTGTATGATTTTCCATGGTCCCAGCTGAAGAAAACATTAAATTTGGTAAATTGAGAGCTTGCTAAGTCCCTTCACTTGCTTTCTAGTACTCTATTTTAGTGGTGTAATACAAGGAAACTGAAGAAAAAACACCTCTTTACTTGGTTGTGATATTGCACGTATCTGATAAGATGCAAGACCTGTATGGGACTGATTCTTTTGCACTAATTCCATTCTATTTCCAGCTGATGCTTGCAGCTTCCTGGATTATGGCCTTAACGAAGCAGATCCTGAGGTGCATGCGATAATTAACAAAGAAAAGAGTCGACAGTGCAAAAGTCTTGAGCTCATTGCCTCAGAGAATTTTACATCCCGAGCAGTCATGGAAGCAGTTGGTTCATGCCTTACAAACAAGTATTCTGAAGGATTGCCTGGTAAAAGGTGAAATTTTCAACCCTATGCTAAGATGGCAATGTTGTTAGTCAATTCTTTTTAGGTTCTTTTTCCTTTTTGTTTCCTTCAATTTTTAATAATTGCTTCTTCTACAATATGAATAGGTACTATGGTGGAAATGAGCATATAGATGAACTTGAAACTCTTTGTCAGCAAAGGGCTTTGGCAGCATTTCACTTGGATGGAAGCAAATGGGGCGTCAATGTCCAACCGCTGTCTGGTTCTCCTGCTAATTTTGAGGTTTATACAGCACTTCTTAATCCCCATGACCGAATAATGGTTAGTTGTGCCTTGCATTTTTCAATATATTTTTATTGTTTTGTTTATTAAAATATTCAAGGCCTTGATTTGCATTCTGGGAATAAATTAGGGCTTGGATTTACCTCATGGTGGGCATTTATCTCATGGATTTATGACTCCTAAAAGACGAGTATCTGGTACATCAATTTACTTCGAATCTATGCCATACCGTCTTGACGAATCTACTGGTGAGGCATCTTTATTATAGGTGTGCTTAGGAGTTGTTAGTGATGCTTGGAAACTTATTAATATCTTTTCAAGTTATTTTACAGGCCTAATTGATTATGATATGCTTGAGAAAACTGCCACTTTGTTTAGACCAAAACTCATCATTGCTGGTGCAAGTGCTTACCCACGAGATTTTGATTATCCACGAATGAGGAAGGTAGGGACTACACGTGGCTGATCCTATCCTTGCTACTATATTTTGTCTGTTGTCTATATAATCTTCTTTGCCAATTATTAATTGTAATCATTGTGTTGTAAGATTGTGAATGAAGTGGGTGCATTTCTCATGATGGATATGGCTCATATAAGCGGACTTGTTGCTGCTTCTGTGGTTGCCAACCCATTCGATTACTGTGATATTGTAACAACAACAACACACAAGGTAGTTACTGTTGGGATTATCTTCTGTTGCTTAATGTTTCTAGTGTTGTGTAGGATATATATACCATTATTATGTCTTTTATTACTACCCAACTCACGAGTCAATTATACATTCATCTCGTAAAAGTAGAAAACAGTGAGCTCCGTGCTGTAATATTTTACAACTCAATTATCACGCATTATGCAATTCAGTTTATAGTTTGTTACTTGTTATTATTACGAAAAGATTAACAACTTGATTAAATGTATGTTTTCGATCATATATAACCTATTTCTTGAAAAAATGACAAATTTTCTTCAGTCTTTACGAGGTCCACGAGGTGGGATGATCTTTTTCAAGAGGGATTCTGTTTTGGGAGTTGATTTGGAATCTGCTATCAACAATGCTGTATTTCCTGGTTTACAGGTTACTCCCAGTTGTTGGTAAAAGATTGGTTCATTGTTGAGTTTCACCCCTACGTGTTAAGCATGTTTATAATATGTGACGCAGGGTGGTCCTCATAACCACACAATTGGGGGGCTGGCAGTTTGCCTGAAGCATGCTCAATCACCTGCATTCAAATCTTATCAAAAGCAGGTACTGAAACTTTGGGATCAAACTTTGCTGAATTTCTTGTCTTCTCTTTTTTCTAAATAGTTTACTTGTTTCATGTAGGTCATCTCAAATTGTAAAGCTCTCACAAATCGATTAACTGAACTAGGCTACAAACTAGTTTCTGGTGGGAGTGATAATCACCTGGTTCTTGTAGATTTGAGGCCATTGGTAAGTGCTCTCTGGGTTAATGTATGGGAGCATCCAAAATTAACTGTAACATTTTGCTGCTTGCTAGAAACAAATAACTGCAACATCATGTCGTTGTTTTTGATTACACATCATGTTGTATTATGATATGTCAAATATTTGCCAAACGACTTTATAATCCTCACTACATAAGAGTTATTGCCGCAGTTACATAGTTATGATTGTTAGATGCTGTAACTTGATTCAATTGTGGTGAAGGTTCATTTGCAAGTGTATGTTCAAATATACCATATCTAATCTTTTGTCGTATTTCTGCCTGACATTTCACTATTAAGTTTGTCGTCTCAAATAACATGGTTATAACTTAGCAAGTTAGTTATTGTAGTTATACAGAACTGTTCAGGTGATAAACATGTTCTTTTATCTATGTGAATCTTTTGACAGGGTATTGATGGGGCTAGGGTGGAGAAAATTCTTGACATGGCCTCTATCACTCTGAACAAGAATTCAGTGCCTGGTGAGTATATTTGTCTGTGCATTTTGTTGTGACGTCTGGTCGTCTCTTCTTTAGCATTATCACAGTGCTTGCATATACTATTTATTACGTTAGGTGACAAGAGTGCACTAGTACCTGGTGGCATCCGAATTGGTTCCCCTGCCATGACTACCAGGGGGTTCGGTGAGAAAGAATTCGTGGCAACTGCCGACTTCATTCACGATGGTGTGCAACTAACTCTTGAGGCTAAAAAGTCAGTTTCAAGTTCCAAGCTCCAAGACTTCATGAAGTTTGTCATGTCTCCGGGTTTTCCTTTAGTAGATGAAGTGGCAAATCTCCAAAGGAGAGTTGAAACCCTTGCAACGATGTTCCCCATGCCTGGAGTGTGAGTGTTAACTTATAATTTGTTGTTATTGGCTTTACAATCTTTAAATCTCCCAAAATGTAGGGACGAAGTTGAGAACTAATAATTACCGTACTTCAGATCAAGTAACAGTTTTGGTATCTATACTTTGGTTTATGAAGCACTTGGTAGTAATTATCCCAGACGATGTATCAGGCAAGGATTTGGTAGGGTGTAAAAATTCAAGTAATGCGTGATGAGTATTCATCTCAATCACGTCTGTTGTTGTCCCAATTTTATCTTACTTAAAAAGAGGGAAACAGCAACCAAACAGTTTCAGATGACAGGATTTTGATTTTAATGTTCTGTGCTCTGTCCCCGATGATGGGGATGGCAACCAAACTTTGCGTTATTGCCACGTATCACAAGGTAAAAGAAAACCTTTACTTTCCCTTAAAAGTTACCATATGTATTATTATAATTCATTAGCACAATGGATCATGATCAACAGGTAGATGCTCATTTAGCCCTAACACTTCATTGCAAGGAGAAGAGAAGCCTTTTAGTTTGGGCTGCTGTAGTGGTACTGCTTCCACAGCAACATGCATTAACTAATAGAGTTTGATATGTTTCTGGCTTAGATTGGATGTGCTGTTTTTTTTTTTGAGGGGGAGATTGGATGTGCTGTTCTTGTCAAGTGTTCACATTTTTTTGATTTTTAATGAGATTTATTTGTTAAATCAGTGCTTATTAAAGGTACTCATTATGGATATAATTGATTAAAAAACCCATTTTAGCTTTTTTCAATATTTTAAAAAAAGGAGTAGAAAGTGATTGGAATATAGTACAAGTCATGTATTTATTTTAATGGTGGAAATAGTTTGGAGCAATGGGTGGCGTTTTAAATGGGCCGGTTTATAGGTTAGATTCAGATTTAAACTGACTTGAAGTCATATTTTTTCAAAATTTGAGCCTTGGTAAGGTCTAGATTTAGTTAGGTTAGACTCGGGTTTAATTTTAATTTTAAGAAAATTATTTGTAAAAAATTAATGGGATTAACTTATTATCTAGTTAATGCTTAATATCATTCGGTACGTTTTTATTGGACCAATTTTAGGATATTTGTTAAAATTAAAGGAACTTTTATGAACTTTTCTTAATTAATTAATAGAAAAGAGAATTTGAAGATTAGAGATTAGTTGTAAAATAAAAAAAGAGAAATATATCGTTTCGTATTAACTAAAAAAAGGGTAATTTATCTCGAGCTGTCGTATTAGGCAAGGGTACTAAATCTGCCAACATTTTCGGCAATCGTTACATGAGACAACGATATTAATGACAGGAAATATAATTTTAAAAAATGTAAGGACTAAACTAGAAAAAACTAATTTAACTTTTTCTCCTAATTCCTGGCCTAGCCGTGGAAATACCTGTATTTAACAGGTAGAAAATATATTTTTAAAAAGTGCAATGACTAAACTAAAAACCTAATTTAATTTCTCCCACCCAACTGCCAACCCTACTTATATAACATGCCAACCCTACTTATGTAATATGTCATCTCCTCTCTTCTGCCCTCTCAATCCAGCTGGCCGCCGCCACCATTGCCAACAACCGCTTTCCAGCTCGCTATAACTCGACCATTATTTGGTAGTCTCTGTACTGTAGCTCTTGGGTCGTCTCCTCACTCCCAGCTCTTGGTTGCCTGGTGTGTATGTTTGTCTTTGCATTTTGTTGTGATGTCTGGTCGTCTCTTCTTTACCATTATCTTGGTGATTGCGTATACTATTTATTATGTTAGGTGATAAGAGTGCACTAGTACCTGGTGGCATCCGAATTGGATCACCTGCCGTGACTTCCAGAGGGTTCAGTGAGAGAATTCGTGGCAACTGCAGACTTCCTTTGCGAGGGTGTGCAACTGACTCTTGAAGCTAAAAAGTCCGTTTCAAGTTCCAAGCTCCAAGACTTCATGAGGTGAGTGTTGTCGTATAATCTGTTGTTATCGGCATTGCAATCTTTAAATCTCCGTACTTCATATCAAGTAACGAGTTCAGGTTTCTATAATTGGTTTATGAAGCAACTAGCTTGTTGGTAATTATACCATACGATGTATCAGGAAAGTAGATGGTGGGGTGTAAAAAATCAATTTATGCTTTCTAAATACGTCTAAATTTAACCCTATATAATCACTGTCTAATCTAAGCTCTTGACTCGCCTATCGATCTAATAGCCCCTCAGACTCTGTCCTCTTTGACGCTTCTCAACCTATAATGGCCACATGTTCTATTGCAATGTCTTTAAGCAACCACCTACACATAGTGATCTAGATAAAGCTCTCATGTACCATGATATCTAACCCACAACAGGAACCATAATTCTTGACACTTGAAACTGAGCCCGATTAGAAGGAACAATAATAGCACAAGTTTATTAAAACCCCAATTATTTTCCAATCATTTCAGTCTTAACTTAATTGAACAATCCCATTCGTCTTCCTAATTGTCCTGTTGGCAAAACAATGCAAGGATCTCTAGATGATAAGGGATTTTTAATTCCAAAACAAACATTTGTGTATGTAACTGTAAATTTTATTGATTCCATTTGAATGAATTGTGTCAATAAAAACATGTATATTGCAATGGCTTCATAAATGACTACATCACATATGAAAGAGACTTGAATATCAGAGGATGGAACGATGCTAATGAAAGTTGTAGCTCCACAACAACTATAGTTGAAGGATTTGGACCAAAATGGCTAAAGGAAAGATGGTTAGTATCTTTTAATTGTGGACTTGGAAATTTCAAGAAGACAAGGCCAAAATCGAGTGGGTTTAGATTGTAGAACAATTGAATGAGTAGTACTTTTACCTAGGTTTACCAAGGTTTAAATAGTGGTTTTACATAAGCATATATATATGGGTTTACCAAGGTTTTTATATATATATATATATACACACTCTTAATTAGAGCCATTCCACATACCAAAAACAACAAAAAAATATTTAAGCCTATTTACAAAAATGGAATTGAGTAGCAAGAGAGATACCCATGATATTATTTGAGATGTTTAGTGGGGAATGGCTCCAATTAAGAGTCAGCAGCAAGTGTCAATCTATGGTAACTTGTCTGCCGCATGGAGCCTATAGTAACATTTTCACCGGTTGAAGACCCTTAAAACTTAGATGCTTCGTTGTTTTAAGACACAATCATTCGGTTACATCTTCTTTTACATGGGCACCCAGTCAGACACGGGTGTTATTGGGAATACAAAGTGCCAATTGCACCTTTTGCATGGTGCCTATATCAAGTTTTGATTGAGGCTATTTTCACGATTGGAGGTAGCTTATTCCCATGGTTCCCTTTCAAATTATAAGAAGCCACATTTATTCATATCCATTTGTGTAAATAGGTTATTTTCTTTTTGTTGTTTTTGGTATGTGTTAACAATGGGGAATGGCTCCAATTAAGAGTCAGCAGCAAGTGTCAATCCATGATAGCTTGTCTGCCGCGTGGAGCCTACAGTAACATTTTCACCGGTTGAAGACCCTTGAAACTTAGATGCTTCGTTGTTTTAAGACACAATCGTTCGGTTACATCTTTTACACGGGCACTCAGTCAGACACGGGTGTTATTGGGAATACAAAGAGCCAATTGCACCTTTTGCATGGTGCCTATATCAAGTTTTGATTGAGGTTGTTTTCACGATTGGAGGCAGCTTATTCCCATGGTTCCCTTTCAAATTATAAGCAGCCACATATTTATTTATATCCATTTGTGTAAATAGGTTATTTTCTTTTTTGTTGTTTTTGGTATTTGTTAACAGTGGGGAATGGCTCCAATTAAGTGTCAGCAGCAAGTGTCAATCTATGACAACTTATCTGCCGCATCAAGCCTATAGTAACATTTTCACCGGTTGAAGACCCTTGAAACTTAGATGCTTCGTTGTTTTAAGACACAATCGTTCGGTTGCATCTTCTTTTACATGGGCACTCAGTCAGACACGGGTGTTATTGGGAATACAAAGTGCCAATTGCACCTTTTGCATGGTACCCATATCAAATTTTGATAGGGGTTGCTTTCTCGATTGGAGGCAGCTTATTCACATGGTTTCCCTTCAAATTATAAGCAGCCACATTTACTTATATCCCCCTTTCTATTTGATATTTTTCTTCAGATATATTACCTTTTTCATCTAATTAAATTCTAAAGTTTGTTCTTTTTGAAGCTTGACCATTTGATTTTCTTGATATTTAAATGCAAGTGTTTCTAGGAGAATGTAAACAATATATGCTTTTATAAAGAAGTTTCCTAAAATGTTTCTTAAGGAACAAAAAAGATATTTTGCAAATTATTGAGGAAAAAACATTAGAAGGGTATTTTTTTGTTATCTTGTTAAAAACAAACAAGATTTAAATATAACTTGATGTTTATTGACAAGATTATTGTTTTCTTGATAAGATCTAAGATCATGGGATTTGGTTCTTTTTGCCATATTATCTGAAACAAGAGGGTATAGAAAATATCAGAAGAAAAAGCTACTTTATTTCTCTGATTATATGTAATTTGTACACAGAGTATAACTATTCTAATACTACTAAACTACTAGATTTTTCGTACATACTAACTTATCCAATCTATAATATATCTTATCTTATCCATTAGAAGATAAACTTATCTCCTAGAAGATAATCTCCTAAGCTAACTAAGCTTATCTAAAATAATTATCCAACACTCCCCCTCAAGTTGAGGATTAGATATTTATCATTCCCAACTTGCTTAGAATTGTCATGAATCTAGGCGTAGGCATGATCTTTGTGAAGATATCGGCTTCCTGTGCTTCAGTAGGGACATAGCATTGATCAATGCCCCCTTGTTCTAGTTCACATTTGATAAAGCTTTTGTCAATTCTAACATGTTTTGTTTGATCATGTTGAACTGGATTCTTCACTATACCAATGGCTGGTTTACTATCACTGAAGACTTTGGTGGGAGAGGAAGTGGTGATCTGTAGGTCCTGCATCAACCTCTCTAACCAAATAACTTTACAAATTCCTTGTGCAATTGCCCTAAACTTTGCTTCTGCATTGCTTCTTGCTACTATGGACTGCTTCATGCTTCTGCATGTTACAAGACCCCCTATAGTTTAGTATAATAACCATATGTTGACCTATTGTCTTCAATACAACCAGCCCAATCTGCATCCATGAAACCTTGTGTGCTTCTTTTCTCATTTTTCCAAAACATTAATCCTCTATTTGAACTGCCTTTGAGTTATCTCAGAGTATAGTTGACTGCCTCTAAATGTCTTTTGAGTTGGAGAGTACATAAATTAGCTAACAATACTTACAGAATAAGCAATCTGGTTTGGTTAGTGACAAATAGATAAGTTTTCTTACTAACCTTTGGTATCTTCCTTTGTCAACAGGAGGATCTTCATTTTTCTTGAATTTTCAGTCTCTCTCTAGTGAAGTGCCCATAGATTTGCAACCCATCTTTCCTGTTTCCTCCAATAAATCAAGAATGTATTTTTGTTGATATATGAAAATACCTTCCTTCTAGCAATCTCCATTCCAAGAAAGTGTCTTAATGCTCTGAGGTCTTTTACCCTAAATTCCAGCCTCAATTTTTGTTTAAGATCATTGATCTCACTAGTGTCATCGCCTGTGATTATACTATCGTCCACATACGCAATCAAGGTGGATTTCTTTCCATTTTTTCCACACTTCACAAACATTGTGTGATCAACTTGTCCTTGTTTGTATCCAAACCTGCAA
>JAOTIZ010000008.1:35651382-35668217 GCA_027123425.1 Erythroxylum panamense | reverse complement strand
ATGGATTGTGTGCACTTAATCTTATGAAGGATGAATTGATAGAGTGTAATGGTTTGACATGTTTCCTCGAGGGCAAGCAAAGGTTTGGTGTGGGGGAATTTGTTAAGTTATCAATTTGTGTTTATTTTGTATTTAATTTTTTTAATGTGTTGAAATTATTATTCAAAATTAATGGAATTATTTTATAGTTGTTCTTAAATGATTTTCAACACCTTAGAGATGAAATTGAATCAAAAAGATGAAAAAGAAACGAAGAAAATCCGAAATTTCAAGTTTGGTAGTAATTCAGTGACTAAGCGTGGGCACGTGCAATGATAAAATAAATTTCCAGATCTGCTTTCAAAATCTAAATCTGATTCTTTTGAGATTTTTCATGATTTTTTAAGATCAGATTGATGGAGATTCACAGTCTAAACATCTGGGGGACATGATCTGTAAGAGAGGATGAAAAAGGAAAGGATCGGGAGGCATTAAAAGACCAAAAACATGACTGTTCACATCAGTCTTTGTTTTTAGAATAGCATGAACAATTTCTGTAGTTTTCTCTTTCATTGTTCTTACGTTTCTACACTTTTTCTTCTAGTGTTTTCGTATTTTTCAAGAAAGACCATGGATGGAGACTCGTTGTGTTGTTATTTCTTTGATTTCTACTTTCGTTATGAATAGCTAAACTTATTTTCTTAGTTGAGGGAAACTTTGTTATCACCTATTATGTGTGAAATGTTCCAATAAAGTTTGTTCATTGACGAATATTGAATATCTTCTGCGTTACTTTTTTTAATTGAATTGATTTCTAGGTGTGCAACTAGGGATTGATTCGTTCAATATCTAGATTATGAAATATGATGTTCAGTATCGTTACTCACAAGTAGCAATTAGGATTTCCCTCTTTACATTAGAATTGGAAATTCTAAGGAGATATTCATCTTGATTAATTACATGTCATACATGTATTATCTTGCTCTTTGGTTTCTTGATTCTTAAAACTATAATTTAGTTGAGCCTATGATTATATCTAGGTTGTTGTTTAATAAGAATGCTAGGATATTATTTCTAGTCATCATACTTAAGAGAAAACATCCCCTAATGAGTGTTTATTAATGATTGAATTTTTATATCGATGATCAATTTTAGCGTAATAACATCGGTGGCTCAAAAACCAAGGTTTTTTCCATTAAACTTTCAGATCCAATTATTTCTTTTGATTTGCAATTTTTCTTATCTTTTTCCTTAAATTGTTGTGAATTGAAACCCCCCCCCCCAATTTCGTTACTTTGTTTTCGTTTTGAATTTGTAACTCCTTTACCGTTAAGATTCCTCATGGGAATGATATCCACTTACCACTACTATATTAATTTGTATTAACGGAAGTTGATTTCTTTTTTAATTTGGCTGCAGGCGACAGCAGTACCACCCGATATGAAGAACCATACTATTTGCTTGTTTTGTAATAAGCATTTGAAAGGTGGAGGAATAACTCAATTAAAGAAGCATTTAGTCGGGGTTAAAGGAGATGTGGAACCCTGTAAAAAAGTAAGTCATGATATAGAGTGACAAATGAAAACTTTGCTTAAAGAATATCAACACGAGAAAGATAGAAGGAGGAGATTGAATTACAAAACTAGAAGTGGAAGTTCGTTTACTGATTTTCATGACGATAGTGGAAATGTTGAAGTTAGTAGTGGTAGTTTTCCTTCCTAACAAGAAGTGAATATTGCATCTAAACTTGATGTTCAAAAATGAAGAAGGAAGATGACGCATTTTTTTAGACCATGAATAACTCATGGAGCCCAACCTTCTATTCTTAGTGTCATGCAATTAAGAAATGTGGCTCACAATGTAGATATGACAATGATTAGATGGTGGTATGATATATGTTCAACATTCAATGCTAATTTTATTATTATCAGCCTATGGTAGATGTTATAACCTCTTATAGTCTAGGATATAAAACTCCTTCTATTGATGACTATAGAGGTTAATTTTAATTTATGAAATTAAAAATTAGTTGGAAGAAAGAAAAATGGATTGGACTATTTATAAGTGTTCAATCATGTATGATAGTTGGACAAATAGGAGACATGAGTCTATCATTAATTTTTTGGTTTATTCTGCAAAGGGCTTAATTTTTGAAGTCTATTAATGCATTTGGCCTTATTAGGTATACTGATATTTCATTTGAGATATTCGATGAAGTTGTAAATAAAATAGGGCCAAAAAATATTGTTCAATTTATTACTGACAATGATTTCGCTTATAAAGCAGCGGAAAGAAGGATACAAAATAAATATAATTCTTTTTTGACTCCTTGTGCTGCACATGACATTGACTTAATGCTAAAAAATATAGGAGATGCTAGGTATTTTCCTATTAATGATGAGACTATGCAGAAAGCCAAAAAGTTGACCAAGTTTATTTATAACGTGCATGGGTGTTGAATTTAATGAGAAAAGATTTTACCAATGGTAGAAATATTTGTCTTCCTGTTGTGACAAGATTTGCAACGAATTTCTTATCACTTTAATGTTTTGTTACGATGAAGAAAGAGTTGAGATAGATACTTGCAAGTGATAAATTGGTTGCATCTCAGTATGCTAGGTCTAATGTTGGATTGGAGGTTTCCAGAATTATACTTAAAGATACTTAATTTTAGTCGCAATGCCAATTTGTTATTCGGGTTTGTGAGCCTTTGATGAGGGTGCTTTGTTTGGAGGATAGTGATAAAAAGGCAACAATGGGTTTTTTTTAAACAATGGAGAGGGCGAAGGAAGCAATTAAGGCCAATATGAAAAATTAGTCTTCTTTGTATACACCTTATTGGGCAGTCATCAATGACAAATGGGAAAGGCAACTTTACTTTCCATTTCTTTGTAGTTAAGGCATTTTTGAATCCTTGTGTCTATTTTCGACCAGGTTTTACAAACAAAATTGAAATTAATAGGAAAATGCTATTAACTATTATAACAGTTCTTGCCCTTGAGATGATGCACGATCTCTTGAGCTCACAAATAGAGCTTTATAAGTGGTCTTCTTCGGATTTTGGGTTGTCAATTGTTATTCGACAAAGACCAAAACTTGCTCAAGGTATTAACTTTTCCCTTTTTTTTACTTGTTAAGAATTAATTATCACTTTTTTTTATTTTTAACGCTACTTTTGTTATCTTACGACTTACATTTTCTTGGTGGGATCAATTTGGAACTAATCTTCCATAATTGCAAAGGTTTACAATTTGAATTTTAAGTTAATGTGTGAGTGCAATAAGCTGTGAAAGGAATTGAAGCACATTTGAATCCATCCATTCCAATAAGGGAATAGATTGGAGCTCAAGAGATTAAATGACTTGGTCTTCGTTCGTTATAATTTAAAGCTTCATGGAAAGTACGTTATTATAATTATTAATTTAGATATAATTCCTTAAAAATAATTAAAATTTATTGTTTACTATGATTCTTAATATAACAAGTAGTTTAGTAAATCTAATTTGCATTGAAAATATTGATTTTTTGATGAATTAGGTTTTTGAGGAACCAAGTTTGATAGATATGAGCGACTTGGAAAATAATCTTAAATGAGAAAGCATTGACATGTCATTTATGATGATGATGATAAGGTTCCTCTCAGTGATGAGGATTTTGTACTGAATGATAATTAAAATCAGTGCAATTATAGTGGGTACCCCCTAGACGATTGAATGAAGTTTCAGGTTTTTATTTCTTCTCTTCTTTTAATTTTACCTATATTTGATGTATATGTAAAATTCTATACATGCAATGTAATTGTAAATATTTTTTTTTCAAGTTTCACTTTTATTTGATTATTTCCTCATCACGAACTTTTGTTGTAAATTGTAATAGTTAGAGAGTTAAGGATATTTATTGTTTTTTTATCTGATGACATGATGTTTTGAAGTAATTATTATGTATTATATGATAAAGTTGTAATATTTTAAATACTTTGTATTGTTTTTAATTTTATATTTGTATGATAATTGTCCTTTTTTCATATTAATTGTAGTTATTATTTATATGTGAAATATCTAAAAATTATTCTTAATAAAAATAAATAAATTGTTGTTATTTTGTATTTTTTAATTTTTGGGGATAGAGTTGATATAAAATTATAAACTATACAGTATAAGATACTAATGGGCTATTTTGCAATTTTTTTAAAATTCAAGAATCATTTCATAAATTTAAAAAATTGTTCGAAACGGGACCCGATATTGACCGGTATTTGTACAATACCACACTAGAACCTAATCCGATATCAAGTTTGGTATAGTATTAATAACATCGGTCTTTATATGTACTAAGCTTGATATTCATACAAGGATTGGGATATTTAACGTATTTTTGCCACTCTGTCAATAATAATTCTCATGGTCATGATGCGTGTCAAAGCTATTGAGTGATGCTTTAATATCAAGTGAAATGTATTTAATTTAGTGTGTATATGTCGAGCTTGTGAAATAAGACACGATCGTCATCATCATCACGCCTAAAAATTGAATTTTCGCAACAAAACGGGATTTGAGGAGGTCTGATAGTACGTAGCATTACCTCTACATAGTAAAGATGTTGTTTTCAGTAGACCCGTATATAGATGTGACAATAAAAGAGTAATGCATGTACAAGTGTAGATAGTAAAATTAGCACACTAACTAGTTTTGTAAATAAAATTACCAAAATAATACATAAATAAATAAATAATTTGATATAGTCAAAAGGATATATCTGATAGTGACTAGATCTGCTAGTACTTGATACGTTGCAAAGATCAGTTTTTCTTGTCACTAGATAAGCTAGGGGCCTTTGTTCAGAGACCTTGAAGATACAACAATCCTATAATTTTAGACTATCTTGCGGGATCTTTCCCCAAAATTAGCATTTTAGAAAGTTGTATACAATTGTCCAACCTTTTGTACAAAGAACTTTGGCGTCTCATTGAATATGATATTTGTAATTCGATCTAAAGCATGCAATAAAAGATATTAAGTAATTTTTTTCAGTAAAAGAAACTTAATATAATTATTATCTTATAATAGCTATTATATGTGCAAGAAAGGTCATAGGCTCATAACCTAAATTAATTTTATTTTGAAAGTGGGCTACTATTTAATGTCATAAGAAATGTCTAAACATACATATATTACATTAATATAAAGTTAAAGTTAAAATTAAATAATATTATGATATAATAATTTCATCTTTGTTTATAATGTTTTGAATATTTCATTTATATAGCTAAAATCAGTTTTATATGTGTACTAATTTTATTGATCAAAATAATAATATCGAAATTACCTTAATATTTTAATTTATACCGAAAGATGTAAGTTAAAATATAAAAAATGGAGTAAAAATTATAATTTAAAAAGTTGAACTGTAAAATTAAAATATATTTATAATTAAATAATTTTAAATATATTTTTGTTATTTAATATTTGTTGTGTATAAAAATAAAAAGTTTATATTAATTTTAAAAATGTCAATAACCCTGACTCATAAGCTAATTTTTTAAAAATTAAAAATATATAATTACATTGTTTTTAATTGGATTATGTGAAACTCGTTGAAAATACTTGAATCTTGAATCTGGTCTTGTGATTATTCTATTGTCTTGTCTAATTAATTTTATAAATTAAACTAGTAAATAAATATTTTAAATTTGATTTTTGAAAACGATAGAATTTGCAACTTTGTTTAAAATATCTTAGACTCAGAATTTTATATTATATTCGCTTGTTCTAAGCTTAATGTATGTAATCAATATTCGCGAAGATATTATCTTGACGGTGGCGCAGTGCGCACCCATATATAAAATATCATCTCTTATTACCCTCAGCGGCTCAGCCAATCGATATATCAGCCTTTTGTCTTCTTTTCGCTCGGTACCTCTTTCCTCTCCTCCTAGGGTTTCTATCTTCTAAAGACTAAATAATGGCAGACGACGCTCACTATCCAGCCACCGACATTACAGCTACCACCATCGCCTCCAACAAACGCAAGTATGATGACCAGACTCTTCCTCCTCCTCCTCCGCCGCCTTCATCTGCTCGCCGTCCAACCGGATTCTCTTCGCCGCCGGAGCCTCCTCCTTCCTACAACAACGTGCCTCCCCCGGTCGATGAGATCCAGATGGCTAAGCAGAAAGCCCAGGAGATAGCTGCTCGCCTCTTGAGCGATGCTGCAGGTGGTGGGGCTGGTGTTGGTGCCGCCACAGATGTTAAGCGCCCTAGATTTGAGAACGGCGCAACCGGCTTCGATTCCACCGATAAAGGTCCTTTACTCACTTTCAGCTTCAGTCAACTGTCGCCTTTCTTTCTCTCTGATTTATGTCTATACACACATACAGATACATATATATAATACTGTCTTATGCTTGCGCTTTCTTGCTTTTGCGGCTTAGCTGTTTCTTACTTTGTTGTTTTCATAATTTTCTTTGTGATATTTCGCTTTGATTTTTTTCTTCTCTTTGCCTTTTGTAGATTTTTTGTTTGTTGCTGGTTGTTTTCTTCAATTCCAGCAACTTCTGTTACCATTAAATATCTAACTGTTTGATGTTCCAGGGATCTTTGTGGTCTCTAGGAGAGATGAAATTTTTTATCGAATTTTATTTGGTCCTGTCTAGGTTATCTTTTATTGTTTGTTGGTGGTTGTGGCTATATGTTGTGTATACTTTCTGTTCATAAGGTGTTTGTGTTGTGTTTTAATAGAAAGCAAAATATTAACGAATGTGTTAATGCAGATTCCAAGCCATCTATGTTTTTGAACTCAGCTCCTTCAGCAATTCCTGTTTCATATGGATCATACATGGGTGGCACTAGCAAAAAGATAGATATTCCAAATGGTCGGGTCGGTGTTATAATTGGTAAAGGTGGAGAGACTATCAAATATCTTCAGCTTCAGTCTGGTGCAAAGATTCAGGTCACTAGAGATATGGATGCAGATCCTAACTCACCAACTAGGATGGTAGAGCTTATGGGCACTCCTGAGCAAATTGCAAAGGCAGAGCAGTTGATAAATGAGGTTCTTGCAGAGGTAGGAAGAAGTTGCTTGGAAGTTCAATTTATAAACTTTATATGTTCTTTGGAAGTTCAATTAATACATAACATCAGCGCTGGTGTATTTATCAAACAACAAACCTGATATGCTTCATGTACGTGGAACAGCTCCATTGCATAAGGATGTTGATATTTGCTATATTCTTTGACATGGTTCTAGTTTCATTGTGTTAATGAAGTACTTTACCTGAAGTAAAACTGCATATTTACAATTTCCCATCAATGTCAAATTTTTGCTCCAGGCTGATGCAGGGGGTTCTGGAACTGTTTCACGAAGGTTTACAGGACAAGGTAGTTCTGACCATTTCGTGATTAAAATCCCCAACAACAAGGTATGTACATTGTTCATTTGGTAGAAACTCGGCATATTTCCTAGTTCATGATATTTCCTGATTGGCACCATTCCAGGTTGGTCTAGTGATTGGTAAAGGAGGTGAAACCATTAAGAACATGCAAGCTAGGACTGGAGCTCGTATTCAGGTTGGTTTCTGACGCTTAAGTGGCGTCTACGCTTCACTACCAACCCTTTTTGTTATGCTTTTGTTTGGTGGTTATCTAAACTTGTTGGAATTTGCATGTTGCACTCTGTAGGTTTATAACTAACAATTCTATATGTACTATGCATTAATAATGATTTTCCTCTTTTACCTTTATGTTGGGTTATTTTTACTCACTTCTGAAATTTGCAGGTTATACCATTGCATTTGCCCCCAGGTGATACATCTGCTGAGAGATCAGTTCACATAGATGGGACAAATGATCAGATTGAAGCTGCAAAAGAGTTGGTTAATGAAGTCATCAGTGAGGTACATTAGAACTTTTGTTTGTTTGCAGATTTGGACTGATAGAACTTGCTAATTGGTTGTGTTCCTTGGTGTGTTTAGATCTTAATTAGTGATTTTTGAGGTTTATTGTTGCTGATTGGCAAAACAAGAATGCCTTTGCATTTCAACTACCAGGATACTACTACTTTCATTTTGGCAATATTATTATTTTCTGGAATTATATAGTCATATTTGTTGTTGATCTATTCTAGTAAATCTTTCTTGCATTGATATATTGTCCTGATTTTTGTGATTTGCTGGTTGATTCCTCATTTTACATAAAGATATGCCCTTAAGAATATCATCTGCATAACCAACTTGTGCAGTAAGATCTGTTTTGGATCATAAATTTTTTAGATTTGTTTCCTGTATTTTCATTGCATTCTAGGTCAGCTTCTACCAAGGCATGTGTTAGCTTTTTTGTTTTGCATGTTTTCTAGTGATTTTGTTCTATCTACTTGTGTTTATATTTGAATCTCTTTGTTTAACTGGCTCTTTCACTTTTGGTTATTGATGTAGAATATATTTTATCCTCCTCTATTTACCTTTAGAAATTGATTTTATGGATCCACAATTGTTCCTCTTAATTTTCACTTAAGGATTATTCGTTAAGACTATAATTGTGACAAGTACTATCTGGATCTTTACCCCTAGAACAGTTGTTCAATATTAATATTAGATTGTGGTAACTGCTACGAATCATAAAGTTGCAGATATAGCTTTCCTTTTGATCTTATGGAATTTACAGCATAGCTGTTTGAGAATATTTCCTGTGCTTTGCTGTGCTGAGATGTGGGAGAAGAGCAGAGGCTGTGTGTCTAAGTTGCCGACCTTATTGGACGTTGCTGACCTAGTTTGGTATTCTGCTAGTAGATAGTTTTGAATGAGGAGATGATTGGTACTATATGTTACCTAGTCTTTTCATATGGACTTTTGATTGACCTGAGCTTATACATGTAGTGTAAATAACTATTGTCTTTTATTTTTAAACAACATCATGCCTTATTTAGATTAGCTATATAATTTATCATTTCATGGCGGAAGATGAATGCACTTGTAGGGACTGCAGAGTGAATTATGGAAGTTCAAGGTATCAAGCTTTAATTGAGAGCATTTGTTAATGTTATCAAGTTGACATTACTATCTGAGTTTGATATATAGCTGGAGCCAATTTTCATTTTATCATTAGGATGATGAGAATAGAACATTGCAAGCTCTATATCTACCCAATTGTATGGTGGTTTTAGGTTGTGCTCCCAAGTGAAGAGATATTGGATTCTAGCTTCTACTACCATCATGTGATTATTGATTGTCTCATATCGCTGATGTTTCTATTGGGAATTATTGTAGGGTTAGTGTTTTTGGACTTATAACATGGGTTCCAATAGGGTTGGTATCCCCCTCAGCATTGCCTGGTATGGATCTAAAACCTATTTTGATATATAATGACTGATTTTGGGAGCGGAAGTTGCAAATTAACATAGAATGGGAAGTGTTTTAGCTCTGATTACTTTTATGGGATGACGGTGTTGGTACAAATTTTCAACAAGGTTTCTTCTATTGTACTTGTTAATTGCTTTTCCGAATGCTAATAATATCCTGTCACCTTATTTTAGTTGAAATATTGACACTACTGTTATGCATTGAACTATCCCCTCGTGTTATTTATATGGAGCTTGTATTGAACTCTGTGGCTTAGTTATTTGAGGATTTTGATCTCAGTTCCTATACCAGTGGTGGTTTTCAGAATGTCAGTTATTAAGATGTTGAGCCTAGAGCCCCTTAATCTTGTTTTGATTCTTGTTTCTTTTGAGTAAACTTTTTGGCCTGGTATTACAAAGTAATGTTGCAGGGATCTTTGCCTTTTTTCCGTTTCTCTTTTTCCTTTCTGTTCCTTCATGGTTGCTCATAATAGCGATGGGATTGCAAATTATGTTAATACTCTTCATTCAGGATTACTCAAGTTAGGTGTTTCCTTATATTAGATATTATACCCCATTAGTTGACTTATTTTATTTCACATTCTACTAAGCTATTTTATGTTATGCTAGTTCTGTAATTATTATGGGAACATGTAAGTTAGTTATTTAGTGGGCATGTCATAAATTGGGGTATTTGGAGATATAAATCTGCAATAATGCTTTGAGTATTGATTTGATACCTCTGTTAGTGAAAATTTGTACAATGTACATGCCACAGTGAATTCACACCCCATTGCCATAAGAACCAACATCAAGATTTTTGGCAATGGTGCCTGTTAATACCTTTTTTCTTTTATGGTAAAGCTGGTATAGTATCTTCTTGTTTTTGTACCCATTCACTTCTAGTAGGGAGAGGATGGGCTTCTGCTGGAGTAATTCAATTTTTTCATCAACCAAGTACGGTATGTTGGCATTCATACACCCTTTGATACAATGTGGATTTGATTGATCCCTACATCAGACTTATCTTTTCTACTGGTGCTGTTTTATTCCAGATTTTGTGTGCTTTTTGTTTTATCAGTACGCTTACTTTTATCTGTAAATCCTGTGTTTTACCAAATTCTGGAAATGATGGGATCTTAAAATTATCCTTGATTATTTGGACCGACAAATTCGTGCAGAATCGTCCAAGGAATCAATCAATGGCTGGAGGATATCCCCAGCAAGGGTATCAAACACGGCCACCTACAAACTGGGGCCCTCCTGGAGCTCCCCCCATGCAACAACCTGGTTATGGGTACATGCAGCCTGGAGGATATCCTGGTCCATCCCCACAATATGGTATGTCTCAACCACCTTATGGAGGCTATCCTTCACAAGCAACATCTGGTGGATACCCTTCCAACTGGGATCAGTCTACTGGCTCGGTTGGTCAGCAGACAAGTCAGGGTTATGACTACTATAATCAGCCACCTTCGTCACAGCAACAACCAACTACTGGTGGTTCTGCGGCTCCTGATAATTCTGGCTACAATTATGGCCAGCCACCAGCTTCTGGCTATAACCAACAGGGGCAAGGCTATGCCCATGATGGCTATGGTGGATATCCTCAGTCAGGTTATGGTCAGCCACCATCATATGATCAACAGCAAAGCTATAGTTCAGCATCCAACTACAGCAGTGTGACCAACCCAAGTCAAGAAGGACATGCTTCCTCTTATGGTGCTCAAGGAGACACGACCCAGACACCAGCTCAGCCCTCAACAATGGGTCAGCAGGGTTATAATGTCGGCCAGCAACCTGGTACAAATCCAGCAAGTTATCCACCTCAGGGATCTCAGCCAGGTTATGGCGTGCCCCCGGCTTCCCAAACTGGCTATGGGAGCCAACCACCAGTTCAGCCTAGTTATGGATCCGGCTATGGACCTCCTCAAGGACAGAAACCTCTTGCTAACCCTGCAGTTTATGGGCAGACCCAGCAGTCACCTAGCAATGCTGGAGGATATGGCCAGCCTGCTCCTGTTCAGCCTGGGTATCCACACTCTCAACCACCTCCTTCTGGATATAGTCAACCAGATTCAGTCCCTCCACGTGCTCCTTCCGGTTATGGTGTAACAACTTCTCAATCTGGGTATGGTCAACCTTATGGTCCGCCGCCAGTTGGTCAACCAGGTTATGGACAGGGACCACCTGCGTACAACACTTCTTATGGCAGTGGTTACTCGCAGCCTGCTGCTTACCCCGCAGATGGAAGTGCTACCAACAGTGCCCGTGGAACATATGATGCACCTCCATCATCACAATCTGCTCAACAGAGTGGAGTTGCAAAAGCATCGCCACAGAATTAAGGATATATGTGCTATTTGGCTTTGGACGAGTAACATTGTGGCACCTTAGTTCGTTGTTTTATCTACCCATTGTCATCGGGTCTGTGTTTCTCTATTTTTGCTTTATTTCAGTTTTAGCTGTTCAGGTTTTGTACTCTTAGGTTTTATTTGACCTTTATCAGATTAAGACTAGTGTTTTCTCTTCCTGTGGCCACTATCTTGAGGTTCATGGACTATGGTACTTAATGATTGGAGATTGTTTCAGTTTTCGGAGTAGTGTCATCATTGCTAGAAATCAATGCTTTGATGAGAGAGTAATAATTTCCCTAGCAGTTAACAGTAACATTAATCGGAAGTAGATTAAAATGATAACTATGTTTTATAAGAAGTGGCCGCCTGTTTGTTGAATTTTCTTTTTTCCCTGGATTGATTTATGTTTCGATATGATTATAAAAAGGTGTAAAGTATGAAGTCAGACTCGTAAGAGACTATCTTATTATTTCTTGTTTCTACAAAAGTTCAAACCAAGCCCGACTCGACCTGATTGAAACTGAAGTTATGTTGTGTCAAATCAAGCCACACGGTCAAGAATTGTTAATATTGGGTTGGGTTAAATCGATCAACTCGATATATATAGACCAAACTGACATTATATGCCGGTCTTTTTTTTTTTTAGTGCACAATTGATTGTAAAGATGCAGTATTTTGAAATTCGTATCAATACAACTAGTATTGGTTAAATACTGGTACTTCCTCAATATCGTATTAAATTTAAATACAAGAATTTACCAAATATTTTTTAGTTGTATTGGTTGTACTACCTTTGTAGTGAAATATTTTAAAAATATTTATTAAATTTTAAATTGAAAAATAATTTTAAAAATTGAAATATTATTTTATATTAATTTAATAAATAAAATTATTTAGTCAAATTAACATTCTAATTTTTTTGAAATATTTACTCAATATTTTTCCATGACCTTAAAGGAGGGGAACAAATAAGAAATAACGTGCTTTCGCATGTTTTGAAGTCCACGAGATGGGGTTTGGCTCAAAGAGTATTCTTGAGCATATCGGAATCTTATGGAAGAATTTGGAATCTTTTAGAACACAGTAGAAGCGTATAGAAGACTCTAGAAGCTTCTGGAATATGGTAGAAGTTTATAGAAGATCCTGAAATCTTTTGGAGCATGGCAGAAGACTATGGAAGCTTATGGATTGGAAGTTTATAAAAGCTTGTAGAATGTTGTGGATAAGGATACATTAGTGTAGAGAATTTTTCATTAGATCAAATAGATCTTAACCGTCCATTCTAAGTAAGAATTAGTATATATACCTTTTGGGGGTTGCCTTATTTGTAACTTATAGAAGATCATAGAGAGCATCGTAAGCATTATAGCATTCTTGACAGAGTTCTTTAATGTAAGTGTTCTTAAATTTTTCCACATTCCTTCTTCTCTTTAGTAAAGTGTTTCGTGTAGAAGGTTGACTTGAGAACGAAAGCATACTCAAGTGTCGAACGAGCGTTGGTGAAAGTCCAAGCCCGTTATAAGTATTATCAGAGCATTGTTAGACATCTTTTAGGTAATATCAAGATGGTTGACTCGAGTGAAGAAACTATCCATGAAGGAAGAGAGGTTAAGAGGGTTCCTCTTACCATCAAGGGAAAGAGATATAAGACTACTACAAGGGACGCCATGGTTGAAGTAATGGCTAGGCTCTCTAAGTTGAAGATCAACATAGGGGAAGATCGGGAGAGGATCAATGATTGGGACCAAAGAGTAGAGGAGCTGGAGAAGGAGCAATCTCTACTCTGGGAAGAGATGAATGGAACTATCAATATTGTTGTCTCGGATGTTTCCGAAAAGGTGAGTTCCTTGGAAACTTCTTTTGTTAAAATTATTATCCTTAAAGAAGCACTTGATAGTTTGACTGCCGAGTTTAAGGAAGTAAAGGGAGATTGGAGCTTATGTAAGATGCCAGTGACACAAGGTGTTGTGGCACCTATTGCTTCCACCACTTCTGCCAAAGTAAAGGTCTTGGAACTTAAGGCCTTTAGAGGAGCAAGGGATGAAAAAGCTATTGGTAATTTCCTTTGGAGTATAGAGCAACTTTTATAAAGCACTTAGGGTTATAAACTATGATAACATGATTGATAGTGCTTCTCTCTACCTTGTAGACACGACTTTGGTGTGGTGGAGGAGAAGGTATAACGATATCGAAAAGCTGACCTGCACCATGAACACATGGGATGACTTCAAGAAGGAGTTGAAAAGGCAATTTACCCCGAGAGGTATTGTTGGAAATTCCCAGTTATCCAAAAAAAGAAGCATTCTTTATCTTCTGCGATGGTTTACATCCGTAGGCCAAGACGGAGTTAGAGAGGCAAGGTGTGAAAGACCTTGCAAATGCCATCGCTATAGCCAAATCCCTTTATGAAGTAAGAAGAGATGTCTACCACTCCAAATCCTAAAAGAGTGATAAGGGCAAGGGTAGGGTAGAGAAGAAGCAAGGAAAAGAAGGAGCTTTAAAGAGTGGAAAGCCAAAAAAAGGTTCAAGCAAAGGTCACAAGGAAGAAAATGATAAAGATTGTTCCTTAATGAAGTGCTACCTTTACGACGAATCTCATTGAATTAGAGATTGTCCAAAGAAGAGCAAACTTGCATCACTTGAAGAGAAAACCTTGAAGTCGGTAGCAGGAAGATGTGGATCCTTATAAGTCCTTCATGCCATCAACGTCAAAGTGGAGATGCCAAAAATCGAGAAGAAGGGACGATCGTTCATAGATGCTAATTAGAGAATTTCATGATCAATTTGAAAATTATGAAATATTTTCATAATTTAATTTGGTTAGTTGGTGAATTAAATTCATTAAAGGACAATTTGGTCTTTTTGTGTGCAATGGTTTAAGTCACACCTAATGACACATTAAAGGTTTTCTTAAGAGTTAAGCATTATCAATTAATAGATGGTGAGTCATTAGAGACAACAAATAGGAGAGTGACATGTGTAAAGCATTAAAGAGTATAAAAAGCAAGAATTAAGAGACAAGTTGATTCATTTGGTGAGTAGTCATAAGAGAGCATCGTTAAATAGCCCAAAAACAAAAACAAAATAAGAGAGAAGCAAGGAGACACGATGCCCATTGTTGGAGAAAGGAAGGAAGAGAAAGAAAAAAAGAAAAGAAAGGAAAAGGAAGAATAGGGAGCTTCGGTCATGACATGGAGAAGAAATCCAAAGAATTTTTTATACTCTTCTACCTCCAATTAAGCATCCAACATGATCGCATAGCCATCCAAGCGAAGAAGAAGAACAAAATGGGTTGGTAATCTTACCAGTTTTGTTGAAAAGTTAGATTTGTTGTGTTATAGTTAGATTTGGTTTTGAAGGTGTAAATTGCACCCTTTTGATGTAATATCAAGATTTGATTGCATTGGAAGCAATTGGCAGAAGAAAATTCTAGAAAACTAAAGTGTGGAACCTTGGTCAAACTTGGTGAAAGGTAAGATCTATTACCTAAAGTGTTTTATTTTGTCATTTGATGATTCAAGGTTAATGAATGACATTAAGAAGTTAGTTTATTGGTAAAAGAATGGAAGAAAAACCATGGAAATGACTAGATGAATTTTTAGCCATGACTAGGGTTTTCAATGTATTATGATCCAAATTTTCTACTTTGATATTTTATGATGTTCATAGCATGATTTTGATGCTAATGAAGAAATGAAATGAAAAATAATTGATTTGGAATTGGTTTTGGTTGAAATTCAACCAAGGGTGCATGATTATGTAAAAAATTTGTTAATGAAATTTTATGACTTAAATGTGTGTATTAAAATGTCATGGAAGTGAATTTGGATTGGTTTTAAATGCTAGAAATCAAATCAAATTGAATCAAAAAAGTGTAATGTAAAATATGTTGAGTTTAGCTTTAAAGGCATTTTTGGAATAAAAGTATGGTTGTGACATAATGATCATATGAATGTGATTAAAGATGGTCATTAAGTGTATTTGTGATATTGGAATTATTAAATGAAGTGTTATGTTATTATTTGGAGAGAAATTAATATATGGAGTATATATGGAAAGTAATGAAGTTGACATAGTTTACGGTGTATTTGATTGAAAAATATATTAAAAATTTAAATGTATTCATAGTAGGTTTTCATATCAGAAAATGAAATCAACTGAAGGTCTTTGAAGTGGTGAAAAGGAAACTAGCAAGTTGTGAGTGTACTTTAAATTGATTTTATGCAAATGGATTTCATTTGATCATGAAATGAATATTTATGTTGAGTTTTATGCGAATGATATTTTACAAGTGAATATTGCTAGCATAAAATTATACTTTATCAATATATGAGTTGTAAATTGAAAGTTAATTTTTGTATGATTGGAAGTTGCATTAAAACTATGCATTAAAGTGAATGATTATGAATCCTCCTATAATTGATTTCAAAAATAAGATGAATTGGAAAGGTATGGGTTGCTTTTTCCTATAGTACTTGTCACGCTTTATACATGTTATTATACCAGTTTATAATAGTTAACCTATTACAAGTAAGAGATGTAGAATCAGCTTTACAAATATTGATTAACCAATTGTGGGTAAGCGATCAAAACTAGCTTCGTGACGTGTTACGGGTAACCGATGCAGAACTAGCTCTGTAACTATCGGTCTATAGTGGTTAACCTGTTGTAGGTGAGTGATGTAGAACCAGCTCCGTAACTAGTGGTTAACCAGTCGCAAGTCAACGATATAGAACCAACTCTTTGGCTTTGTACCTAATGCATCGTATATTAAAGAAACTAGTGATGGGCTACGTTGAGTAAGAAAATTCATAAAAATAATAATGCCACTACTATTTATGTTAAAAGTAATTTGAGAGGCACCGCATGGTGTCAGTTCTAATGGTTGACTTATTTTCAGTATAAAAGTTTTCAGAAAAATTATTGCCACCAATATTTATTGTTTAAAGAAAAAGGAAAAAGGAAAAAGGAAAATGGAAACTTGTATATTATGAGTTTAATGTCTAATTTCAAAATAGTATTTCAGAAAAATTGGAATTGGGCTTTACGAAACGTTATGCTATTACCATATTTGATGATGCACGAATGAATGATCATTTTAGCAAGGAAGTCAAATATGAACATATACAACCGAAACTACTCCAATTTATCATTTCATTACCAAAGCAA
>JAOTIZ010000008.1:35631570-35645922 GCA_027123425.1 Erythroxylum panamense | reverse complement strand
AAAGGTCACTTGTCAAGTTAAAACCTTTGCTCCTCTCTTCTGCGTGTTAAAACGCATGCCTCCTCCAGCGTTTTGCTACTTGTAAAACGACGCCTCCTCCAATTTACAAATTTGCTCTCCACGCTCCTGGGTCATCTTAATTAATATTTACGTCACTTCCGTTAATTTGTTGTCCCCTGCGTATGTTGCTTTTGTTGTTGCGCTGTTTTTATTAATTCATCCTCGCATCAGTCACGTTGTTAGCTTCTGAGTTTCTATCCCCAGCTGAGCTCCCTTTGATTTGTATTACGTGTGCCAGCCCTCTAGCTCTTAATTCATTTGTTGCGTCAGTAACGCTCCATGTGTCTCCTCTCACTGTGCTTGTAGCTCATTCATTAGACAAATGTTTAAATCCTCCCTTTGTTGTCTACTGTGCGGTGATGCGTCGTCGTTCCTCTAGCTGCTCCTTGCTTTTTTTTTCTTTACGCCCCTGCCAGTCTGCCTTTCGAGACAAAACGCAGCCTGTGTCTTCTGCGTTTTTAATTTGCTTCTCCTCTTTGTCCTATGCACTGCGTCCTTTTACTGTGCGTTTTTAATAAAACGCACAGCATCCTGCCTGCTCTCCTTTGTAGCTTCCTAATACTGTTTTTGATGTTGACAATTAATGTACAACACTCCTTTAAAACCTTCACGCTGGCCCTCCACTTCGCTGCTTCTCTGCGTGTGCCACCAAACGTCTGCGTTTTACATCCCAACAGCTAACGTTTTATTTGTGGACTGTTATTGCCATGCTGTGTCGTTTCTTGTCATCTACTTTGTCTTCCATTTTTCAACTTTTAATTTTCTTTGTCTCACTCCATGAAGACAAGCAAGAATTGATCTTTGGAAAATGTCTCAAATTAGGTACTTTTGACTCACTTTAATTTCTTTGCTCCCAAATTGTACCTAAAATCAAATATGAATTAAAGTGAGTATCTTAAGAATTTTTATGTCAATAATTGCTAAGTGTAAATGTTTAAAAATATCGACAATTAAACACATATCAATAAGGAAAAAAAAGTCCTTTGATGCAATAATAAACCTTTTAGCCTTTAAAGATTCCATTCACTCACCATTTAAGAGTCCCTCTTGGCATTGCCAATTCCTTGATCTTGTTTAGATTCCTTTGAGAAGTTGATTGCATATCCAATTTTTAATTTCTAAAGAGATAATTAATCCTAAAGTGTGTAAGCTTTCAAGATTTTTTTTCAATCTAGTGCTCAAGCCTTTACAATTTTCAGTTAAGTAACCAAAGTTTTTAACCCTTAACAATTCAGTTTAAAATGTTAGTTTCCTTAATAATTTGTCGATTTGGCTAATGTAATCTATGTTGTTCATGATATGTAAGTGTCCATGTAACATGCCATTACCCATGTTAAGGCTAGAATAGGAAATATGAGAGATCGTCGAGGGATTATAAATGCATTTTATGCTCATGCATTATATGATATGCACATACATGTGATTATTGAATTTTTGCACATGAAAATAATTGTACATGCATTCATTGACAATTTCAGGTTATAATTGACTTAAATATGTAAAATGTGATTTTTATAGAGAATTGCAGTTTTATGTGTATTGAAAAATTTAATTAGAAGGTGTGTTTAGTGATTTTTGAATTTTTGGTGAATTTTAAGAATAATTTTTGAACTTGTTAGATACTATTGGACTAGAAAAATGCCAAAAGGCAAGTAAGTTGATGAATGGAAATAGAAATGAGAGTTAAATGATATTGGAGAATTGTTAAACACGACTTTGAAAATTTGGAGATGGTCTTAGGACTTGTGAGAAGATGATATTGATAATTTTGGAGATAATTGGAATGGAAAGATGAGAGTCATGGAATTAGTTCAATAAGAACTAGTTAGTTGGGAAACTAGCTAAGGTCTTAATAAGTGGACAAGTGTCAAAGTCTAAAGTTAAGTCTTTTTAACCTTGAAAGACTAAGTCATGTTTTTTTCTCAGCTTTGAAAGACTAAGTATACAACACTTTTATCTTCCTCTCCTTCCTCGTAGCTTTCTTCTTAAAGTTTCTCCACTTACACAGAGTTTTCCATCAAAATTTCACCAAAGAAAAACCTTGATTTCATCCACCTTTTTCTACTCCCAACTTCGGTTTTCTTCCTTTTGCCCAAAAAAAACCAAAACTTGCCCAACTTCCATAATGATGTACGTGAGTTGCATGGAGATTAGGGCTTCTTGAGATCTTGACAAAGTTGGACATTTAACAAGTAAGTATTGTGTAAATCTTTATGAGTTGCTGATATATGAATTAAATTTGGTGAATTAGTTGTTAGTGCATAGTCAACATTTTCATGTTCATTGTAAAAATATGATGAAAATTTTGATTTGTTGATTTTTCAGTTTTGATGAGCAATATGTTATAAGAGGTTGTAGAAATGATTTTGGAGTTCAAAGATCATAGAAAACATGTATAACTAGGTGCAGAAACATTTTGAAGAAAACAGAAGTGAAGGCGCTGTTTTCACTTTGTATATATGCATGTACGTGAGTTTTGAGATTTGGAGTTAAGTGATAGGTGTATGATGATGTTTGGAGATGAGAAAGATTGTCTAAAATGAAAGTTGGAGAAGAAAAATGAAAAGATAGAGAAAAACAAAATGCAAAAAATGTGAAGGCGATATGCGTGGATGGATTTTTTCTATTTTTGATGTTTTTTATTTAAGCTTGGATTTTGGATTTTTTTGGGTGAAAGATTAGAGTTTAAATGGAAGTAAAAAAATGAGAGTAGAATCAAATTAGAAATGTTAGATAGAGAAAAAGAAGAGAAGAAGATGAATAAAACGCAGTAACATGTTCACTGTGTATGATTCTGTGAAAGTTCACCGCGATCAATTCCTGACTTTGTCGTGGCCAACTTGTAAGGTTTCTCGAGGAATTTTCCTCTCAGGAAAAGTTCGTTGTGACCAACTTGAAGATTTCCTCTTAGGAAAAGTTCACTGTGGTTAACTCTTAGGTTTGCCGTAGCAAACTTGCAGTGATTTCACTAGGAATTTACTCTCAGGAAAAGTTTGCTGCAGCCAACTTTTGGCTTCACCCCTGCCAACTTTTCTTGCACAGCTTAAACATGTTTCGGTATTTTAGCCATAATTTATTTTGTAGTAATCTAAATGTTATGATTTTTGATTTGTGGTAAACTAAAGACATAGGGCCAAAAATTTTCTGAGGCAATTGAATTTTAATTCAGTCTTTAAGAATTTCAATTGCTAGATGGAAGTCGAGTATAGAATACTGTTTCAGTTTAAGAATAGTCCAAATTGTTTGAAGTATAAATTTTGGAGTAATGAACCTAATTGAATGGTCTTAGTGTCATTAGACACTTAAGAGATATAAGAATAATTTTCTAGAAGAAAGTATTGTAAGATTACTTCATTTGTATTGTCTAAATGATCAAGAACAGTAGACCCGAAAGTTAGTTTTTGGAAAAATCTGAAATGATTCATTAGGTTATGAAATTAGATTCAAAGTGTTTATTGAGGTATAGACCCTGCATAAAATTGCTACTTAAGTGAGTTTTTATATTGGATTGATTTTGTGATGAGAATAATGGAAAAATACCAGGAATTGTCATGAACATGCATTATGCATATTTCATATACATACATGTGCGTTAACAAACACTTATAATTGTGAAAAAGTGTGATATGTGTATATTGTTTGATATAGAGGAGCAGTTAGAATGTCAACATCTAGACATTGTCGAAACTTCTAGGCAGTAGCTTCGGGAGTGACCTGTGAGTAATTTAGGCGATTTCATTCAATTAACTGTTTGCTTTAGAATATGTGTTGAATGATGATATGGATGTGATTTGATTATGTTGATGCCGGATAATGAAGGTCTGAGACTTAATGCATAATTGTGATATTAAAGTGCTACTTGTATGTGAATGTGACGGAATAAATTTTACTCAACAATGATAATGAATGCCAAACCTTTTGTCCAATGAAAAACGTGACTTGAATGTGAATGTGCAAGCATGTGATTGATTAAGAATATGTTATGTGAAGCATTTTAATACATGAATGCATGTAAGATAAAGGAAATTATGATCGGAGTCGCTAGTACAAAGAGCTTAAAGCTTAGATTGTGATTAAAGCCTCGAGCTCGGTTGTGAATGCACCCGGTATCCACTAAGAGATATGAGACATTATTTGACACAGCTCGGTATCCACTAAGGGATATGAGCTAGTAAAAGGGGACTAGGCCATAATGATAACAATAAATAAAAGTGAGTCTCACTTGCATTGCATTTATACTTGATATGTGTATTTTACTTGAATGAAATGACCATTACGATTGTTCTGAAAGTTAAAGGTGATACTTTATGAATATGAAAAAATGTGAATAATATTTTACGTTTATTGATGTGATGCATGAATTGAGTGAACCATCGATGATGGTTATCACATTGAGTTCGCAAAAACTCACCAAAATTGCAATGTTGACTTTTTAGGACCGAGAGACAACTTTATCTATTGTGAGACACTACAATTAGAGTAGACTTGTACTTTTGGGAAAAAGAAGAAATGACTTAAAGTCGGTCAACTGTGAATGGACAAATTAGATAGATTTTTGTGTAATTTCCTCTTTCATGTAGCACATTTTGTATTAGGATATGATGATATACATATGTGGATGATTGAAAGATACATTGTATAAACATTCGGTTTTATGAAATAAAATGAGGGAAAAAAATTTTGGTTTTAAAATATTGTGATTTCCTTGACGATGTCGTATAAGAGAATAAAGAATGATGATGTCATGTTTAAGTGAATATTATGAGTGAACGTAGCACACCATTAACATAGGTTATGTATTGGAATATTCGTAGGGCATCTCAGTATGTACCCGACGGTAACGGGGAGCTACAGTCCACCTAAAAAAATTCTCTCGTCTCCATTCTAATTATGACCATTATTTCTTTAAGTAATCATCTACATGTCACAAATAGCAAAGATTCTCTTAACTAAATTAGTAAACTTCTAACAAAACTAATGTTTTAATCTAAACTATTAAGGATTTTAAAGGTTGGTCACTTAATTGAAAGTTTTAAAAGCTTGGGCACTAGAATCTCAAAAGGTTTAACACTTTAGAATTGGTTATCTCATTCCTAAAAGTCTTTAAGTTTCTTTCCCTCTAACTTATGTAAATTGTACATCTAAATGTAATTTTAAGAGTTTAAAATCATCCTTACCAAACTGATGAGGATTAGCAACCCATTGGACACTGTTCCATTCATTTTCATGATGGCAATATTTGAACTTGAGATGTATATCTCTCCATAAGAAATTGGTATAGGAGCAATAAAAAAAGAGGTGATTAACAGTTTTTGGGGCAGTTAAACCCAGTCTATAGTTGGGATTAGGATGGGGTAAGGGAGATCCCTTTATCCTATCTAAGATTCTCATACTATTCCTTGCTACTAATCAAAGTATAAATGAGATCTTTAGTGAGAGATACTTACATCAAACTAATCTGTATTAGTATGTTTTTAAAGCTTAGAGCTTAAACAAATCTCGACAAGTTTTATTGGTGAAGTTGCCAAAGGAATGTCTCAACAAGATCACTTTATCTTCATAATTAGAGTTATTCTTGTAACTTAAAAAACTTCCTAAGAATACACCAACACGTCTATCATTACAATACCAATTGCTCCTATTAATGAGCAATTTAACTGTTCGATTCTCTGGGAAGAGTAGTCTTAAGTTTGGGTGATTAGGTAAAAAGTATGGAGAACCCAATTTACTCTAATTTTTGAACTATAACCAAATACCAACCCCATTGCCAATTGTAACGTTTATAATTTCTTAGGTGTAATAAGATAGGAATACCAATAAATGTACAAATTATTGAGCAGTAAAGTGATCAACGAAAGTCTACTAGCATATGTGAGACAATTGTTGTTCTAATGGCTAATTCTTCTCCTTACCATATCAAAAGGAGGCTGATAACCCATATAAGAGATTCTTTTGGAGGTAATTAGAACTGTTAAATAAGTGCGAAAAGAGGAGATGTAATGCTCAAACCTAAAATCTTAGCAAGCTTCAGTGAAGAGAGAATAACATCACAAGACACCATTAACTAACTCTTCTCTTATATGATATTCAAACCAAATAACTTGTCAAAGGATCAAGAAAATTAATAAGGCAAGATATTAAGCTATGATTGGTACCACAAAATAGAAAAAAGGTCATAAAAAATAGTTTGAAGATGTACAATTTCTCACATTTCCTATTAAAACTAAAATCATTCTCCAATCTTATACTGTGATTAATAGGTCTGAAGATTACCTCATGCAAATAGTGAACAAGTAAGGAGAAAGAGTGCGAACTTGCCTAAACTCATTTCTTAGGGATGAGAAAACAAAATTTTGTTTTATATAAAGGTTAAAATTATGATTTCACTCCAAACATATTCAAAAAAAATTTCAATAAATTGTTAAAATTTGACATTTATAAATTAATCTTTAATATTAATATATGTTTCATAGAACAATATAATTAATGTACAATTAAGATAATGGTTTATTCATATAATATAAAAGTTAAGAAATCTATTATTAAGTTTTATATAAATAGAGTTCTTAAATAAATTAGCTTATAAACTGTGAAACGAATACTTATATTAAATCCTTAAAAATTAACTTGGATATTTAAAAAACCTTATGTATTGGAGAGTGGGGTGATGAAAAGAGTACACAAAATTTAACTTTCCTAGCTCCATATGTGACTTTAGAAATATAATCTTTACGTATCTACCAATCTATTCATTTTATGAAAGGCCACTGGTGGATGTTTTGGTTCTAAGTTCTCTAAGTGAATCATAAACGTGGAAACATCTGTTCTTCTTTATCACTCGACTTTTCTTTCTTTCAACCATCTTGGGCTAGTGAAGCGTTAGGTCATGTTTGAGTTTATCGATCTTATGTTGTCTTGCAACTCTTAATCTTTTAAGTTTTTCAATATGCCATTGGATGTTAAATTATTCTCAAATCTTGTATCGGTCTATGGAATCGATTCTTAATTTTCCAATTCCATATGGACCTACAATGTCACCATGATCTTTACTTTCAATCTCATGTCAGTATGAGATGCCAATCTTTTAATTTTTCAATCTTGCGTACATTTGCAGCGTCAAGTTTATCTTGAGCTTAAATCGTGTATTAGAATAGAACACTAATGTTAAAATATAAGGTTATTGAAAACTGAATTAAAAAAATTATCTTTAACATCAAACTGAATTTTTTTTGGAATAAAAAATGAATTTGGTTAAAGATTAATTTGAGTTAATTTTTAAAGGAATTGAAAGTAATGATATTATTCTGATAACTAGAATAAAACAATATCTACTGCTTTTAACATATAATATACTTACATTTGTATATATATATATATATATATATATTGTTTGATATACTTTAAGTGCACCATATGCTACACGTAAGAACATCCTCTATATGTTACACATAAGAACATGCACAACTGATGCACAACCGATCGTGTCGTGGAACAATGAGGTCTTATTGGTCTGTGGTGTTTTTTTTTTGGAAGGAAATCTGTGAAGGTCTGAGCCTTTCTAAGAGAGGAAACAGTCGACAGAGGACATGTACTCACAGCGAGAGGTTATAGTCCCCTTTTTTGTTAAAACGTTGCGACTTACGCCACCATGATCAGTCGGAATCTGCAGTCCACAACATAAGGTTGGGCACCGGATGAAGACTCTTGAAGGGATGGATAGTAATCTCAGGAATATCAGTAGTGAATTGTAACCTCTCGTGGAAAATGCTTCCAGGCAGGCTGGAAAAGTCTTATCATGCGTTTCCAACTACATAGGATCACTGACGGGAGGACATTATACAAGCTTTTCGTACAGGAACAAAGTCCTACAAATGCCCATATCAGGCAAACAACTAGAAGTGATAAATACGCCCCCAAAGTTAACAGACTGAGGCTACCCAGAGTCCATCAGGGCTTTTAGACTGAATCCATATATGTAGCAAGCTTTAATTCATACCCAGACCGTATGTAAAGAGCCAGACCCAACTCATTATCATTTAGGAATAGTGCTAGTCAATACTCCAATGGTCATAACTTTCATTGACTATAAATCACAAGAAGCAGACTTTCGTCATTGAAAAGAGATCCCGAAACACATAGCAGAGTATGTAAATTATCAGGGGCCTCAAATCTCCATGCTTCTACATAAAGATTCAAACTTACTTCACTCAAATAGCACTTAAACAGGGACAGAGAGAACAGTTGTATTTATTGCAACATTCAGGCGCAGCTAAAGCAAGGACAAAAAGGTAAATATAATCATTTAGTCCACCACTCGAGGAAATCTTTGCGCCTGTTGATCTTTTTCTGCAGCTGGAGTAGTCCATAGAGCAAGGCCTCAGCAGTTGGAGGACAACCTGGAACATAGATGTCAACTGGAACAATCCTGTCACAACCTCGTACCACAGAGTATGAGTAGTGATAATATCCACCACCATTTGCACAGCTTCCCATAGAAATGACCCAACGAGGCTCTGGCATCTGGTCATAAACCCTGTAGACAACATTTAAAAAAAAAAACTTGTAACTAAATCTACCCTTTGGGCTGCAGATACACACAGTTTTATAAGCATGACCAGAAGCACCCAAAGACAACTAAATGAATGTATTATCCACTTAAACATAAGTACCCCAACATCATTCAAACCTTACATAAAAACTTCATCATCAGAAGTTTGATGTCAAAGAAAACAGGATACAAACTGTTTAGGTAATAGAGTAGATATAGACAAGATCATATACAAGAGTCACGTTGCACAAAATTACATGGCCGGTAGAATGTATTTTGCTTGCATACATCATTAAAGATGTAGAAAGCCCAAACTAGCAATAGAAAGGCACACATTTCTCCAACATATCATCCTAATACTCTTGAGTTAACAATCTTCCTCCATCTTCAAAGGCCCATAATTGTTCCATACTTTCCAGATCCTCATCTCTGTCTTTCATAATTTAGTGTACTGACCATAAACCGAAGAAATAAATTGAAGTAGGCTAGGACCCGATCACTAAACAGGAAGTAGAATAGTGTAAATTGATAATAGAGTTTGAAATATAGTATCTCAAATAAACTATAATAGCAATATGAGAAATGCAGCAATACACAATATAGTATCCCCAAACCTGGCTATTTGAGAGGCCAATACTCTCCCCAGCCTATGGTTCAATCCTACAATGATTCTCCTTACTTAATCTTTCGTTTCTCCTAGTCTTATTATTTCCTATAACTGTTTCTATACCCTACCCCTAATATCCAACATGTCACTCTGCCACTGCTATAGAATCTTCCTTCCGCTCCCCACATAACCAACGTTTCCCCAAGTTGATGTCCAAGTGATCCCCTGCACTCACGCCTAGTCCTTCTATGGTACAATTTCGTGACTGGATCTGCCAAATAGGTCTTCCACTCTCAGATGCTCTGTTACCTCAGTTCTCTCTGCAATTTCATCGCCAGTGCCTATTCCACCCAATATCCACAACCCCATCTCTTATTGACCTCACAATTGAACTGAAGGAGGGGCCCAGACTAGCAAGAGATAAGCCACCCCTCGAGTTTGGCTTGCTGTCCCTGCCAAGAGAACTTTATTATTTGTTAGCTCCCATTTCACCCAACATTATCAAATCGTCAACCCCAAGAATGACATCCACAATCCCTAAGGAGAAAGGAAAATTTTCTTGAATAACCTCAACCTCAGACCCTTGCAACTGGTGCTTCACTTTTGGATTGAGATTTCGCTAATTTTTCATTTCCACTAGTTGTATTCTTTCCCATAACCAAATCTATACCCTAACCACTCATATCCAGAAATGTTTCACCCTGCCATAGCTATAGAAGCTTCCATATGCTCCCACGTAACCAACATTTCCCCAAGGTGGCCCATGTGATCACCTGCGCTCAGCCCTATTCCTTCAACGGTACACCTTTGTGACAGGAGGTCTAACAAATTAATACAACATCTAAATCTATCCTCATTGGATAATATCATAAGAAACAAAATAGATGAATGTGCTACAGCAGTCTCCTTATCTAAGAAGAATGTTAGCACATGATAATACTCAAAAACAGGAGAAAATACCAAAGTTCTGCTTCAGTGAACTCTTATAAAATTCAAATCTGAATCCCAAAGCCTATTTTGTCAAAGTCTCAAATCCTGGGAACATGACTGGCACAAGTGTTGGACCACACTAAGGTGAACCTAAACCAGGCACAATTTACAAATCTAATGAAATTTTGGCATGAACTCACATCTTCATAAAGCCATATTGAAGATGGACCTCAACCATTTCTACTTCAATATCAAGCAACCAACAATTAGAACCACAAAAGCTCCACGTAGAACCCTCTACACAAACAAAAACTTAGAAATTCTAATTTAATCTCGCATTCAGAGAAAGCAGACTATACGGAAATAACTATTAATATAACCTATCTTATTTTCCGCCTTTAGATGAAAAAAACTTTTGCACACAGAGCCACATTACCAAGTTAACAAGTTGATAAGTATCGCAGAAAAACGTGCCAATAGCTCAAATGAAGATGAAGCCAGAAAGGAGTAGCGCTAAAATCCTAATCTTATCTAAAACTAGTTGAATTGCATAAATATCCACAAATTAAAATATCCATATACCAGAGCGTATAATAAACAAATTAATGAACAATGCAAGGAGAACAGAATTCGTCCCCACAAAATAAAAAAAGAAGAAAAGAATTTATAACAGAGATCCAAATTGAACAGAAAAGATGACGACCCTGGAAGAAGCACAAGAAATAAATAAACAAAGAAACATTGGAAACCCTAGAGCTATTAATTTCAAAAAATTTACCTCCGGAGAGCAGGAGCCATCTTATTGGTAAGAGTACCCGCGACAATCATACAATCGGACTGACGAGGGCTAGGCCTGAATATGATGCCGAAGCGATCCAGATCGTAGCGGGCAGCGCCGGTGTGCATCATCTCAACGGCACAGCAAGCAAGGCCAAAAGTCATGGGCCAGATGGAGCCGCGGCGGGCCCAGTTCATGAGATCGTCCACCTTCGAAATCACGTACTCCGCCGCCTTGGAGAGGCCGGGCGGGGAGGACGTTGAAGGAGGAAGTGGGCGCCCATATGGAGTGGGTGTGGCTGCCTCGGGGGCCAGGGAAGGGACGTTAGTGTGGAGGGAAAGGGCGGTGGTGGCGCTCCGGTGGAGAAGAGGGAGACGTGAGGCGGTGCTCCGGGTGGTCAGACCCATCATTTCTTCGTTACCGCTGATGGTCTTGGTAGCTTCTATTTAATTTAATTTGAGGAAAATAATGGATGTTTGGCATCTGAGTCGCGTGTCGCGTTATGGACTGCAGGATACGACTTGAGTTTCAATCTGTAATTGTAACTCAAGTTTTTAATTGTTATTTAAAAATAAACAAATAAGCCTTTCTCTTCCTCTTTTATGTGTGCAACTTCCACATTGAACCTGTGGACAAAGTAATAGTATTATTAAAAATTCTACTAAAGGTGAAGAGGCTCGATGTACGTAATTTTACCTTTAATTAGTAAAAAAATTGTTTTCAAATTACTAACAAAAATAGGAATAAATAAATAAAATTTTAAAAATAAAAGTAAAAATAAAGTACTTAAAAGAGTAGTAGTAATAATAATAATTTTAATATTAATAATATGCAGGAAAATCATAATAATAATTATTTTGAAAAATGTTAATAATAGTAATTAATTATTTAAATAATAATAATAATAACAACAACAACAACAAAAACTCCTCTTTCCCCTTCTCCTTCTCTTCATCCTCCTCCTACTACTAGTATTACTAGTACTAGTACTATTGCTACTATTATTACAACAACAACTACAACAACATCAACAATAATAACTACTAATACTACCACTACTAGTACCACCACTATTACTACTATTACTACTACTACTACTACTACTTGATAGCTGGCACTTGTACATACTTTTCTTAGGATAATTTGTTAGTTAATTGTGATAAATTGATTGTTGTTAACTTGTTTAGCTTATGTTTTGTCTTAGTTTCATATAATTGTATGATAATGTATGAATGTATGTAAATATGCATGAATGTGTGTGAATTAGGTCTTTAAGATTAGGTTTGCATAAGTTTTGCATGGCATTGTTGCACATCTTTTTCTTACATTATGTTGGTATGAATTGCATGTGTTTTGGGCATGATTAAGTGATTAATTTTGTTGTCAATCAATAGGTTTGAAGGTGGTTTTGAGGGATGGAAGGATAGAAGAACCAAAGAGAAAGCAAGTTACGTGACCCAAAGGAAAGCTAGAATTTTCCTAGGCCAACCCATCATCAATGTTAAGCTTTCGCAAGATACAATTCTTATTGGATGCTTTTCATTTTTGATCCAAAAAAGAGAGGAGAAATTCAACTGCAAATTGGTGAAATAACGACCCAATTTGGATAAGAAATCAATAAGATATCACGGATTAAAGTTAAGATAGAAAACAAAGTTTTTCGAAAAATTCCAACTGGTAACTTGATTGTGGTTTTTTGATGTATGTAAGTTCTAATTAATAACCTCAATAATCTTCAAGCGTACGTGTCATTCGTGTAGTACCTAAGGTGTCAATCCCACGAGGAGGGATAATCTAATCTTAAAATCTAAGGCTAAAACAATTCATAGTAATTCAAAATGTAACAAAAGTAAGGTAAGAATGTAATTCAATCATACATCTCAATTCCAAGAATCAATTACGAAAATACTAACAAAGTAGCAGTTGTAACACACTCAAGAATTAACCTAAAGGAACTATGATAAGAATCACGATAAGATACCCGAGATTGTCATTGAACATGCGTTATGCTTATTTTCGATACATAGATGTGCATAAAGGAATACTTATACATTTGTGCAAAAGTGTGATATATGTAAATATGCTTTATATGATAAAGAGGAGCACATTAGACACCAATTAGACATTGCTAGACCATCCACACAATAGCATATTAGAGCGTACTGTGAGTCAACCTAGACGATTTTCCTAGGATTGATTTGATTTGTTTGACTTCCAATTACTGAACTGTTTGTGATTTGTTTATAAATTTCAAACTTTAATGGTTTGAGGAGATTGATATTTAGGTATGTATTGGAAGTGTTCTATTTGCATTTGAATTCTGAATTCTGTATACTCAATGAAAGTTGAATGACAGATTTAGGTCCGATGACTGTGAGATTCTGACTATGCATCATGAATGACTACTATGCAGGGTATATTTTGTATTTGATGAATATCATAAATTGCATGCTCAAATAAAGACGTTGTAATCAGAGCACCAGTCTGAAAGAGCTATAAACTTAGTATTTTCCACATAGAGCTTTGCTCCATGATTTTTTTTTGACTAAGCCCAATGGACCAATATTTGTATCTGTATCCGAAAGGCACTCAATCACAACAATAATAATGAATCTAGAGTCTCATAAGCATCTGTATTTGTATATATCTGTTCTGGATTTGCAATGATAACGTGATATTCCATGATAATGTGAGTATTTGGATTGTAAATGTTCTAATATGTGAAAAATGTGATATTGTGCATTTGACTTGGGTGAGATCATCAATGATGGTTCACTTATTGAGTTTGCAAAACTCATAAAAAATTGCAACGTGACTTTTCAGGTACGAGACAGGAGACCTGGTTTCCTAGACTGGACTAAAGGAACCTTTTGGATTAAGTTATGGCTCAAAGGTCTGTTAGCTGACATCATAAGAGTTGTAACTTATATTTGTCTAGTTTCTTGTCTAAAACTTGTATAAGGATTGTAAATATTTGTTCAATGAATACAATGTGAGTTTTTGACAATGAATCCAAGGAATGTTGTTATATTTAAGCGGATGGGACAATAAGCATCCATCTCGTTCGTACTCTGGATACCCGTATAACCATCGAAGATTGTTGAAGTAACTAATTCCTAAAACTCAAACGGTGATTGGATTGATGATCAAATAGAATCCTTGGTCACGATCAGTGATTCGATTGATGGGATTTGGTATGATACTTATGAGATCGATGAGATTGATATTAAACAATTTCTTCTTAGAGCATATTGATTTGACCCCCTAAGCAGGACCACCACCCCATAACATGTTGCCCTAAAAAACACAATCCCATATTTCTTCTAGAAAATCTCCTAATTGTTCCAGAGCAACTAGAAAGAGATTCTTTAACTAGAAATAATTCAGTTTAGATGTAGGATACCTATTTCGAAGTTTTAGATGATGCCA
>JAOTIZ010000008.1:35583561-35607538 GCA_027123425.1 Erythroxylum panamense | reverse complement strand
ATATGCTTAAAGCGTTGACCAATAATTTATAATTTTTTGCAACAAAAGTTGGAAGTCAAGGGAATGAGGACTGACAACAAAGTACATGCTACTGTGAAGAGATTTCTTGCTTTACGGTATAAAGATCAAAAGTATAATTTAAAAAAGCATTTTACCAAGCACGGAAAGGATGTGAAGCCGCATAATGTCACAGTGGCGTAGTGGATGGATTTATGCGAATATTGGGAGCAATAAACTACAAAGGTTAGTTTTTATTTGATAAAAAAAACTTTATTTCACAACTTCTTTGATAACTGATTATATTTTAGTATTTATGAATTGTGATTTATAGATGTTATAATATATTTTGCTACGTATATGATTAGGAAAAAAGTCAAAAAGCCAAATTGGCAAGGAGTCAGGTCAAATGTTGACCAAACTCCGGCTCCAAAGCTTTTGTAGCGATATGACATGAGATTGCGAGTTATTATTTTTTATTTATATTTTACTTTGATTGACATTTAAAATTTTATGAAAATAATACTATTAATTTTTTTTTACAACATAGTGACAGGGATGGAGAAGAGTGTGACTGGATAAAGCTATGGTATCACACTCATTATGATGAAAACAAAGATCAATGGACAACTACCAAATGTAAAGAAAAATGGGTGAGTACATAGTTAATTTACAAATATTTGTTAAATGAGAATGTGTATGTAATTAATTCTTACTTTTCTAGGAATTAAAGTGTCATGAAATGACACATTCAATAGAACAAGGTTATCCGATGACAGTGAATGAAGTGTGCGACAAAGTTTTGGGCACTAGATCAGATTACGTTGTTGGCATAGGAATTGGGCCTCGATCACAAGGGAATACTTCGGTCAGAAAGAGACTTCAAGACAAATTAGAGGAGTCAAAAAGGGCTAATCAAGGGTTACAGTCTCAAATCGATGAATTGACTAAACAATTTAAAGAAATGTAGGATCGATTAACTTCCTAAGTCGAACAACAAAAAAAGGTCTTGGAACTTTTATGTTCTACACATAATGTTTGTTTAGACTAAATATGTACTCATATTGATTTATTAAACACTTATGACGTATTGTTTATTTTAATTATCGTATTATGACATGTTTGGGAATTGCAATTAACTAATAATTTGTTTGCATGTATTCAATTCTTGTTATACATGAATAATTATTAAAATTAATGATATATTAAAAAATTAATGAATTATTAAATAAATTTATTTCATAAATAATATTTAATAGTTATTAAATAAATAATATTTTAAAACTTTTTTAAATATTAAATTAACAAATAATTAAATAAAATTATTTTTGGAAATTTTAAACAAATTTAAATTAAAAAAGTAATTATAATTCAAATTTACTAAATTAAATTTTTTTGGAAAATTGAAAAATTTTAAATTAATAATTAAAATTGATTAATTATTAAATTATTCCTATATTTTGATAAATGAAAACAAATCAAAAAATTATAATTTATATTAAATCATTATGAAATAAAATTTTTAAAATTATTATAAATAAATTTATTTTCGATAAAATTATATTTAATAAATATCTTACAATCCACGACGTTTTTTGAATTAGACATCGCGGAATGTAGCTTTTCTGCGACGTCCTTCAAACGTTGTTAAAACTCAACAATCCATGACGTTTCCTCCTAACGTCGCCAAACATTGAGTCCTTTCCTGACGTTTTACTAAACGTCGCAGAATATCGACGCCTTCCACGACGTTTCCAACAGACGTCGCAGATACCTATTACCTACCCCACTATTTACGACGTTTTTGTGACGTTTTAATGGACGTCAGAGAAGGTTTTCTGTGACGTTATATTAGCTTCTGCGACTTTTTAAAAATTATGCAGAAAGAGTCCATTTCTTGTAGTGATTAGTCTCGCAAAGTCTAGAATCTTCTTTTCCAAATCTGCAAGTAAGGAACTAAGTAGAAAATTACAAAATGTTTGAGAATAAAAGTTTATTCAGATTTGAGTAGATATTTAAGGGTGCCAATCACTCATTTCAAAATTAACAAATCAACCTACTTTGGCATTGTTGACAAGGTCAATACTGGCAACTTGCAAAAGTAGATATTTAAGTTTGGCGGGTCAATCTACTCTAATTAAATCTATTCAATTGACAATTCCAAATTATATAATACAAACTAGGTTTTTGTCATTTATTTGTGATGAATTGGACATAATTAATAGGAATTTTTACTGGGGTTCTGTTGATGGGATCAGAAACATCATATGATTAATTGGCATAAATTGTTACTTGATAAATAGAGTGGGGCCTAGGTTTTAGGTCATCTCGACATGTCAATGTTGCTATGTTAGGTAATCTTGGCTGGGTTATTTTGCATAGTGATGGAGTTCTTTGGGTTCATGTCCTACGGGACAAATATTTCAATAAAAGGTGATTTGATTAATAGATCACAAACTCTCCCCTTTGGAAGGAAATTGTTAGAAGCATAGAGCATCTTTCGAAATTTATGACATGGAAAGTGGGTGATGGGCTAGAGATATCTTTATGGAGGGACCTTTGGGTTGGTGATTCTCCTTTAGGCACTTCATTGACTACTGCTGAATTATGGGATTTAGCGACATCGTGATTTAGGAAGCTAAGACGTGGGATCTCTCGACTGTTGAGCATTTGCTTCCTTAAGAGGCTATTGCACAAATCCAAAGTATCCTTATTCCAAGATTTTCGGAGTTGAAGGACTCTTTGATCTATAACAAAAAGTGCTACTGGGACTTATTCTTCTATATCAGCTTTTAAAGTCTTGTGGGGCTCGAATTTGTCTCATTTGAATTGTGATTGGAGGAGTTTATGAAGATTCCATGTTTACCTAAGCTTCATCGCTTATTATGATTGGTATTACATAGGAAACTTGTGAGTAAAGTGTTGAGACATCATAGGTTTAGGGCATAAAATGATACTTGTCCTAGGTGTGAGGGCAGAGCCGAAACTATCATGCATGTACTACATGATTGCCCCCTTGCAAGAGAGATTTAACAAATGTTTCATGGTTTTGGTGATCCAAACTTCAATATCATGGACCTGCAATAATGGGTTAGGCAGAATCTAAAGTACAATGTTCAACTTGGGCCTAGTAGGCTATCATGGACGATCTTTTTTGTGAGTTGTTTATGGGTTGTTTAGAAATCAATAATTTCTCTTATATTTCAAAATGAGATTATTTCCTATTGATGCAGTGCCAATAAATTCACAAGTTGGCCATCGAGAACATGTTTCCTTAGGACAATGGGCTAAACAGTACTGATGCCCATCATATGGGCACTTGGGAATGTCCTGAATTTGGATGGATTAAAATAAACATTGATGGGACTATCATGGTAATCCAAGGGAGCCTCCTATTGGGGGGATTCTACTAGTTCATTGAGGTGTTTGCTTGTTGACCTTTTATTTTAAAGTGGGATGGTGTTCAATCATTAATGCGAAACTTTAAGCAATTTGACAAGGGCTTCAACTTTCTTGGGATGCAGGTTATCGTCGAGTGGGATTAGAGTCTATCTCTTAGCTTGCTATCCATCTTATTAACTCATCTAGCTCGATTCACCACCCGTTTAGAGCTCTAGTAGGGGATTGTTAGGCTCTAATCAAGTGCAATTGGGAGTGTCATATCAAACATTTATTGTAAGGCAATTTTTTTTGCTAATTTCTTGGTCAAACAAGGGTTTAACAGGGATCTTCGATGTTTAATATGGGTTTCTCTTCTTATAAAACTATCTGCCCTTCTTGAGGCGAACTGGATCGGTATTGGTTTATTCGTTAATTGTTTGTTTCATTTTCGATGTATAAAAAAATATCAATACATAAATTTTTAATAAAAATTAAGTAAATATATTCTAGATATTTTATGGATAGTTAAGTTTAAGCGTCCTTATAAACTAATTTTACAAAAAGGTTACTAAATGTTCGTGTCTTTTAAGTTTAGCTAGGTTGAGTATCTATTTTAGATCAATATCCATTATAAGTTGAAATATCTGTAAAGCCAAATTATGGAAACTTGGTTAGTTGAGTTATTTTTTATTACTTCTTTTTTTTCGAAACATTTCTCCTTTGCCTTCCTTTTGTCTTCAATGTTTTACTACTCCCTTTTCATCCTTTTATCTCTCCTCTTCATCGTTATGAAGTTGGAGTTCATATAAACTGATTCAAAGTATATTAAAAAACTTTGCATAAATTCTTTAATTGGACCTCCTTATGTTAGTTTATATCCTTATAGTCAATTCGCTTATTATAATTTTATGTATGATATTATTATTTTAATTAATAAAGAATTTTTTTTATCTTTATATGTTATGTCAAGTACAATTGATATTTTAATACTAAAAGTAAAATTCCTAGAATAATTACTAGGTAATTGAAATTATAATAAAATCATAATTATGAGGTTTAATTTGCATTTATGTATTATTATGAAATTGTTCATAGTTGTAGTTTTATCAAGACGAGATATTGATAAATTGGTACATTAGTACAAGTTATGTTTCTTTCTTACGAAAAAAAGTAATTGATATTTTAATCAAACATGTGGATACTTATTAGAGAATAAGTATATTTAACTAACCCAATTAAGAGGGTCTCAAATGGAGTATTACTTATATGTCTATGAATTTATTTATTATGATGGTTGTATAATTAATCCTTAGACTTGAGATTACCAATATATCTCATTTAGGAATTATTGTGTTTTGATGTTACTTATAACTTGCCTTATTTAGGGTAACTCGATTGGTAGTACTTGGATGCAATATGAACCATATAAAGATAGTTGAGTAGGTTAATAAAGGATTTGTCCCTTTAAATTAATTAGAGATATTGTTCTATTATTCTTAATTAGCAATGGTTTAAGGAATTCTTTGTCCAAGTAAATTGATATTTGAAAAGGTATTTTCAAATATTAATGATAAATCAATTACTAATTAGCATGAACGAACATGATTGGATTCAAAAGATTAGATACTATATATATACTATGTCCAATTGGAACATTTGATGAAGAAATGATTAAATTATACATTATAACCATGCATAGACATGTTTAGTTGAACCACTTTGAAATTCCTAATATTTGGATGGTTATGACATATTGCCAGATATCAATCTTAATCTTTTATTATAATTTATTTAATTTGAAAATTAAAGATAAATTAAAATGAGATTTAATTTAACTGATTTTAATTATGAATTAGAATTATAATTTATAATCATTGTCAATATACTAGGAAACTAATGAGTCTTACATAAAGAGTAGTTTAAAAGAGAAATGTCAATTCCAATGAAGTTGAATTTAATTGTAAAGTTTGAAAAACTTTAAGAATTCAATATGACATATTTGATTTTATTTAAATTAAATTAAATAATAATTATATTTTGACTTTAATTATAATAGAAATATTTAATTTTAATAAAAATTAAAACCTTAATGCTTTTTCTATTTATAGGAATAAACGTAAGGGAGCTAACAATCCTGCTAATTTCCTTAAAGAGTTGAGTATCATTTTACTCTATACATATTGATAGCGGCTGGATGTGTGAACAACTCATGGTTGACACATCAAAAAGGTTTAAAAAGATTTCAACTGAATTCTCACACAAATGCTTAGGGGTAGCTCTTGAATTCTCACACAAATGCTTAAGCTTCGCGAGCTCATCTATACATGGATTTATCACAGATTAGGGAATGAGACATCTTTATATGGTTGTAGTGTGATAATTGGACTAAATCTAGTCCATTAATTCAGAGGAATGAATTAACACATCTTAGAAGCTAAATACCTCTTAATGCTAAACTCTCATCATTCATTACTGAAGGGAGATGGAGTAGTAACTTTAGAGATTTCAACTAGATTTTTTAATACTTCCCAGTGATCAGTAGCAGCTACAATGAGGATAAGGTTGTGTGGAAACCTAATACCACGAGATTATTCACTAACAAATCCTATTATAGTATCCTCCAAGTTGAACATCAAATGGTGCCATGGTCCCAACTTCTTTAGAAGAATAGTCTAAGCCCTAAGACCTCAATAATCACCTGGTTAGTCATAAAAGATCGACTAAGTATCAAAAACATATGGCATGGAAGCTTTGATCCAACTTTTGTGTTAAACAAACTATCAATTGAAAATAGGAACCATCTTTTTTTCAATTGTGCATATGCTAAACTAGTGTGGAGCCAAATACAACATAAGTTGTGTTGGATCCTGATTTTGCTAAATTACTTATTATTTGCTTAATTATTTATTTATGTTTGTTTGTTGATTTAATTATTTATTTTTAGAATTGAGTTATTAATTTAGTAGGTATGAATAAAGATTGAAAATTTTATGGAAAGATAGGGACTTAGAATTAAGTTAGCTTAAGGAGTTAGTAAAGGAAATAAATATCTGAAAAGTGGAGTCGTTTCGTTCACGGAGTGAACTTTGGTTTCTCTGATTTGTTCCACGGAACCCTCAAGCCAATTGTTTGTGCATTTTCATTTTGATGTGCTAAGTTATGAGGTGATTTGAGTGTTATGCTTTGATGTTAAATTACATCCAATATGTTCTAAGTGATGATGTATTGAATTATGAAATGAGAATTGGAATTGTAAATGTTGAACTTTCATTTCTAGATTAAGATAAGAAGTGTATGCCTATATGAATGTTCATATATATATTTGATAGTGTGGCTCATTGCCAATGGCTATAAATATACTAGTTACTAAGTTGTATAGCTCAACCCATCATTTTCCCTCCTCAGGTGGAGAACGGGAAGATTGGAGATCCTTGCAAGGCATTTGGAAACTCCAAGATAGCTAGGAGTCTTTTGTACTAAATTAGTGACTAATTTGGATAGCATTGTAGGCATATTCTTTTGTACTAAATTAGTGACTAATTTGGATAGCTTTGTAGGCATATCAAACATGAGCATTTTTTGTATTTTGTATTAAGTTTGATGTGTATGTTGATATGTAAGTAAAGCTTGTTCAAACATTGATTTTGTTTAGAAATGAGAATGAGAATTTGAGAAGTTCCTTTTTTGTATGATTATGTTATTGTAAAGGTTGAGTATGATGAATGTGGAAGTGGAATGTATTTGTACATATTCTTCTTTGTTGAAATTGCAAATTGTTGCTAGTATTAGAATAGCATGTTAGAGTTGGAGAGATTGTATGGGATAAATCCTTGGAGTTGAGATTCAAGTGTTAATGAGATGTATTTAGTAGTTAAATGGATATGAAGTGGTTTTACATTAGAAGGGTTGAATTTAGGACGATTATGAGTGAATATGATGTTAGAATGGATGTTGGAAGCATTGGAGAGGCTTTGGAGGGGTTTGGGAAACCCCAATGTCCGTTAGATGAACATTAGGTTCGTTAAACAGACCTTCTCAGGTGAAAAAGAGCCCCCAGTCTAGTGTATGTCCGTTAAACGAACATTAGGTCCGTTAAATGGACCTTCTCGGGTTTGGAAAGCAGCCCAAACCCATCAATGTCTGTTAAATGGACATTTGCGGGATAGTTACAATAAATTGAGATTTTGACCCTTTTAGAGGAAAAATCTTGCTTCAATTCTCATGAAAGTTGTATATTTGGAAGTCCTCTTTCAAACTGTCCAAAAACGACATCAATCCGACGTCTGTAGTGAAAGTTATGAGAATTGCGCCAAGACAGGTACAAAATGATTAAGGACATAAACATGTTGGATTCTTTTGGCCATAACTTCTTCATCTGACCTCCAAATGAGGCGATTCTTAAAGCGATAGATTCCTAACATACTGTTCTACCTTTCCATAAAAATTGATAGCCTTTGGTATTGAATCCAAAAAGAGTGATGGAAAGGAAGTGAGGGTTCATTGAAATAACCCTATATTTGATATCATGTATGGGCTCCAGGAATGGGGCGCAACATGGATCCTTCATTTTCAACTAATAATCTTATAGTTGTTTTACTATCTCCTATCTTAATAGTGGTTTCAATGGTGGTATCTATTTGATGTATTTCACCATTGAAATTTATATATTGATAAGGTTCATTTAATTATAAACTTATCAAACTATGTATTAGATTATAATTAATATAACTTCCACTAGCTCTAGTATCAATTAAGATATTACAAGAATGTAATTTATACTATACAAATATTCTCCTTTAATTTTATAATTAGAACTTATCGTTCTATATACTTTTATCAAAATATTAGCATATCGTGTACTACTTGAAGCACCAATTTTTCAGTAAGACAATCTAGGTAATAATTTATTGTGTGAAGTTATTAAGGGATTTTATTGTCGACCTAATGAAAAATCATCCTCAAGGTCTTCTATATTTGCTACATAAGGAGGATATATTCTTTTAACTTCAGAAAATAATTTTGGAAAGTCAATAATATCTTTGTCGCCAAAACATTATGTGTGATGAGTATTTAGGAAGGCATAAGATATCATGTATGTAATAGAATATGGTTTATTTCCATCTTTATTTAAATCTTTTCTTTTAAAGTCTTGGATAAAAAGAGAGTTCTATCAAAATCTTTATCTTGCATATTATAAGATATCTTATGATAGATATTAAACAATAGTATTTTGATATTGAAGATTGCCTCTTAAAATTTCCATATAGTCCTCTTTTCTATTATCAATTCGATCATCTAATATTGCTAAATTTATAGGACTATCAATTCCTTCTCTAAAAGTTGATCTAATTATCATTTGTATGGATCTGATATACACCCATCTTATATTATCCCTAATTTCTTTGGGGATATAATCAAGTTTTTGGGAATATTTCTTCTAGAAAGTGGAGGAATCATTACTTTATTAGAAGTTAAACTAATATCTATGGTTTTTTCCTTAAGGTTAATATTGTAGAGCATATGGTGTTTTCTGGATTTTAAATATCTTTTTTTTCTAGTAATGTCATGTTAAGCCTGTTATAAGAATTGATAGAAAACATAATATTATGAATCTTTTTAAGCATTTGTTTATCATTAAGCTCTTCTTGACTGTAATCTCCATGCTTTTCAAATTTTTTTTACTTTATTATCTATTATTTGCTTTTCAACTTGAGCATTACAAGATTATCCTATTTCACTCATTTATTTCAGAATTTGAGCTTCTTTTTCAATATTAGTTCTAATAAAATCTTCATTTTCTATCATTTTATCTATTTCAATTTTCTTTTTATTAAATCGTTTAGGAAACTTATTAGCATAGTGTCTTTTTTCTTTATAATAATAGCATTGACATTCATTTATCTTTTTATTTCTTCTGTTATTTCTTCTAAACATATGTTTTCTAGGTTTATATCCTTCCTTTTTATTGTAATATTTTGCTTTATGTTTCTTAAAATATCTTTTCTTAAAATATTTCTTCTTTTTTATATTTCTTTTTATCTTGTTATAAAAACAAGGACTATCACATCCTATCATAAAAGGCATTTTAAAATCATAACAACATACGGAAGAGTTTTTCTTTATTCCTTTCCATTTCTTCAGTAATGTAACATCATCACACCATTCACTTAATTTATCTTTCAAAAAAGATATTCTTTTTCCTAAGTTATCTACAAGTCCAAGATTGTAAGTTGCCTTTAATTTACTTCCCCAAGCATCAAGGATCTTTAAAGAAAACATCTTTAAATAAAGTTATGTATTATCGAATTGATTATAAATATGGTAATAAAAATCTAACAAAATACAAATATATATCTATTGATTATAAATATGGTAATGCGATAGCATATTTTGCTATAATAGTCTTATCTTTTAAAATATTTCCTTGTCTAACAAATTCTAGTTGAAAAGTTTCAGCCACTTGAGTTATTAAACTTGCTATATCATTATCTGGATTAAATATAAAGTTTTTTGAACTTTCATCTAAAATTTTCCGAAACTTGATGGAGTTGTTGACTAAAGTTTTTTCAAAAAATTGTTTAGTTGTTTCATAATCCATTTTATTAATAGCGATGACCACTCATAAAGTAGTTTCCTGTTTATTTATTGCTTCTTCTATATTTTGGATACAATCCATATCTAAATATATTCCAAAAGGATTTGTAGCTTCTATTCTCATTTTATCTATGTGAGAAAAACCATCTTTTTCTTTAGTTATCATATGAGTTCTATTATATCCTAAATTAGGTCTATTAAAACTTTGTGAAGTATACCTAAGAGGTGGATTTCTAGAAGTCCTAGGTATATCACTAATATTAGGATTCTAGTAAACTTCTTGTTTAACTAAATTGGGTTTTATATATGCTAAAGTTCCTAAGTTTAAATTTTCTATCTGTTCATTTGACTCTTCAATTTCTGAAATGGAAGCTGGTATAAAATTTTTCCATTTTACCTATAATTAGGAGATATTTTCATTTTAAAAATTAAATCAAATATATGCTTTTCTATAGGATTTTTATTGGTTTTATTAACTATTTTTAATATATTTAGTTTTCTATCATATCTTGTATATCGATGATTTGTTTTTGAAGTTTTCCTATATAGAAAAGAATGTTATTTCCATAATATTCTATTGTTTTTTAATTTATGCCAAATCAATTTCTTTTTTTAATCTATCAAGTTTTAATCTTAAGTATTTATCTTTTGTCATTTAGACGATAAGCTTTATAATGACTACTCATTTTTAAATGAGCTTGTATCTGCAGCTTTTTACATCTTTGATATATTCTATATGATTTTTCCATCATTCTTTAAGGACTTTTATAGCCTTTTAATGACAATTTGTAAATAAGATATAATTATGTCTGTTTGTATGATGATGTAATTCAATCTAGGCCTCTTGTACACAAGTATCAACTTTATTTATTTCATAAAATAAATGATCATAATAAGGACACTCTTTCATAGTTTATAACATAAGATGTAACATTTCTAATAGCCTCTAACTGTGGTCTATACTGCTTAGAAAAGCTAAGATGTAATACTTTATATTCTTTTGTATATTGATGGTTTTCTAGCAAATATTCAAGAATTGTTGCTTTAAAATTTAATAAAGTATATAATGAAACAAAATTACATTTTCTCAACTGTGAATAACAATTTATTAGTTCTCTTATATGTCTATTTTTAACATCTATCAAATGTCCTTTTCCCTGAATCTGCCGATGGATATCTTCACAAGTTGTACACTAAATAGTCATATCTCTGATACCAATTTTTGTAATACCACAAAATAAAAAAATTATCACAAAATATTTATCACAAATATCTTAATCACGAGAAGAAATAAAAGATTTTATCATATCTAAGCTACTCATAATATCAAAGCCTAATGAGATTCGAAACAAATCTTTATCCTTTAATTTATCACTATTGTTATAATATCAATAAATTCTTCAAAAAGGGATATAATTATTTCATTTATCATTTCCACAAAATCTAAATCTATTCCAAATAATCCATATATAATTTTTTTTCTAGAAAATAAAAAGTCATGATAATATCAAATGCATAACAATTTCAAATTTCTAAATTAAGGGTTCATTACGCTTCTATAACTGTATCTTTTAGTGCTTTGACTGTAGCTTTATCGATTTTTCGTCGAGTCTTTTATTAAGTGTTTTAACTCTAACCTTATATTACGGTAACTACCCTTAACGCTCATTCAGTCAAGTTTAGCATATCTTTAATTCGTTGCCTACCTTAAGGCGTGTACCATATTAGCTCAAGACTTATATTTAACGATTTTGATGATAATAATATAAATTTCAAAATTTAAATTGGATTTATTTCCTTGTATAGGCAATAATATAATTCTTAAAAGGAAATAAAATCATAGTATAATTGCTTCCTTTCTTGTAGGAAACATCTTTATGAACTTACCTAATTAGAAATAGTTCCATAACACCCAAAAAGATCTTACTAATTTGAATAATTAGCTTTGGAAGTTTTGACAGAACTTTTATCTTAATGTCTAAATATCGAAAATTTCAGCAGAGAGGATATTGAAGATTCGTTAAATACAAAGTCAACTCAGAATATAAGTGAAGCAACGATTAGTTGGAGAAAATGTCTACTTAAGGAAGAGCCACTGCATTTGCAAAAGACACAGATTTTTGAAATACTTCAGTATCATCAATATTCTTAAAAGTTATATCAAGCTCTTTGTGCTTTGGAAAGTAAAAACACTCTATTAAGAGAGAGATTGTTTGTGAGATCTCACATCGGTTGGAGAGGGAAACGAAGTACGTCTTATAATGTATGAATATCTCTCCCTTACAGACGCGTTTTCCATGGCCTAATGCACCGGATCCCATCAGAACTTCGAGGTTAAATGTGCTTGGACGAGAGTAGTTCTAGGATGGATGACCTCCTGGGAAGGCCTTGGAAAAAGTAAAATTGTGAGGGCTTGGCTGGGCCAAGGCCCAAAGCGGACAATATTTGTAAGCGAGTGTTCTGGGCTGTTATAGGAGTGGTATTAAAGCCAGTTCTCAGGCTGGTTGGACTAGCAGGAGGCTAGGCCTTCCTTACAGATGCGTTTTTCATGGCCTAACAAACTGGATCCCATCAGAACTCTAAAGTTAAATGTGCTTTGGTAAGAGTAGTACTAGGATGGGTGACCTCTCGGAAGGCCTTGGGAAAAGTAAAACCGTGAGGGCTTGGCTAGGCTAAGTCCCAAAGCGGACAATATCTGTAAACAGGTGATCTGGGCTATTAATGTGGTATCAGAGTCCGTATTCGAATCGTTGTGCCAGCTAGGTTGGACCCCAAAGAGGGTCGGGCCCTAAAGGGGTGGAAAGTGTGAGATACCACATCGATTAGAGAGGGGAACGAAGTACACCTTATAAGGGTACGGATACCTCTCCATTACAGACGTGTTTTTCATGGCCTAATGCACCGCATCTCATCAAAACTCCGAGGTTAAACGTGCTTGGGCGAGAGTAGTTCTAGGATGGGTAACCTCTTGGGAAAGCCTCGGGAAAAACAAAACCGTGAGGCCTTGGCTGGACCAAGGCCCAAAGCGGACAATATCTGTAAGCGGGGGATCTGGGCTGTTACATTGTTATTCTTTAAGAGCTTACATTGAGCTTACCTTATGTTTATTTTGAAAAGCTCGTAGAGTTTTGTTAAACAATTTGAGTGTGGAAGATTGGAGAACCTTGAAAAATATGAACTTGTGAGCTTAGAGAGGCTCGTCAAATTTAATACTTGGATTCTTATAGTTAAATACTTAAGTTGGATACTTAGAGATTGGATGTACACTTCGTTATTAGCCAAACCAGTATAAATCGACTGTGTTATTTTTTCTCTCTTCCTAACTTTATAAAATTTTTGCATTATAAGTTTGTGTTTTCAAGAGGCTACTTTGGTTTTACAATAGGCTCTTTATGTTTTTATATCGTAATCAGTCCCTTTCATTTTTGAAACAATTAACAGGCTTCTTTCTTTTTGAGTGCTAACGGGCTCTTGTCAATTAACAGTCACCTTTCTTTTTGAGCGCTAGCAGACTTCTATTGATTAACATAGTCCTTTACTTTTGAGATCTAGCAGGCTCCTTTCAATTAAAAGGATCCTTTTGTTTTCAATGTTAATATGATCTCTTTGAAAGCTAATAGAACCCTTCTATCTATAGACTTATTCCATTTAACAGGATATTATCAATTTGAAAGTACTTTGTAATTTTTTTAACACACAATTCACCCCCCTTTTGTGTGTGTTTGCTTTATTATTTGGTATCAAAGCGAGGTTTCACACTTATTGTGTTTTACAACATGAGATAGATCATAGAAAATAATTTGAGAAGCCTTAAAGAACAGTCCATCTCAAAGCCTCCTTATTTCAATAGAAACAACTATTCTTATTGGAAAGAGAGAATGATCATTTATCTTTAATCTATAAATATCAAAATCTGGCAAGCTATTAAAGTTAGAGCCACACCTCCTGCTACTGATAACGTAGAAGTGTGGACTGATGCTGATAGAAGAAACGCACAACTAAATGCCAAAGTAAGACATTATTTGATCTATGCACTATCTTCAAAAGAGTATGAAAAGATATCATACTGTTCTACAACAAAGGAAATGTGGGACAAACTCTAAGTTACTTTTAAAGGAATGAAGGAGGTAAAGAAACATATAATAAGTCTTTTAGTGCATCAATATGAAACTATTTGCATAAAATAGGGAGAAACTATAGATGAATTCTTCGGACGTTTCAACAACGTCATCACAGCCTTAAAGAACTTGGGAAAAGTATATCACAATGATGAGAATGTAACAAAGATTCTAAGGTCATTGCTAAAAGAATGGAAGCCTAAGGTGGCAACTGTAAAAAGATAAAATACAAAGTACAAAACCCAAAAAGTAGGCTATGATTGCACCCTGGTTATATGAGGATTTTTGAAAACTTTGAAGAAGAAGAGCTTGAAGAAGTTAACGATGTTTTCTTTATAGCTGAATCATCAGATGATAAGGTATATTATTCTGACTTCGATATTGAAATTTATGAATTAAGAGATGCATATCATGAACTCTATAATCAGTATAAAAATTAATAGTGTAGTATTTCAAAAAGGTTGAGAAGTCCAAAAATAATGATGCATCCTTGACGAATAAGATTAAATCACTAGAATATGAGAGTAAGAATGTTTTGTCTAGAATTATGTCCCTTGAAAATGACAACAAGTAAAAAGTCTCTAAAAAGGAATTCTTGGAACAAAAGGTAAGTCAGTTAGAGAGTGCATTGCTTGAAAATGATTATGTTAAGGTAAAAAAGTTATAAGAAAAAGTTGCTTCTTTAGAAAGATCTTACCAATTTTGTTGATGGAAGAGGAACAATCTTGATGTAATACTTGGGAATGGTAAAGGTGTTTTTAATAAGGCTAGAATAGGATATAATGAAAATAATAATATTAGGCCATACAAGAATTTCTTTGGCAAACCCAACAATAGCCATAACCAAAATAACATGAACTTGATAAATAACAAAAGTTACAATAATTCTCATTCATCTGTTTTGTGTAATTATTATGGTAGCAATGGTCATATTAGTCATTCCTGTAACTTTTAAAAAATGAAGAAATTATTTCAGATATATGTTTAGAGACTGAAAGGTTAAACAACTAACCTAAAAGGACCCAAAAAAATTTGGGTACCTAAAATGAGATAATATATTCTGCAAACATGCTTCAGAATAGAGACAAGAGAAAATCAATGGATAGTTGATAGGGGTTATTCAAGATACATGACAGGTGAAATATCACATTTCAACTATACTGAAAGGAAAGACGGAGGTAATATTGTCTTTGCTGACAAAAACAAGGCAAAAGTCACTGGAATTGGTAAAATTGGTGACTTTAACTCTACTTCTATTGATAATATTCTTTTTGTTGATAGATTGAAACACAACTTATTAAGTGTAAGTAAATTATGTGATAAGGGTCATAGAGTTACTTTCTATGCTTCACATTGTGAAATTATTGATAATCGTAATGACGACATTGTATTTATTGGCCTTAGAAATTAGAATATATATTGTGCTCAATTAGAAGACACCTCTTCACAAAATGTTAAATGTTTTGTTTCTTTAGAAAAGTATTCATTTATCTAGCATAGAAGATTTGGACATGTTAGCATGAGAATTCTATCAAAATTATCCAAAAATGATTTACTAAGAGGATTACCAAACTAAAAGTTTGAGAGTAACCTAGTTTGCGAAGCTTGTTTTAAAAAAAACAAATCAGAAGTAGCTTCCCTCCTAAAAATATTTTTCTACTAACCAACCACTTGAACTTGTACATATGGATTTATGTTGTCCTACTAGGACTCAAAGCTTCAGAGGTAAACACTATATTTTTGTTATAATAGATGCTTATTATAGATTTACATAGGTTTATTTCCTATCAAATAAGGATAATATTTTTGAAGTGTTAGAGAAGTTTTGCAGAAAAATTTAGATTGAAAAAGGGTATTGCATTACATCTAGTTGAAGCAATCATGGAGGAGAATTGAATAACAGAAAATTTGAAAATTTCTGTAATGAAAATGAGATATCTCGCAATTTTTCATGCCCAAGGGCTCCTCAGCAAAATGGAGTTGTCGAGAGAAAAAATAGGACTCTCGTTGATATAGCCAAGACAATGCTATGTCAAAATGGCCTACCTCATAGTTACTAGGGAGAAGATGTATTTACTACTTGTTACATATGTAACATGTGTCTTATAAGATCTATTCTAAAAAAAGGCCCCTATGAGTTAAGGAAAGGAAGAAAACCTAATGTTGCTTACTTTTGAGCATTTAGCTGCAATTATTTCATATTAAATAATGGAAAGGACAATCTTGGAAAATTTGATTCGAGATTAGATGAAGCTATTTTTTTGGGTTACAGTACTGCCAACAAAGGATTCATAGTTTATAATAAAAGAACACAGAGGATAAAAGAATTAATACATGTAGTATTTGACGAAGCATTACCCTCAACAATAGTAGCTGATTCAGATAATGAAGAATGTTCTTCGACTCTTAAAAATACATCATAAACTTAAACTACTTCTATAGTATCTTTTGAATTACAAGATCAAGAAGGTCCTTTTGAAGCCAATATGCAGCAAGCTCCTTTATCTCAACAGGAGCCTATACAACGAAGAACACCAAGAGAATGGAGAGGTCAAGATACACATCAGTGCATTTTGGGAGACCCTTCTGAAAGTCTAAAAACTAGGTTTTCCTTTAAAAACAATTTTGTTGCTCTCATCTAACAATTAAAACCAATGATTGTTGAAGAGACTCTTACTAACGAAAATTGGGTTTCAGCTATAAAAGACGAACTAAATCAATTTGACAAAAACAAAGTTTGGAATCTAGTACCTCGTTTGCAAAACAATTAAGTCATTAGAACTCATTAGAAATTTTGAAATAAACTTGACAAAAATGGTAAGGTGGTAAGAAACAAAGCTAGACTTGTAGCTCAAGGTTATAATAAACATAAATGTATTGATTTTGATGAGACTTATGTACCTATTGCTAAACTAGAATTGATTAGAATTTTACTTGACTTTGTATGCTATAAAAACTTCAAATTATTCCAAATGGATGCTAAAAGTGCCTTTTTAAATGGATATATTAACGAAGAAGTGTTTGTTAAGCAACCTCCAGGTTTTAAAGATGAAAATTACCCTGATTACATGTGAAGAATTATCAACGTTAATGCTGGAGGAGTTTGAAATGAATATGATAGGAGAATTATCTTTCTTTCTTAGATTGCAAATTAGGGAAACAAAAAAAGGAATCTTCATTAGTCAAGACAAATACATAAAGGAACTTATCAAGAAGTACCATTTTGAGATTGTCAAACTGATGGGTACTCCTATGTATACTTGAACTAAACTTGATAAGGATGAAGGCAAAGCTATGGATGAGACAAAATACAAAGGAATGATTGGGTCACTATTATATCTTACAAGCTCAAGATCAGACATTATGCTTAGTGTGTGCCTTAACGCACACTTTTAATCAAATCCAAAAGAAAGTCACCTTCAAGTAGTTAAGATGATCTTTCGATATCTTTATGAAACTATGGATTTTAGATTATAGTATCCAAAAACTGATTCACTTAATATAGTTGGCTATTGTGATGCAAATTATGTGAGTGATAAAGTCGATCAAAAAAGAATAAGTGATCACTGTCAATTTCTTAGAGGATGTCTATTTTCTTTGTCTTGTAAGAAACACAATTGCATTGTGCTTTCAACAACTAAAGTGGAATATATAACAATTGCCAGCTGTTGTGCTCAAATCTTATAGATGAAGCATTAACTCCAGGATTTTTCTTTCAACTTTAATCATATTCCTATATTATGTGATAATATTAGTGCAATAAATCTTTCTAAAAATCCCATGCATCATTCTAGGACTAAGCATATAGAAATCAAGCATCATTTTTTTAGATATCATGGTTTAGAAGGAACCATTGATCTTCTGCATGTTAATACTGAAAATTAAGTAGCTGATATCTTTACTAAGCCACTCTCTAAAGATAGATTTTGTGTGTTAAGAAAAGAGCTTATTATGTGCAGATTATTTGATATTAATTCTTTATGAAGATTTTATGCTACTTCTCTGTATAGATATTAACAAGCTCCTTCTAATATGTTCTTTTATGGAAGGACCCTCTTAATTTAGAAGGACCATCTTAGTTTAAAAGGCCCCTCTCAGTTTAGATGTCTCCTCTTAGTTTAGTAGGCTCTTTCTAGTGTAGAAGGCCCCTTTTATTTTAGAAGGCTCCTTTTAGTTTGACAGAGTAGGATACATGTGTCATAAAAAGGAGTTACTTCATGGAGTCATTTCAACTTTTAAAAACACACGTGTGTCACTTGAAAACTTTTCCATATGTGACTAACAGAAGATACATAGATGATCACATTTCCTTTATTAGCTTATGTGACTACACATCCTCACATGAAATCAACGCCCTAGAATTGTTTAGTAGACTTCTTTCTTCCACTCATCTTTGTCACTCTAAAAAATATCGTTCCTTCCTCTCTTCACCGTAGCTCTCTGCTTCCTCTCAAATTTCCTAAACCTCACGAGCTTACTTACAATGGCATGAACAAAATCAAAGGGACAGAAGAAAACTTTAACTCCCTCCTCTAGACATGATGAAACTCTCCTCCATGAACAAACTCTAGTTTCTGAGTCTTCTTCTCTGTCACCAATAGTAGGATCGTTAAACACTCCTACTAAACCTGTTTCTATTTCCTTTAAGCCCCAAGTCTCAGAAACACCTATTCAAGAGACTTAAAAGGAGACAAAAAGGTAGATTTTGGCTATGCTATCTCTAGAATCAGACTTTGATTATCCTATGAGCACAAACAATAACATGTCTCTAACTCTAGTGAAGATGAAGAAGAAGAGAAAGTAGAAGAAGAAAAGGAAGAAGAAGAAAAAGAAGAATAAAAATCTTTGAGTGAGGGGGAGCCAGAAAGAAAAATAAGGTTCCACTATCCTGCATTCTCACTAACCATTCTTACTCCGTCTGTCCTCTCTTCCAAAACTTCCATACTACCATCCACTACTCCTTAACCTGGTTCTAAGGATAAGAAGGTGCCTAAAGTGCACTGGATTGTAAATGATGATGGTGTAAATGAAGAACCAACTTTGTTAATAAGATGACCATGGACCAGAGCAAGTGTTGCAAAATAAGCTGAGAAAATTGTTGAACAAGAAGGAACTTCTGACGTTGAAAAGAAAGAAGAAAAAGAAGAAGAATCTCGAAAGGGAAAAAGAGAAGAAATAAGAAAAGGCAAAGCACCTATGGTTGAAGAAAAGATTGAGGAACCCATTATTAGGGATGAGCCACTTTATGAAGAAGCTCTATTTGAAGAAATTCTTAAAGCAAAAAAATCAAAGTTAAAAAAACAAAATCAAGGAGAGTCTTCAGCACCGGTTAAATTGTTTCAGTCAATGGAAGTTGAAGTGAGATACAAAATGCATTACAAGAAGTGCAAGCTGGTTGCAAGGCATATTTTGCCTCCTCTCTTGTTTAATGAAATTGGTATTCCTATCTCCTCTCATTTACTTGCTGTTGGTTGGGAAAATTATTTGAACTTGAATGAGACAGTGTATGATGACTTAGTTAGATATTTTTTCACATGCATGAAAAAAGAAGAAATTGATGGAAAGCTAACAATAATCTTTTGGGTATGTGAATGTGAGATCTTGATTACGGAGGAAATTTTGGCGAACATTATTAGTGCAATTCCCGTAGGTAAAACTGACCTTCCCTATCATAAGTGGGACATTGTTGACCTTGATCTGGGAGAGGTTGTTGACTTCATATGTCTACACACTGAGAATGCCCATAAAGGGAGACCCTTGTGTAGACACTTAGACCTATTGCCAAGATACCTTGCATCCATATCGACTACTTCAATTTTTCCAAAGAGTAGCTTAATGGAAAGATGTAGTCTCTTAGATATGTATATGTTCTACAATCTTTTGAAGGGCAATAAGATGAACCTCCTAGTAATGATTCTGAAGTTTATAGTGGACAAGAGAATTCATAAGAATACAACTGGTGGTCTACTATATGGAAAGCTTTTAACCTAGATTTTTGCCTATTTTGAAGTGTCTTGACAATCTGGATTGGTATAAACCTGGAAGGTTTCATTCCTCTATTCCCTACCAATTCAAATACAAGTTGAAAGGCAATGTATGGGTGGAGAAGAAAACTAAAAGACCAGTAGAACTTTTAGGTCATGCCCCATAAAAATTAGCCCCTGTTGCACTCTAGAGCACTAGTGATCTAATCCTTCAACAACAAAAGGAAATACTTTCCAATCTAGATCAAATGCATGGATAGGTTAATAGCTTGCAAAACCAAATCCTGGATATGTAAATTCTTCTTAGAAAGATTCTTAATTCTCTTGACTAACTTTGTTATTATTTTACTTGGATTTTTTCTTACATACTCGTGATATTTCTTACATCTTAGTTTCATTTCCTCCTTTTCTTGATAATGCCAAAGGTGGAGAATAGTTAATGATATACTTTGCATCTATGATATATTTTCAACATTACCTTAATGATATATACCCGTGATATATTTACATGTGATATATTCTGCTAACTGCTACTGAAATTTTGTTGAACTTATGAAGTTTAAATATGTGATATTCATAAACGATAAGCTCTTGTCATAAAAAAGGATCCTTCCAATCATGACAATGAGTAAGAACATATATAAAGTTTACAGGTATCTTTTGAAATCCTTTATTATTATTTAAATTTTGAAAATATATCTATTATTATTTGTCATCATAAAAAAAGGGGAGATTGCTAACTCAAGGCTTATATTTAACGATTTGATGATAACTATATAATATTTTGAAATTCAAATTGGATTAATTTCCTTATATAGGCAACGATATAATTCTTAAAAGGAAATAAAATCATAAAATAATTGATTCCTTTATTGTAGGAACCTTCTTTATGAACTTACCTAATTGAAAATGGTTCTATAACATCTGAAAGGATTTTAATGATTTGAATAATTAGCTTCAAAAATTTTGATATAACTTTTATCTTAACGTTTGAATATCGAAGATTTTAGCAGAAATGATATTGAAGATTCGTTAGATACAAAGTCAACTCAAAATAGAAATGAAGCAACAACTAGTTGGAGAAAATGTCTACTTAAGGAAGAGCCACTACATTTTCGAAAGACACAGGTCTTCGAAATACTTCAGCAACATCAATATTCTTAAAAGTTATATCAAACTCCTTGTGCTTCAGAAAGTAAAAACACTTTTGAGAGAGAGATTGTTATTCTTTGAGAGCTTACATTAAGCTTACCTTATATTTATTTTTGATAGCATGTAGAGGTTTATTAAATACTTAAAGTATGGAAGGTTGGAGAACCTTGAAAAATGTGTACTTGTAAGCTTGGTGAGGCTCGTCAAATTTAATAATTGGATTCTTATAGTGAAACACTCAAGTTAGATACTTGGGGACTAGACGTAAGCTTTGTTATTAGCCAAACTAGTATAAATCGACTGAGTCATTCTTTCTTTCTTCCTAACTTTTAAATTTGCGCATTATAAGTTTGTGTTTTCATAAGGCTCCTTCGATTTTATAATAGTCTCCTTCAGTTTATCCTTTTGTTTTTATATCTCAAGAGGTTGCTTTCATTTTTGAAACAATTAACATGCTCCTTTTTTTAATGCTAGCAGACTCCTATCAATTAACAAGCTCCTTTCTTTTTTAGCGTTAGCAGGCACCTATCAATTAACAGGCTCTTTTTCTTTTAAGAGCTTCCAGGCTCCTTTCGATTAACAGGATCCTTTCGTTTTTCAACATTAACATAATCTTTTCGAAAGTTCATAGGACCCTTCTATCTATAGAGTTATTTTGTTTAGCAAGATATTATCAATTGGAAAGTACTTTGAAATTTTTTTATACACAATTCACCCCCTCTTTCGTGTGTTTGCTTTATCATATTAAAGATTTTAAAAGAAGAATATGATTTTAAAACGGAAGTTGTAAACTATATATGTAGAAAAAAGAGATTTTATGTCATAGTAGAAGATATTATAAGAACAAGATCTATAAAGATTAATTGATGCCCCTATTACTATCCTAAGGGGCTATTTATACAAACTAACTTGAAGTTTGGATTCTAAACTTAAATAAAATTTCTTCTTATCAACTTTTTCAGAAAGTTATCTATAATGGATTCTCTATTGTTGAAGAGGTTCGAAAGATTACCATATTATCTTCTTATCTTTTTGACTCAAAATTGTCATTGTATGTACAGATGCCAACTGCTTTAGCTTTATCTTTTTCCTTTAAATGTCTTCTAGCAACTTATATAAGGACATGTATTTTCTATATGTTTGTGAAGATGACAAAACCTTTTTTGTCCTTTAGGACTAGATCATATCTTGCCTCTTTCAATCATGTTTATCTTCATTTTTACAAATTTTTTAAGCAACTAATGGTGTCTTTTCAAGTAATCTACATCTCCAACGAAAAGGCGGGATATTTCAAAAAAAGAGAGAGAATAGATTATGACATGAGTCATAGGTTTTGAATCATATATCAAGTTTATGGGTTATATAGGTTATAGATTAGTTTATAGGTTAATATTACTATTATTAACTGGCTCCTTCTTCATCCTTTTCATCATCATCATCATCATCTTCTTATAATTATTGTTATTGTTATTCTTATTCTTATTATTCTTTGTGATTATTATTATTATTATTATTATTATTATTATTATTATTATTATTATTATTATTATTATTATTATTATTGTTATTATTATTATTATTATATTTGTTTCCCCCCTCTCTCCTTCTCTCTCTCCCTCTCACACACACACTTTCTTTCTTTTCATGTGTATCATTTATAAACAATATTTCTACTAGTTAGGAAAAAGTAATGCATACTATTAGACCTCCTCAGACCTCGAATATTAGCGAGATTCATACTAAGTATTGTTATTGTAGATTAGTTTATGAGTGTTTATGTGTTCACAAAATTTTTATATACAAATTTAAATGTTAGGTAAAAATATTTTTATTAGTTATAAAAATAAAAATTAATAGAAATAATGTTTTGATTGGTTTTATAAGATTTTTAAAAAATTAATTACTTAGTTAAAAATTTTAAATTTAACACTAAAATGAAAAATTTTCCTTATACAAAATTGTGTTTGAGCTTTTCTTAAATTGCATATTTACATGCTTTATTTAAATTATTAATTTTTTTAGTTGTGCAAAATTTTTGTAGTTATTATTTAATCTTTAAAATTTTTTAAATCAAACTCACTTTTATTTTCATGAAGATAATAATAAATATACAAAATTTGAGTCCATTATGTAATTAGGGACAAACAATATAATTAAATAAAATTTAATGTAAAAGATATCAATCTTATAATTTTATTAAAATTTCTTATGCTTTAACAATTTTGTGAGAATTTCTTGTATTTTATAAAGATTAGAATAAATCTTATCATTATTATTTTTGTTAAATTTTGTGTGCTATAAATGGGGATCAAATAGATCGCTACTAGGGCTAGGGCCTAAGGCAGGGGCCCTAATGAGCTCGAACCTGATCGATATTGACTCGATGCGACCCTAACTATTTTTTTAATTAAAATGTAAAAACAATGTTACTTTTAACAAAACAAAATCATTTGTCTTATAAGTCCCATATTAGAACCGAGCTTAATTTGTTGGAATATTCTCGTGGTCCATATGATTGACAACCATCACAACGTTTCCAAATCATTGTGATGGTCTGTTGTTGTCCGTTGTCTCTATAATGGGCACTGGGCAGTGTAATGTATGGAGAGTTATGGGTTGTTTTTGGGTCCCTAACCTCTGCTTTTCATTTTTTAAAAAAGTTTACAATATTAACTTGAGAGTTTTGAAGATGTTAGAAGATTAAAAAACACTTCATTTTTGGTAGTGGGATTTAATCAATGGATAAAGCTT
>JAOTIZ010000008.1:35540296-35559721 GCA_027123425.1 Erythroxylum panamense | reverse complement strand
AAGTAGCTCGTGGATAATATATTTACAAATTGAACAATAAGCAAAAACATTTTTGCAAAAACCTTTGCCATTTATTTCAGAAATTTAACGTTAGAAAGGCAAATCTGTTATTTCTCAAACTTTTCAAAGCATTGCCAAACAATTTCAAATAACTTTTCGGTTGAAAATCTAAAATTGTTTATTTCTCAAGATTTTCACATTTCATAAACAAATCCGAACTTCTTAAACATTTTCAAAATATGCAATGCAGCACACTTAGAAACAAAACAAAAACACATAACACATCAAATGGTCTAGTTCGGTCCAAAACAGAACGTACTGCACATTCCCGCATAGCGGTCCTGTGCAGCCGTGAATGGAACGTACTACACCTTCCCGCATAGCGGTCCGGTGTAGCCGTGACTTATGGGAGTCCGAAATCGAAACTCCAATGCCACTAGCGGGCAGGCGAGAGAAGCCTTTAATTAAAAAGAGACAGTGCACTGACTCACTTAAGGGACCTAACCAAACCCACGTATCACATAATTCACACTTGAAAACGGATTGCCCGAAGGCATATTTCAAAATCTTATTTTTCACATCGCGTCATACTTGACATAATCACATTCACATATTCACTGAAATCATATAGCAATTCTACTGCAATCACAAATCATCACTCAATCACATAACAAATAAAATCACATTCAATCCATAACCATTCATAAACAAAGAATGCAACACTTTTAATAATTCATCAAAATCATTTCCAAATGATAGTTGTAACAAAAGTATCAATTTCATAAGTAATAAAATCCCTCAAGCATAGAGAAATCTCAGAAATTTTTAACAATTTATCAAATCACTTGGAATAATAAGTCTAACCTTTATAATCAAATTCCATAATTTCAGAAAATTTCGTAATTTATCAAAACTTTTTAAAACTTGTAACAATTTTTCAAACATTTGGAAACAGTACAATTCACTACGACCTTTCTTTGTTTCTCGAAAACATAAATAATAATTTTTTGTAAAACCTTTCACTTCTTGAATTTTTGAAATTTCATAATTAACTTATAATTCGAAAAATAAACATATCACCCATCTCGAATCGATGCTAGAAGCTTGTCCCAATCGTCAATTTGTCCATTGCTTCTTTTCTTCTTCCAATTTAAAATTACCTAAACCAATTCACTCAATTCCAACATCATAAATAACATAATTACTCAAATTGAGCTTAGAAAACACTAATTCCTCATATATTCAAGCTACCTAAATCAAAAACTTCCAAAATCCTCAAATTACAAAAATTGGGCATAAACCCTAATTCACAATTATTCAAAATTAATCCAATTACAACATGTAATCTCCAAAATTGAACTTAGAATCAACAAACCCATACCAATTCCAAGGCATCTAAACCAAAACTTCATTAAAAATCCAAAACTCAAAAGTTTTCTCTTACCTCTTTCTCTTCCAATTTCGGATTTGTTAAGCCCCATGGGAAGCTTTCATCATTTTCCATATTTTTCCTCTTGAATCTTCTTCAAAACCCTCTAGAAACTCAAGAATTTCGAAGCCCTACCTTTCTTTCTCTTTTCTTTCTTCCTTCCTCCCATCCGAATGTGCTTCATCTTCTTTCTTCTTATTCCTTTGTTCTTTCTTTCTCTAAGTTTCGGCTCTCCTCTTGTAAAAACGACACTCATGTTGTTTTTAAAAGGCCATGTCATTTAATGAAAGCTAAAAGTCCATATTACCCTTACATGTATACCTTAAAACCTTAAGTCTTTAAGTAAACTTCCCAATTTGCCCTTAACTTTCATTTTAAGTCATGCAACTTTAGGACAATTTTATCACAATCAAAATGAAGGAATTTGCCAAACTTTCCTTCTAGAGAATTGTTTCTAATTGTCTTAATTTCATAACACCACCACAATCATCTCATTTGGAGCACTACATCAAAAGTTATGCTCAAAACATTTTGGGCATGTCTTAAGCTAAAAACATTTTCCATCACGTTATTTCCATCCAAACATTGACATTCTTAAAGACAAAATTGAAACTCAAGTCCTTCATAACAATTGTAGCTCTATTTCTCTATTTTAATTTAAATGAAGAATCACCCCATTTGGACTACCAGAGAAAAAGTTATAATCAAATTACTTTCAGATGTTCCTAATCCATGACTGCACACTAATCCGAACTTCAATTTAGAAATTTAACATCTTAGGGGCTAAATTGAAATTTACTTTCTTATTATGATTTGTAGCCCCATGTCTCAATTTTATTTTGCCTTAAGAATCACTTCAATCGGATCTCCACAGATCTCGAATTTCGCGAAAGACTGAAGCATGTTCAGAAAATGATCCAACTCACTTTGATTAAATTAATTATCCTTAATTTAATCTCATAAAAATACAAATATCCCTTGATAATGTAGATAATTGTCTTAAGAATCCAACGCTTTGAAAACCATGTCAATCGGATGTCGAACGGAAAAGATATAAACAAAAGATTGAAATAGGGGCATAGTAAGAAATAAGAATAGAAACATGTATATATGTATAAACATATATATATATCCGAATTTTTCAAAAATCATACCTCTTGATCCCGAACTCCAAATTTGACAAATTTGATATAAAAAGATAGCTTAAAGGAAGCTCTACAACTTCCATGAAGGACAGAAAAATCAAATTGTCCTCTAAGGGAGTCAAAAATCCACTTAAAGTTTCTGTCCTAATCATCTCTTCCTAAACAACTTCCAAATTTCCGTCAATCATAACTCCTACCCCCGATATCGAAAAATTTCATACTTTATGGCGATAAAAAGATGGGAATATAAGCTACATCTTTCATGTAGATCATTTATTTCAATTCAGACCACATCAATCCGACGATTTGTCTCAAAGCACAGCATGTATAATTTCCACACTTAAGAACATTTTCAAAGTAAAAGTAAAATAACATTAACTTTGACTGACTATAACTTTTACTCCCGAGATCGAAAAATATCAAACTTTATGGCGACGGAAAGCTCTTAACATAAGCTACAAGTTTCATGAAGATTATTTTCTCAAATTTGGCCTAAATCAAAAAGTCAACTCTCTATGACCAAAAAGTCAAACTTTTCTTAATTCTTCATATTCTCACTCTTTTCTCTTTATTTCTTAAATTTTTAACTCCATTAAAGCAATTTATTCACTAACAATTTCATTTAAACTTCAAACGCCATATTAGGCCATACCATAACATAAACCTCAATAACAAAAGCATTTTTCGCCTATCTTAATCTCATCTAACTATTCACATTCAAAATTTTCTTTTTATTTATTCATTCTAATTTCCTCATTTTCATGTCACTTGACACTTCAAAATTTCAAGGAAAGTTCGGGGTCCAACAGGATCCGAGATTATTTCAGGCATTTACTCAGGCCTTTGTCCAGGCTATGAGTCAGATGCCGCAATCTTTTGCTCTGACCCTAGTTAAGAAGGGGAAGCAGTTCAAAAAACTGAGGAAGTATGGGGTAGTGGATTTTTACGGGACTACTAATCCCAAGGAACCTCAGACATAGCTGAAAAAGATAGAACGGATATTAGAGCAGATGGATTATGAGGATGATGAGAAGGTTGAATATGCTGCGAGTTTGCTACAAGGGGACGCTTTGCATTAGTGGGAGAGTGTCCCGGGAAGTCAGTTGAAGCTACCAGTGTTGGCATGGAAGGACTTCCAGAATGTTTATAAGAAGAAGTATTTGTCTGAAGTATACATCCAGCAGAAGCAAATAGAGTTTCTGAGTCTCACCTAGAGGGAGATGACGGTAAGTGAATATGAGCGCCGATTTATGCAATTGGCTCGATATGTAGTTGAATTAATGATGAGTGAAGCAGCTAGGTGTCGAAGATTTAAAGCAGGACTACACTTGGCTATCAGAGAGAAAGTGGTGGCATAGAATTTTTGCGACTTCCAATAGCTGGTTGAAGCAACATTGAGAGTGGGAAATGTGGAGAACATTAAGAGTGTGGTGAACAGAAAGAGAAAAGGAAGAAAACAACTTAAGAGGGAGGCAGTGCTTCTATGTCAAAGAGGAGTGCCAGGACTTTCCCTGGAACGTCTGAGGAGAGGAGCACTAGAGCAAGCAGGATTAGACAGATGAAAACAATCTCACATCAAGCCTCAACGGTTGGAGGCAGTAGGAAGGGAGATGGGGATAAGCCACCCATTCCCAAATGTGATCACTGCGGAAGGTTTCATAGAGGGGAATGTTACTGATTGACTATAGCGTGTTTCAATTGTGGGGAGAAAGGACACATAGCAAGAGAATGCCCTCAAAATGCAAGATATGAGAGAAGTCAGATGCAAGCTTCAAAGAGGGTTGAGATAGGGGGACACAGGATAGTAACTGAAGTAGGCAGTTCTGATACGGTTAGGAAAGTGAACCCCCCAGGGAGACTGAGGGGATAAGCACCAGCTAGAGTGTTTGCTATGACAAGTGATGATGCAGAGGTAGCTCCATAAGTAATAACTGATATGATTAAATTATTTGATGAGGATATTATTGTTTTGGTTGATTCAGGTTCCACCCACTCGTTTATTTCATCAAGTAGAATTATGAATGGTAGAGAATCGAGCCTATTGGATACTCCTTTGATGGTTAGTACTCCAATCGACCAATGTATTATTATTAGTCAAGTCTATAGAGACTGTAAGATACATATTGGAGGGGAACAATTAGTGGTGGATCGAAAAAAGGAGTACATGTGGATCCGCGAAAAATAAAAGTGGTTATGAAATGGGAAGCACCTAAGAATGTAGCTGAAGTGAGGAGTTTCTTATGTTTGGCTGGATATTATAGAAGGTTTGTGGAGGGCTTTTCTATGATAGCAGCTCCACTTACCAAATTGACAAGGAAGAATCAGAAGTTTGTATGGACAGATGAATGTCAGAAGAGCTTAAATACAGATTGACGAATGCACCGATTTTGACTTGCCTTCTGGTAATGATGGATACATAGTGTATAGTGATGCATCGAGGAAGGGATTAGGGTGTGTGTTGATGCAAGGAGATGAGTTGATTGCTTATGCTTCTAGGCAATTGAAATCTTATGCGATGAATTATCTCACGCATGATTTGGAGTTAGTTGCCATAATTTTTGTGTTGAAAATATAGAGACACTACTTGTATAGAGTCACTACTAGGGTGTTTACAGACCACAAGAGTCTTAAGTATTTGATGAGCTAGAAATAGTTGAATTTGAGATAGAGAAGGTGGTTAGAACTATTAAAGGATCATGACTTAATGATTGATTATCACCCAAGGGAGGCTAATATAGTAGCGGATGCACTGAGTAGAAAATCGACTATGGCACATGTGGAGACAGTGTATATTCCTTTGTTGAAGGAATTAGCCAAATCAGAGTGACATTGAGACAAGCTGAAACTGGTTGTGTATTGGCTAATTTTAGAGTAAAGCCAATGTTGAATAAGAAGATCAAGGAGTTGTAGGAGCAAGATGAGTATTTAAGCAGGCTTAGAGAAGGGATTAAAAGTGGTAAACCTTCTGAAATAGAGGTAAGGGAAGATGGATTGATGGTGGTAGGAAACAAATTATGTATTCCTGATATGCAAGAGTTAAAAGACAAGATTCTTGATGAGGGATATAATGCGCCATATGTAATGCAGCCAGGAAGTATGAGAATGTATAGAGATTTGAAGGAGCATTTATGGTGGAAAGGAATGAAGAAAGAAGTTGCAGAGTATGCTAAAAGATGTTTAGTGTGTCAGTAAGTCAAAGCTGAGCACCAAGCATCTTCAGGCAAGCTTAAATGTTTGTCGATTCCTGAATGGAAATGGGAGAAGATTACGATGGATTTCTTAATGGGATTACTAAGAACCAACAGGAAGCATGATGCAATATGGGTGTGGATAGGCTAACCTAGTCTTCTCATTTCTTGTCAATTAAACAGACAGATTCTTTGAATGTTTTTGCCAAGAAATACATAGATGAGATAATCAGACTTCATAGGATTCCAAGTTTGATAGTCTTGGATATAGATCCCAGGTTCACCTCTAGGTTTTGGGAAAGCTTACAAGAGGCTTTGGGAACTAAGTTGCACATTAGTATGGCTTTCCATCCACAGACTGATGGACAATCGGAGAGAACAATATGGACTCTGGAGGCAATGTTGAGAGCTTGTGTTATGGATTTCAAAGGCTTATGGGATGATCATTTGCCTTTAATTGAGTTTGCTTACAATAATTTGTGACACTCAGGAATTCAGATGGCACCTTATGAAGCTTTGTATGGTAGGAGGTGCAAAACTCCTATTTGTTGGCATGAAGAAGGTGAAAGGAGACTTATAGGAACTAAGTTGGTATAGGTTACAGTTGACAAGATTAAATTGGTGAAACAGAGACTTGAAGCAGCTCAATATGGGATGAAGAGCTACACGGATGCATATAGAAAAGAGATGAAATTTGAAGTTGGAGATAAAATGTTTCTTAGAGCTTCTCCATAGAAAGGGGTTTTGAGATTTGGTAAGAAGGGCAAGCTTAGTCCAAGATACATAGACCTTTATGAGATCATTAAGAGGATTGGTCTTTTAGCTTATAAGTTAGCTTTGTCACTGGAATTGTCTAATATTCATAATGTCTTCCATATATCGATGTTGAGGAAGTACCGATCAGATCTTTCACACATAGTTCAACCTTCAGAGGTCTAACTAAGGGAAAATTTGACATATGAGGAGAAATTAGTAGAGATCCTAGATTCGAAGGAAAAGGTTTTGAGAAACAAGATTATAAAACTAGTTAAAGTCTTATGGAGGAACCATTCGATAGGGAGGCAACATGGGAGCCTTTAGAAGCGTAAAAGAGAAGTATTCATACCTCTTCAATGACCCAGATAAGAATTTTGAGGATGAAATTCTTTTAGGGGAGGAGAGTTGTTGGATCCTGATTTTGCTAACTTACTTATTATTTACTTAGTTATTTATTTATTTATGTTTGTTTGTTGGTTTAATTATTTATTTTTAGAATTGGGTTATTAATTTAGTAGGTATGAATAAAGATTGAAAATTTGATGGAAAGATTGGGACTTAGTTAGAATTAAGTTAGCTTATGGAGTTAGTAAAGCAAATAAATGAAAGAGGGATAGATTCAAAAATGCTAAGTAAGTGAGGGGTATAATTGGAAGAATAACCTAAGGTTAAGTCTTAAAATTAGAAGAGGAGAGGAAGCTGTCATGGAAGCTAAGAGATGAGAGAAGAAAAAAAATGTGAAACAAGGAGAGAAGAGAGAAAAATCATGAAGAAAGAAGAGAAAGGAAGATGAAATCGTGGGAAGAAGAAGAAGGAAGGAGATTTGTCAAGGTAAGTCCATCTTTTTTTTCTTGCTTTATCAAAGAGATGAGTTGTGTTGAGAATGAAGGAGTTTTAGAGAGAGAAAGGGGTTTTGTGTTGGGAATGATTGGAGGAAGAAGATGATTGAGAGATCCATTTGATCTTAGGATTTCTAAGCTAGGTTTTGGGTTTCCTAGCCTAGATGGACTATGGGCAGGTAAAGTTTGAGCTTGATTTGTGTTAATTTCATTTTGTTGTGATCATAGAAATTTGGGGGATTTCCATTTGAATTGGAATTGAATGAGAATTTTAGATGTGTTAGGAAATCAAGAGCAAGCTACCCAAGAGCAAAAGGAAGGGCCAATTTGAGTTTGGACTTTCAAGAGTTATAATGTGGGTAAAATATTTATGGTTATTGTGTAAATGGGCAATGTGCATATACGTGTATATATATGCTTGAATTGATAAATTGTGAATTGCTATGATGTGTTTTATGTTATATGATGCATTGAAAGATGTAAGACATTTTTATATAGTTAAATTGTGAGTATGATCATGTTATGCCATTGAATTGTGTCATGGCATTCTGTATAAAGAAAAAGTATGAGAATATGAAATTGTAATTGAATTGAGCATGAAAGTTGTTTGTGTTTGGGCAAGAGTGGAATTGTTTCGTAGTCACGTGCACGTCGAGATAAAGCCTTCTCCTGGCTGCCCGCTTGTGGCCCATGAGATCCAAAAAGTGGACTCGTTTTATTCACGGAGTAAACTTCAGTTTCTCTATTTTGTTCCACGGAACTCTCGAGTAAATTTTTTGTGTAATTGCATTTTAATGTGCTAAGTTATGAGGTGATTTGAGTGTTATACTTTGATGTTAAATTACATCCAATATGTTCTATGTGATGATGTATTGAATTATGAAATGTGAATTGGAATTGTAAATGCTGAACTTTCATTGCTAGACTAAGATAAGAAGTGTTTGCCTATATGAATGTTCATATATATGTTTGATTGTGTGGCTCGTTACCAATGACTATAAATTAGCCACTGAGTTGTATAGCTCAACCCATCATTTTCCCTCCTCAGGTACAAAATGGGAAGATTAGAGATCCTTGCAAGGAATTCGGAAACTCCAAGATAGCTAGGAGTCTTTTGTACTAAGTTACTGAGTAATTTGGATAGCTTTATAGGCATATCAAACATGAGCATCTTTTGTATTTTGTATTAAGATTGTTGTGTATGTTGATATGTAGGTAAATCTTGTTCAAACATTGATTTTGTTTAGAAATGAGACTGAGAAGTTCCTTTTTTTTGTATGATTATGTTATTGTAAAGTTTGAGTATGATGGATGTGTATATTCTTTGTTGAAATTGCAAATTATTGTTAGTATTAGAATAACATGTTAGAGTTGGGAAGATTGTATGGGATGAATCCTTTAGAGTTGAGATTTAAGTGTTAATGAGATGTATTTAGTAGTTAAATGGATATGAAGTGGTTTTACACTAAAAGGGCTAAATTTGGGAAGATTATGAGTGAATATGGTGTTAGAATGGATGTTGGAAGCGTGGAGAGGCTTTAGAGGGGTTTGGGAAACCCTAATGTCTATTAGACATAAATTAAACGGACCTTCTTAGGTGCAAAAGAGTCCCCATCCCAGTGCATGTCCATTAAACGAACATTAGGTCCGTTAAACGGACCTTCTCGGGTCTGAAAAGCACCCTAGACCCGTCAATATCCGTTAAACGGACATGTATGTCCATTTAAGGGACATTTATACATTAGCTACAGTAAATTATGATATTGACCCTTTTTGAGGTATAATATCACTTTTAATTCTTTATAAAAGTTGTAGATCTAGAAGATTTCTTTCAAATAGTATAAAAATAACATCAATCCGAAATCTATAGTGAAAGTTATGGTAATTGCACCAAGACAGGTACAAAATGATTAAGGACATAAATATGATGGATGCTTTTGGCCATAACTTCTTCATCCGACCTCCAAATGAAATGATCCTTGAAGCGTTAGATTCCTAACATATCGTTCTACCTTTCCACAAAAATTGATAGCCTTCGCTATTGAATCCAAAAATAGTGATGGAAAGGAAGTGAGGGTTCACTGAAATAACCTACAAGAAAACCCGCTCACGCTTTTTGACTTCAGATAATTGGGCTCCAGGAGCGAGGTCCAACATCTTGGGCTCCGTGAATGGGGCGCAAGAAGTTGGTAGCTTACTACACTTCTTATGATTAGAATGAAATGCTGAATTGGTTCATCTGAGTTTCTATGACACTTGTTATTAAATCCCAATTCCATATATAAAAATTTCCATTGCCATTCGACTCTTATTTCTACTACTATTTATCAATTGTTCTGCCACTTGGCATTTTTCCCAGTCCAAAAATACCCTTAAATTTTAGAAAATTCTCAAAATTTCACCAAAATTTTTGAGAAAATAAATACACTCCCCAAATCAATTTTTCACACATATAATCCCCAATTCCAAATATAATCACATTTATAAACAATTATACCCAAAATATTTCAAATGAGTCCATGAACAGTCATTTTAATGTGTGTAAAAATACAAATTCACATGTGTGTATGCCGACATTTTGTATGAGCATAAAATGCATTTTTCTAAATCTCTCTTTGATATCATATGTACCGAATTTTAGGGTTTTAATCCTTAGTATGAGAACGAGATGTTATAATTAAACTCCGGCCATTGCTACATCTTTAAGAGGGAAGGAAGTGCCTAGCCACGCATTGCACTCGGAAGCTTCAAAACTAGGAATGAATCTTAGCTACCCATGGTGGAGGTTTAACAGTGGAAAAATGCAGGAAAATGATAGAGATGGGGGGAAGATGATAAATGATGAGAGATGATGATAGGTGGAGGCTGTCTAAAGTGTATATGTCACTTATCCCAAAATAGGGTTTCTTAGTAGGTATTTGGGTCAGTTGTCACGAATGGGTAAGTAGATTTTCCAAAAAATGGTTCGGGTTTGGGAAGATATCATCATGGAAAAGTAATTACTTCATCACGGCGAACTTTTCCTTAGATTGTTTTGGCAATTTTTCTTAATTTCACCACGGTGAACGTTTTCCTTGCCACGGTGAACTGTTCCCGAGAGTTGTGACTTGCAATTTCTTGGTCTTCACTCTTGGCTCTACTTCTTGAGTGCCCTCCAATGAAAAGCAATAGTTTGCAATATCAATTGTCCTAGAAACCAAGTGAGTGCAATCACTAACTAATAATGACAAATTTACCCTCAAACTACCTTAATTTAAAACAAGCACTCTTAATCTAAATTAAGCTCAATATAAAAAAAAACAGCCGAAAAGTATAACAAAAGCTATGAAATATCAATAATTAATATAGAAAACTTGGGTTTAATCATATAGATGGGCAGAAAATGAGCAGACTTTGTCAATCTATTCACTATAACCCAAATAGCATTGTGACCCTTCGATGTACGAGGTAATCCAACTACAAAATCCATTGTCACATGCTCCCACTTCCATTTTGAAATAGGCAAAGACTGTAACTTACTTATTGGTTTTTGATGCTCTACCTTAATATGTTGATAGGGAAGGCATCTGGCCAGAAATTCCACTATCTGTCTCTTCATCCCTAGCCACCAATAACTCTCTTTAAGAGTTTGATACATCATGGTACCACTAAGATGCATAGCATAAACTAAACTATGAGCTTCGTCCAAGAGAGCTCGCCTAAGATCTTGGTCATCCGGCACATAGACTCTATCTTTAAAGACTAACAATCCATCTTCTCTCAATCTAAACCCTTCACTCTCTTCAGATGGCAATTTATCCCGAACGACTCTTAACTCGGGATCGTTGGCCTGCAATCTCCTGATTTCATCAAATAATGTCAGTCAAACTTTAAACTGTGTTAGCAATGTTCCATCATCCTCTGCTACTGAGAGTCCAACCCCAAGGCTCCACGCACTCATCAAATGTGTCAGGTAAGGATTTTTCTTTATAGTTACTGCCTAATAGGACTTACGACTCAATGCATCGGCTATCACATTTACTTTTCCCAAGTGATAGTCGATTATTTAGTCATAATCCTTAATCAATTCCAACCATCTCCTTTGTCTGAGGTTTAGCTCCTTCTGTGTCATTAGGTACTTCAGACTCTTGTGGTCGGTGTATATACAACAAGTCTCCCTATAAAGATAGTATCTCCAAAATTTGAGTGCAAACACTACCATTGCGAGATCCAAATAATGTGTAAGATATTTTAGCTTGTGCTTCTTTAGCTGTCTAGAAGCATATGCAATCACTTGCTCGCCCTAGATAAATACACAGCCAAGTTCTGGTGACTGGCATCACTGTAAACCTTATATCCAACCTCCTGGATAAGTAGAGTAAGTACTAGCGCAAAAGTCAATTGCCTTTTCAGCTCCTAGAAACTTGCCTCGTATTTTTCATCCTACTGAAATTTTATTCCCATCCGAGTAAGCCTCGACAAGGGGGCTGCAAGTATTGAGAAACCCTTAACAAATCTGCTATAATAACTAGCTAATGCTAGAAAACTACGGACTTCTGTCACATTCTTGGGTTGTTCCCATTCATAGCTTCCACCTTCTTTGAATATACAAAAATGACTTCCCCTAATACCACATGCCCAAGGAATCCTATCTTCCTCAGCCAAAATTCACACTTAGAACTTCGTATACAATTATCTTTCGTGAAGTATTTGTAGCACAATTCAAAGATGTCGAGCATGCTCCTCTTCATCCTTAGAATAAATTAGAAGATCATCAATGAACACTATAACAAATTGATCTAAATAAGGATAGAACACTCTGTTCATGAAATCCATAAATATTACAGGTGCATTTGTCAATCCGAACAACATCACCAAAAATTCATAGTGTCTATACCTCGTCCTGAAAGCAGTCTTGTGCACATCATTCTCATCAATCTTCGAATGATGGTACCCAGACCTTAGATCCATCTTTGAGAATATTGTAGCTCCTCTTAATAGATCAAACAAGTCATGGACCCTGGGAGTGGATATTTATTCTTGATGGTAACCTTGTTTAATTGTCAATAATCAACACATCAACGGAGAGTCCCATGCTTCTTTTTGACAAACAATACTAGTATCCCTACAGTGAATGACTGAGGCTGAAGAAGCCTTTGTCCAATTACTCTTGTAGTTGAATCTTTAACTCTTTCAATTTTGTTGGTTCCATACGATATGGTGGTACAGATATTGGTGTCGTCCCCGAGACAAAGTCAATAGTAAATCAAACTTCTGATTAGGTGGTAATCTAGGTAACTCATCCGAAAAGACATCAGGGAACTCGCACACAATAGAGACATCTCCTGGTTCGACCTCTATGTCGAAGTGTTAATTACATATGTGAGGTATGCCTGGCATCCCTGATGAATCAACCTCTTAGCCTTGATCACTAATATCAAACAACTTAGAAATATCCATCTGTCTCCAATAAATTTAATCGAGACTCCACTCTGAGGGTCAAACTCCACTTCTTTCTTAAAATAATCAACCCCGCTCTAACCAGCCAATCCCCAATACCACCTCGAAATCTTACAGATTGAGGGAAATAAGATCTGCCTCTAACATAGCTTCACTGATCTTTATCTCACAGGCTGTATATACTTCATCACAAGCCACTTGCTCTCTAAGGGAGTGACTACAATGAGAGGGGGATCTAATGACTCCAAGAGATGACAAATATCCTCAGCGAAGGTCACACTGATAAATAACCTTTACGCACTAGTGTCGACCAAAACTTTAGCGTCTCTACAGAGAACACATATAACGCCTTATAACACTATGGGTTAATAGTCATACTATTTAAGAGTTTACCAGTACTACACAAAGCATGCATCACAATATAGCAGTACAATAACAAAGCAATGTTCATATAGGAAATACCTATAATTGTGTCTAGATTTGCTCGAACTTCCTCATCTGTCATTGCATAAACTCGTGCTTAGAGCCCTTATATACATCAACTTTTCTAATTAAGCTTTCTAAGTGTCCAATAAGTCTATAAATCATGTCTAATCACCTTTAAGGCATTATAACACATTTAACTCAACCACCATTGTGATATCCATCCAATAGACTCGGTTTTACACACACTTAGAAGCTTATATGTTAGAAATCTTTAAGATTTCGCATACCGATGAACTTTAAGTTTGTGTAAGGGCATATAATATTATAAATCACTGACATATATACCCAAAAGGATTTAAATACATCATTGAACTCATATACAACCATGTATACATCAATATACAATAGTATTTCCAAATATAGAATAATATAAAAGGGCTTAGAGAGTATGACGTTACATAATTAGGTCAATCATATATGCAATGTTATATACTAGACCAGATGCCTCTTATGCTTTGAACATAACAAGTAGGTTTTAAGCCAATCCTAGTGATGGTCACTAGAGAGTTGTGAAAGTATCTTAAAGTACTTAAAAAGAACTAAAGACATCTTTTTGGTCTATGGAGGAGCTGAACTGAGAGTTCAGAGGTATTTAGATGTTAGTTTTTAGTTAGATCTAGATGATAATGGATCATAGTCAACGTAAATCTTCACTCTAAATGGTGGTGTCGTAAGTTGGAAGAGTTCTAAACAACCAACCTCTGTAGATTCTACAACTGAGGCAGAGTAAATTTCAGTGTCAGAGGTGGCAAAAGAAGTAGTTTGGATCAAGAAGGTCATCATTAAACTTGGAGTGGTTCCTAGCATTATTGAGCTTATAGTATTATACTATAACAATAATGACACCATTACACAGGAAAAGGAACTAAGTCTCATCAACAGTCCAAACATGTACTCAAGAAGTTTCATTTTATTAGGTAGATAGCAGATCATAGAGATATAACATTGAAGCAAGTTCCCATCGAAGAGAATCTTGCAGATCCTCTCACCAAGTCATTGTCTAAGAAGAGACATGATGAACATATGGATGCATATGGCATTAGATATGTAGCTGATTGGCTTTAGCGCAAGTGGGATATTGTTAATTTATGCTCTTGCAGCCAATCAGTTAGTTACAATTTTAGGTATGACATTATTATTTTAATTAATAAATTCATTCTTTATCTTTATGTATTATATTAACTATCTTTAATGTTTTAATACTAAAGGTAAAATCTTTGGAATAATTACTATGTAATTAAAATTATGATGAGATCATAGTTATGATATTCAATTTGCATTTATGTATTATTCCCATGTTATTCCTAATTGTAATTTCATCAAGATAGGGGTGTTCATGAAAGAGTAAAACTAACACATGTTATGTTTTTTTTCCTTATGAAGAAAGTAATTGATCTCATAAATTAAAGTATGGAGATACTTAAAAAAACGTGTGGGTACTTATTAAACAATTAGCTCATTGAGTTGACCCTATTATGAGGATCCCAAATAGAATATTACATATGTGTATGTGAAATTGCTCATTATAATGGTTATATAATTGATCCTTAGACTTTAGATTACCAAGGTACTTTATGTAGGAATTACTATGTTATGAATCTACTTATGACCTTTCTTATTTAGGGTAGCTCAACTGGTAGTACTTATGAACCATATAAAGGTAACTGAGTAAGTCAATAAAGGATTCATTACTATAAAGTAATTAGGGAGAATGTTCTATTATTCTTAATTAGTAGTAGTCTAAGGAATTCTTTAGCTAGAATGAATTGAAATTTGAAAAGGTATTTTTGAATATTAATTATAAATCAATTATTAATTAGCAACAATGAACATGATTAGATTCAAAAGAGTAGACATTATATCCATAGTCTGTTCAATTAAAAAAGTAGATGGAAAAATTATTAAATTATACATCATAACCATGCATGGTTAGGTTAAGACAAATTACTTTAACATTCTTAATATTTAAGTGGTCATCACATATTGCTATATGTCAATCTTGATCTATGATATAAATTATTTAATTGGATAATTAAATATTAATTAAAAGAGATTTTAATTTATCTAATTCTAATTCTAATTATGAATTAGAATTAGAATTTATAATTATTGACAATATATTTGGAATCTAATAGGTCACACATAAAGAGTAGTTTAAAAGAGAAAAATCAATTTTAATTAAGTTGGACTTAATTGTAAAGTTTGAGAAACTTTAGGAATCAAATATGAGATATTTGATTTCATTAAAATTAAATTAAATTATAATTAGAGTTTGATTTTAATTTTAATTAAATTGTTTATTTTTCATAAAAATTAGAACCCTAATTCTTTTTTTATTTATAGGAATAAGTATAAAGGAGCTAGCACTTCTGCTAATTTCTTCTCAAAGAGTTGAACATCTTTTTACCACGTTGTGAATAATGTTAGAGGTTGGACGTGTAAACAACTCGTGGTTGACATATCGAAAAAGTTTCAAAAGGATTTTCGTGAGAATTTTAAATCATGTACGCTTTCATATTTTATAATTTGTGTTTTTCAAATCATTCAATCACTATGATTCGATTGGTAATCATAATTTTTTTTAATTTTTTTATTATATCCGTCATTCAATCAGGGTGGTTTTTTTTTGTTGCTCACGAGGTGTCCTAGGAGGGTCTTAACTATAGGAAAGCACTTTTAAGCTATCCGCATCCAAATTAATCCCCGTTCGAGCCGAATAGGTCTCTTGCAGAAGACAAAGCTCTGACTTCAAGTTTTAATTAGGATGGTTTTGCAACACTTTCTTCTCTCATACTTAAGGCCCAAAACTTATTGTTCTTTCATTTTGCATTTTTTGGTTCATTTCTTACGGAATTAAGAATTTTTGGATTATATTAACAAGCCGTTTGGATTATATCAACAAGCCTTTTCGCTTTTGTCTTGAACACAATTCCGTCTTCATTTTGATATCTTTTTGTTTATTCAATTGTAGTTTTAAGTTTTCTTTTGAAAAATTTATTTTTCTAAACAAAAATTATTAATTATTAATAAAAATTTATTAATAAGTACCAATTTTTAATTAAAAATAAAAATAAAAATAACTTATAATCCTCAAATAAATTATGTTTTTTAAATAATGTAATTTATTTTATATAATAATAAATATGATTTATTATTCAAAAATTTATTTGATATAAATACTTATAGCAGTCAAAATTTTTATTAGAGTGATAAATAATTTAATAACAACAAATTTTTACTTATTGTTATAATTAATATTAATGTAAAAGCTTAAATAAACAAGGAATTACAAACAAAATGATATTCATTTATAAAAATATAGATTTATTATTTAAAATAAAATATCCAATATTTTAGAAATATTAATAAATAACAAAATTATAAGAATCTGTATATTTATTTTAAAATATTTATTTTATTATATATATTTCTATAGATAAAATTTATAATTTTTTGTCAGATTATTAAATTACAACGTTCATATATTATTATAATTATATAATAGTGCGTAATTTAATAAAACATGTCTAACTGGTAACGAAATTAGTTTATGATAAAAACCAATGTAAAACATCAAAACAACTGTTTTTTTATTTTATTGTTATGAATTAAAATATTTAGAAAATAAAAATCTTAATCAAGCATGCTTCTTTACTAATTTTAAATTTTGAAATAGAAATTAAAAATAATAGTGGAATCAAATAACTTCCCGGCGTCTATTGCATTGTGTTCATCTTCTATATAGGTAAATACGTTTTAAATTCTTTTTTAATCTTAATCTTTATTATTTCTATAATTAAATATTATTTAACGCTATCAAGTTTTCTTATTATTAATAAGGCATTAAAAACTACACTAAAAATTAATTTTTTGGTGGACTACTTGTAACATCCCATTTCTATATTAAGGGTTAAAATCCTAGATTTCTGTAATTAAGAAATAGCAATGAGAGATTAGAAAATTGCATTTCATGCTCATGCATAATATTAGCATACACACACGTGAATTTAATTAGTGCACACATTACTATGAATTGTTCATGCACTTATTTGACATTTTTCGGGTTTAAATGATTGTTTTAATGCGTTTATAATGTGAATTATGGATTATGTGTCTTAAAAATTGAGTTGGAATGTATAAGTAGTGAATTAGAATTTTTGGTGAAATATGAGAATTTTCTAGAATTAAGGATATTTTTGGACTAAAAAAAATACCAAGTAACAGAACAATTAATAAATGAAATAAGAGTTAAATAGCAGTATAAATTTTTTTAAATGACATTAGGATTTAATGACAAGTGTCATGGAAAATCGGGAGACAACTGGATTAGAAATGAGGAAACAAATGGACTAGTAGATTATAAGACCAAAAGAGGACCACGAGAAAGTGACATGTAGCAAGTGACACAAATGGACTAGTAGATTAAAAGACCAAAAGAGGACCATAAAAAAGTGACATGTGGCAAGTGACAAGTGTCACTTGCCCCATCATTTGTTTTAAATTACGATTTTTATTAAGTGAAAGACCCACATTTTGGTCTTTCACTTACTATTTACTCCTCTCTTCGTTAGCTTCTCTCATCTTCATCATCTTCATTTTCTTCATCTTCCTCTCCTTCTCACGATACTCTCTTCTCTAAGCATCAAAGTTGAACCTTACTTTCTTCCATCACTAGCCACTTAAATACCTTGCTATCTTTTTCTTGTTGCTAAAGGACCCAATCTATTCCACCTTAAAAGTTGATGATCGTGTAACAAATTAATCTTCATGGCTTTGTTAAATGAAGCATATTTGATGATAGTTTAAGAGAAGGAATGATCATGAAAAAGGTGTTGAAAATATATGTGTAACATGGGTGAAAATGAACATATCCATGTCTTGCTTTTGATGGGTAATAGATTATGGAATGATTTAATGTTGGATTAATAGAGTAAATGGTGTTTTATACATGCTAGAATGTGGGTAAGGAAATGAATACATTGATGTGTTGTTTTTGTGTTCATGATGACCAATATTTCATAAGTTGTTGAGATGATTTGAGATAGAAAGATCATTATGATGATGTAAAAATAATGTAGAAATTTCATGAAGAGATGATATGCATATGTTCTATTTTAATGCTTAATCACGTAAAGTTTTGGGTAGTTGTTATATGAATGAACTAAAATAAGTCTACAGCTAAAGAAAGGGAGTAATGTGGTGTCTTGAAATGGGAAGAGTTAAGGTGATAGTTAGAAGAGAAATGAAAGTGGAAATGAAGTTGAACATGTGTAGAAAGTTGATGATAAATGTATATATGTATATGTTATGTTTTTAGTGTTCATGATCAATCATAGACTATAATTTGTTTATGGATGATATTGAGTTGAAATGGAATCAAGAATGATGGGGAAATGATGAGTAACTAAACTAGAAATGATAAACCAACATAAGATGTTGAATGTAGTAAGTAAAGAGTTAGAATATGGACAATAAGGATGCAATTGGATAGATTTTGGGGTAAGAGGCAAAACTTTTGCTGTGGATCTTGGATTAAGGTCATTTAAGTATGCTTTTGAAGATGACTTCGAGTTATACAACTTCTATGAAGACCCTAAGTAGAGATTTTGTTGTCTAAAGGGTTAAAATATAAAATTTCTATAAGTGACCTATAAAAGTCCACCGAGCAAACATAATGTCCCTTCAAACAAACATGGACAGAGCTAGAAAGCTAGAAAACCTGAAACAGTCTACCTAGTGGATATGAAGTTCACCCAATGGACATTCAATGGCTATTTGGACTTAAATTAGGCTTGAATGGAGCTTGAATTGAACCTAGAATGATGTTTGGATTAAAGGACTAAATGTGTGACATGTATGAAGTGATAATGGAGGTTATAACTGTTAGAGTAGTGCCCTAAAGGCAATCCCCTTTAGCGCTTTTTGTTCATAATTGTACAGACTTTATGAATAAATAAAGAAAGGCAAGTTTCATTTATTTGATGTTCGTTAAGAATTGATAGTGATCTTCAATCAAATTTATGAAGTCCGTGATATATGACATAGCATGAAGGAAATTATGATGACGTGATCATAATACTGAGATTCCTATCATGTGTAATTATGTCAGTATCTAAATTCTCCCTAGTCATAGGATTAATGAG
>JAOTIZ010000008.1:35512410-35526938 GCA_027123425.1 Erythroxylum panamense | reverse complement strand
AACAAGTAAGTTATGCATTAAATTTCATGGGTTTGGTTAAATGAAACTTAAATGAAGTTGAATATGGGTAGAAAGTTATTGATGAATGATATAGGAAATTGTTCACTTTTAGGGTTAATGATCAAAAATAGATTATGATGTATTTGTAAATGATATTAGGTTGAAATGAAGTAGAAGAGATGGTTTATGGTTAAGATGGGTTATATGTGAAAGATGGGAAGTAAGAAGATGAAAAATTTCGTAAAATATATTCTCGGAGTGGGTTTCTAGACAAGTTAACTTCAGAAGTTCGCCGTGGCGAACTTCAAAAGTTCGTCGTGGGTTTCGTCACCACGAACTCAACTTTCTGGCACAGAACATGATTTGGTATTTTAGGCATAACATTTTGTGTAGTTATCCAAATAGGATGATTTTTGATTTGGGGTAAACTAGAGACATAGGGATATAAATTGTATGAAGGAATCTGTTTAAATTAACTTTCTAAGAGCTTCAATTTTTGGATAAAAGTTGGACATAGAATATTGTTTCAATATAAGAACAATATGAGCATGTTTGAGGTATAACTTTTCGATTATTGAACCAAATTGAATGACATTTTGGTTATTGTTTAAGGAAATCAAGAGAGGCAAGAGGAGTAAGAGGAGAGGCACATTTGAGCAAGTTATACACAAGGAAATTCCAGGTGGGTTACATTTTTATAATTAAGTAATAGGCCACTAAAGTTTTCTTTTAAATCAATAGAATAAAAATCTTTTCAATTGCTTCATAAATATTGCTTTTATTACTGTAGAATGCTTTGAGAAATTATCTTATGCTTGGTACATGAATTTTGGTTGATAAATTGTGAAATGAGCATGGAAATGATTTTTGAAAGGCTATTATGTTTATGAAAACAAGTTTCGAAAAAATGTGCCATTTTGGGCAACAAGTTTACAAGTTATGAAATACATGTTATGTGGGTTTGTGGTGGTCTCCTAAGTTAAGTTAAGTGAACTTTGACAAAATGCTTCTCCCGCCTACCCACTAGTGGCATGAAGCTCCTTTACGAACTACCATAAGTTCACGACTATGGAAGACCATTAAGTAGGATTTCGATAGTATGTTCTGTTGACGGCTACACAGGAACATTATGTGGAAATGTGTAGTACGTTCTATTTTTTGGATCCACCCAAACCATTTTTATGTGCTCTGTGTTGACAAACTTTTTTAATGCATGAATTATATTGCTTACAAATTGCTTGATGAATGAGAATTTGGAAAATATGTGCTCTATGATTCCATGTGAATTTTTACAATAGTTTTGCTTGTTACCTGTTATAAAATTGTTACCTACGAGCTTTAAATTCACCCCCTCCCATTCCATCCCATCTTCAGGTGAGGAGCATGAGATCGAGTGGGCCAAGATTCGAGGCATCACTATATACTTTTGCAATGTTTTTGGATTTTAAGCTAGTTTTGTAAAACAAGGCTTTAGTCGCATTTTTAGCGATTATAGTTTATGTAAACTTTGTATTTTTGGTTTATGATATAATGTGGCTTGAAATGTCCATTAAAGCTTTGTAAAACTTTCATCTTATGATGTTAATGAAAAATGATCATGTCTTGCTCATGATTTCTCAAAGTTTGGATGTTGCATTTTTCAAGTTTTTCAGAGGGGTAAAAAGTGTGTTTTGAATTCAGGGGGAAAAATAGTCTTGATCTATGTAGAATTAGACAAAGTTGTCTTCATAGCAGTCGTAGTTTATCCTCTTAGCTTTCCAACGGTATATATTTTGTAAGATTTGGCTTCGGATGAGAAAGTTATGGTCACTACATGATAATAGGTGTTGGCAGTTTGCGGAACTCTCCTTAACAAGTTTTCTGCCTGATTTTCAGAGTTCGTCATGACAAACCCAAAAAGCACGCTGTGGTGAACTTTTTCATAAGGTAATTTGTCCATGGCGAACTTTTCCCGAAAGGTTTTGTTCTTCAGCTTCAAAGTTCGTCGCGGCGAAGTCAGGAAGCTGGCCGTGGTGAACACTTTTTCCTGAGGACTCCTTTTAGAGGAAAAATATCTCTTTGGATCTTCATGGAATTTGTAGATAGAGAATTCCTCTTCGAAACCATCCTAGAATGACCTTAATCTGACACCTCTAGAGAAAGTTTTGCCTTTTGTATCAAAATGAGGCGATTCTTTATTCAAAATGAGGCGATTCTTTATTCGTTATTTTGATGATATCTTAATCTGTAGAGCTCCAAATGAGGCGATTCTTTATTCAAAACAAACTTGAGACATTAAGATACAATTGTTCTAAAGAAGCAATTTTGAAATTATGATTTTAAGATTTCCAAAATTTGTTCTGAAGTTGAAGGAAAGAGTTTGAATTTTGGTGACTGATTGGTGTGAGCACACCATCCTTGTGGGATGCGTGTCCAGATGTCACTTAGGATGTTGGACACATGTCTTGTGAGGGCAGGGTGTCCAACTTCCTTGAAGAAGAAGGTGGCGTAGGTGTGAATCTAATCAAAATAACTAACCTTGCTTTAATACTAAAAAGGTTATGGTGGATACTAAAGTGTAAGAATTCCTTATGGGTGAAAAGGGATGCATAACTGCGTTCTTAAAGGTATGGGTGCTTGGAATATTGAAAAGAACTCTACCTTCTCTTGGTTTATTTGTTAATTACTTTTGCTAAAATACATTTTAAAGCTAGAAGAGATATGAAAGATTGGAATGGGGAATTTATTTTTGTATGGTTTGACAACTAGTCAGGTTATGGTTAGCTTACTCATCTCCCTATAATACATGCTGCTATACAAAATTTCCCCTAGAAGCTAAGGTCAGCACATTAACTGGTGAAGGTGTTTGGAAACTTCCTGAAGAAATAAGGGATATCTAACCAAACTACTCTGCTAATATCTCTTCACCTGACATATTCATCTAAAAGGGGAAACCTATTAACCTTTTAACTAGCAAGATCATAGGGAATTAATTAGAAATAGAAATCTTAGAGTATCTTTGTCATAAAATAGTATAGATTAAGTGTTTGTTGGCTATAACCTCTTTTCTATTATGGTTGACCACCAAAAATACCCTAAGAACAATAGATAGTTTAAACTATTTGTCTTTAGACAAAATTTGCCCCTTATATTGGAAATGGAGGAAACTCAAGACCATTTACTTTTTGAATGTAGCTTTGCAACTAGTATCTAGAATGTAGTGAAAGGGTTGAGCCTATGGAAATTTGCGGGGAATTCACACTGAAACTATCTATTGGCTTTTAAATCATTTTAAATTACCAAGAGCTATTCTTCAAGCATATATAATTGCAACGGGGACCTATGAGCAAACAAGCAGGAATGAAAGGAACTTCAGAAGATTAAAAAATAAAGCTATTGCTCTGGATTGAGTAATATCAAAGGTGGTCTATGGTATTGGGGAGCCGATTTTGATAAGGGATAAAGCTAAAATATGCAATCCTATCTTGGCTTCTTTTTAAAGAATCTAATTTTAAACAATTCATTAACACACTGTGTTTTTGTGAAGGTTTACAAGGATTTTTGGAGCTACATTGCAAGGGTATTCCCTTGAGGTATCTTGTACTTCTAACATTTCAATGTTTTTAATGAATTTCTTTAATTTTTGAAAAAAAGGTTTCTTAACCTAAAGCCTAGTCAAGTTAGAAATCCAAGTAGAATATTCTGCAACAATTAAAGAAATAAAGACACCTTTTTTTTCCTTTTGTTTATATCTACTTTAAATTACTCTTTGAAGTACTTTAAAGTATTCATTGAGGTAGTAATAGAGCTAGAATATGCACCAAAAAGGAGAGGTCATCAGTAAATGAAAGATTGTGAATTTTGAGATTCTCAAATTTGAAGTGATATCTAAAGCTCCTCTCAAGACTAATCACATGACTAATAAACCTTGATAAAACTTCCAAGAGTGAAAAAAAGGGATATAAGAAAATTTTAATCAATGAATTATGTCTCTTTAAATAACAAGAATATTAAAAAATAACTTCTAAAATCTATAAAAATTAATGTATAAAGTTTGTTTAAAATAAAAATTTACTCCTTAAATTGCATATTAAACTTTTTTATTATATTTTATGTTAATTTCTCTAATAAAGTTTTAATATTTTACAAGTTTAGACTTCAACTCACTTTTATTGATGTGCATGTAGAGATTTCCTAATAATTTTCTTTGTATGTTAAATGTAGTCAGGCACTAATTTATCTTTTGTATCATTAAATATGATATTTAAACATCCAAAAGTGAAATATGATTATTACTTATTTAACTTTATTTATTATTAGATATATTAAGTTATTGGGATAACTAAAAAAAAGTATTTATCATCACATATAAACATTTTTCTGATGGAGCTGAGCAACATCCAAATATGAAAGAAGTGAGTCCATATATGAAGAGGTGCCCTCCCACGCTTTCACACAAAGCAGGCAGTGCCCACCTAAGCTGGACTAGGGTAATTAAGCTACTCTAGGCTGTGGTAGTGTGGCGATTAGGTGACTGGGTGATTGGGCTATGCTTTGGCAATGCAACAACGAGGATTGTGGTGTTGTAAGGGTGTTACTGGAGTGCTAACACTGATGAGAGAGGTATGAATTTGAGGACTGGCAAGAGTGATTAATCTTTTGTCATCTGAAGCAAGCTAAGGTGGGTTTTATTGCAAAAACTTTGCTTCCTCCTTTGGAAGGCCTTTTTAGGCCTTATGAATGGACATTGAGGGATACCCACCTCCTTTAAATTTGTTTGTCGATAATTTCCCAATCTTACCTTCATGGAAGGATGAGAAATCCCTTTCTCCTAATTCAAAGCCCTCAGTTGGAGCTTGGAAATCTTGCCCACAGATCCAGTACAAGAGGGGAGATTTAAGACATTTCCAGAATGTCATGAAGGATGGCATACTAATGCCTCCTATGGACTCCTCAGAGCTAGAGCATTGGTATAGGCATCAACATTGGTTGGCATTTTCTAGAACAAAAGGCTGGTTTTTTTGGTGGTGCATGCTTGGGTTATAGCTCAGAAAGGGAAGAAAGGTTTGGAGAAAGTGATGCTCAGGAATGACAATCTTTTCTCTTCATGTTCAACACTAAGGCTAGCATCAGTGATATCTTAGAGAAAGGGTCGTGGCATGTGAGTGGTCAACCCAGATTCATCCAACAATGGAGGCCAAACATAGAGTTTCATTTAGGTAACATTCAAACAATTCCGTTATAGTTTCAATTTCATAATGTTCCTCTTGAGTTATGAACTATGGATGGGTTGAGTTACATTGCAAGTGCTCTGGCAAACCCATAAGCATAGATTCCTAAATGGCTAGCATTGATAGAGTTTATTTCGCTAAGCTTTACTTCGAAGTGAGGAGAGACTTTTCTCTTATGGACTGTTTACCAATTATGAAATTATACGAGTGGAGAGTTGATAAAATACAATGTGGCTATCTCTTACTTGTGGAAGCCACATGATGTTAAAAAATACTAGAAACCAACAGGATATATGTCTTTAACCAGAAGTCATGAGGAGTTAATAGGGTCAGTAGAATATGAGAGAACTATTGGTGAAACAGAGGAGGAATTGGAGAATTTGGCCAACATTTGCTCACTTGGTAAAGAACCGAATGAGGGCGGTAAGGAATTGCGGCAAAAGTATTGGATGTGTGTCGTAACACTACAAAAATAACTAGACTAAAACAATAGCTAACGGTAAGTTTACATTAATCCCACTGAGATTAATTCCAATTACTTTTTTAAATTATCTCTATACGCAAAACAGGGGAATTTTTAGTTTGAAACAAATTAGAAGAAAAAGTATAATTGAATATATAAAAAAACCAAATTAAATAACAACAAAGTGATAAAGTTGATGAATGAGTTGAAATCTGGTTCTTTGGTTTAATCTCAACCTAAGCACAATTTCGCAGATGTTGTTAAATTATTGTCTTTACACCTTTCTCAAGATTATTGATCATGAACTAACAATAAGCTCTGTTAATTATGATTTTTCCTTATGTTGTAGTTAATCAAGAAGAGCTTATTAATTAATCCTAACTTTTGGAAAACCTAGAACAAGCTCTCTAAATTTATCTAGACAACTGCATTATAAGTGAGAAAAATAGACCATTTTAAGTAACAATCACACAAGCTCAGATAATTTAACTTATGCTACATTATCTTTAACAATTTAATACCGTTAGTTGCCACATATGACCTTCAACATGACTATTACGTATGACATTCAAGTTTTATCTATGAGTTTTCATGAAAAACGATACAATAGAGCATTAACATCATTCTAATAGAATACCCAATCAATCCATACAAGATAACATAAGCAATCTGAAAAGAGGGAAAGAAAATGATACACAACAATAATCTACTTAATGTGTTCCACGACCTTGATTGCAACTCCTAATCGATGTTAAGAAAGTTAGCCTTCCATCTCCATCTTCAAGCTCTCACCATCAGCCATCCTCTCCATCGCCACTGTCAATGTTGAAGAATGAAGAATAGCTTAAGAGAAATAGGACAAGAGTGTTTTTGGCTAGGTCTATTCTCGAATGTCCTTTTTGCTATCACTCTCTTTTCCTTATGTAGTGAAATTTAGGTTTAAACCCAGTGACATCTGACTAGGACACCTAGCTTTCTCAAGTTAATTCTCACGATGTGAGAATTCACAGCCATGCAAGGTCATTACAAGGCTGTGCAAGCCTCTCACGGTCGTGTATGGCCATTTTATGGCTGTGAGAGATCTCTCACACCCATGCAATCTAATGTTTTTTGTTCTTCATTTGACATTCTCTCTTACCTCTTTTTCTTTCAATCCTCCTCTTCTTCATGCTCTATGAATCAATAGAATATGGAAATTGAAGATGGAGTCACTTTAGGTTCTTTTACTTCTGAAAAGCACCTAAGATCAAATATGAGTTAAAGTGAGTATCCTAAGCATTTCTAAGGCATTAATCACTAAATGTAGTATGTCAAATGAATTAACTTTTAAACACATGTCAAGTTCCCCCGCACTTAGCTTTTGATCGTCCTCAGGTAAATCGTCAAAATCAAAATCACAAATCAAAACTTTACTCATTTTTCATATTTCCTAAGAGCAGATAACCATAAGTAAAGATGATGAATGACTTTCAAAACCTAAAGTAATAACTTAACATTCAAAGCTTCTACTTATGATCAACCAACATTCATAACCCTTAAAAACTGAGTAATCTAGAGGTAGACTTAGAAAAAGGGTGTTTAAGCAAGATATTTCCATAAGAACATTCAAACGTCATTCATAATCACAACAATCCACAAATTTGCATATCATTTCCTTTCTCCCCCACAAAAAGTTACATACATAATCATGAATCAAAGGGCTTTTCTAGAGTTTTAATGCAGGTAAGGTTAAGGTAAGATCTATTTTAGGTAATGTAGAATAAAATCCATCAAGCTAGTGAAGCAAAAGTAACACTGAAAAAGATATCAAATGCACAAGTTAACATTCATTCAAAATTGGGTACCGTTAGCCATGAAGAATGCAACAACTATGATTCCTAATTTGATTCTGCTCTCATACCATAAGCTAAATGAACATAATGCAAAAATTGCTCCATCCAAAACAACATCCTCCTCATATGTAACTTATTCAAACACCCAATTAATACAACTTAAAAAGGATAAACTATTAATTAACAACTTTTCACAAAAAATGCATTTCCTCCTTGCAACTTTTATTCAAACTCACATTTTTTTCCTTTTTTAATATAAAAGTGATAGAAGCTACATCAACATATGATTCATAACATGGAATTTTAACAACTATAACCAACCCATATGTATGCATACCCCCACATTTAGGCTCCTGTACAATCACATTCATCAAGAATTACCATTAAGGCTTCGGTAGGGCATTTGGTTTTTACAAAAAAGCTAATAAAGCTCAAAGGAGGTTAGTATTGAACCCCAATTTTGGAGCCCAACATTCGAAGTCATAAAGCATGAGCATATTATTCTATAGGGTTATTTCAAGGAACCCTTATTAGTCATCATCACACATGAGTGACGCCACACCGATCAAACATCCAAACAAACTCATTTCTCCTATTTCAGAACATATTTTGGGAAAAATCAAACTAGAATTACAATTTGACTTCTTCAAAATATTTGTTACCTATTGTCTTAAGTTTCTAATGATACCAAAATCATTCAATTTGGCTTAGAAGTCTAAGAGTTAGGGCTCAAACCATTTCAGATTGTTATTAAACTAGGACAGTGCACTATACCCAATTTCCCTCCAGAAATTGTAAGTCTTGGGGACTGAGTTAAATTTCTATTCCTTCAGATCATTTATAGCTCTATGTCTTTAGTTTATTTAGAAACAAGAATCATCTCATTTAGAGGTCGGATGACGCAATTATGGCCGAAGGAAATCAAACAAGGTTTTGTCCTCAATCATATTGAATCTGTTTCGGGACAATTGGCATAAATTTCTCTATAGATATTGGATCAAGGTCATTCTTAGATGTTTTAAAAGAGGATTTTAATATATACAACTTTCATGAAGACCTTGAAGATAGATTCTATCATCTACAGGGTCAAAATTTGACCAAACAATAGGGTCAGACGAAATCAAACAAAGGGTTAGACGAAACCAGACGAAGGGTCAAATGAATTGAAACAATTGTCATAACTTTCTCTAGAGATATGGGATTAAGGTATTCTTTAAACTATTTTGAAGAGGACTCATAGTTCTACAACTTTCATGAAGATATCAAAGCAAGGTTTTGTCATGTAAAGGGAAAAAATTGGACCAAACGATAGGATCAGATGAAACCAAACGAAGGGGCTAGATGAATCAAAACTCGGATTCTGATATTATCGCCCGATTTGTGTATAAATGCACAAGTCTTTTTCATTATTATAATTATCATAACTTTCTCTAGAGATATCGGATTAAGGTGCTATGTAGATGGTTTTAAAGAGGACTCATAGATCTACATCTTTCATGAAAACATAGAAATAAGAATTTGTCATCTAAAGGGACAAAATTGGACCAGAAGATAGGGTCAGACAAAACTAGACGAAGGGCTAGACGAATCAGAACAATATTCGTAACTTTCAACTTCGATGTATAAAAATTTCATACTAGATATCGTTAGAAAGCTAGAAAGAAAAACTACAACTTTTTAGAAGACAACTTTACCTAATTCAACCTAGATTAATCCAGATTTTGCCCTGAAGTTAGAACACAAATTTTTCCCCTATGGAAGACTTCAAATTTTGCACTGTGCAGACTTGGAATATCCTGAGCATAACCATTCAGCTACCAAAATGATTTCATTAGACTCTTAAATCTCAACTTATTTGTCTCATCACCTTCAACTACATTTGATCAGTCATAATTCCTATCTTCCTTTCCATAACATCTCACTTATATATATATATATTAACAATTCATGTTCCAAAATCATTAAGTCAAGTTGATAAGTTCTTCACGTATATCTAATTTTAACTCACATCATCCATACACGATTCATCATTTCATTAACATCAAAAGAATAAATTTTTACAAATTTTTTATGACATCATCGCCTTAAAATCTCCAATTACAAAAGGTTCTTGAACAAACAAACTAGAAATGTGACTAAAACATTGTGCTTTCCCAAAACCAACTCACAATACAAAATAACCAAATTGGAGAAATTTCCTTAGGTTCTTGATCACTTGATCTCTTAGCTATCACCTGAAGATGGAATGAAAAAGGGGGTGAGCTTGAAAGCTCGTGGGTAACAGTTTATAATAGAAAAATAAGCAAAGCCTTTGAAAACATTTCACTTGTCATAGAAAATTTTCATTGAGTTCATAAAACACATGTTTCTCAAATTCTCTTCATATGGTCAATTTCTCAAACTACAAAACATGAATGCATCAAACTTGTTCACATACGATAAGCACACAAGCACATCAAAATGGTTTGAGTGGATCCAAAACAGAACGTGCTACACATTTCCTATAAGGGTCCTATGTAGTTATGAATAGAGCGTACTAACGCAATCCCATCTAATGGTTTTGCGTAGTTGTGAACTTATGGGAGTCCTTGAAGGAACTCCATGCCATTAACGGATAGGTGGGAGAAGCCTTTTTGTCAAAGTACACTTGACTTAACTTAGGGGACCACCACAAACCCACATTACATGTAGTTCATGACTTGTAAACTTGTTGCCCAAAATGACACATTTTCGAAACTTGATTTCATAAACTTAATATCCTTTCAAAATCATTTCCATTTTTCATTTCATAAATAAATCACACAATTTATATACCAAACATGTAGCACTTTCTCAAAACATTAAAAGGGCAAAAATGCACATTTATGATGCAATTGAAATCATTAAACTTCTTTAAATCAAAGAAAATATCAGTGACTTATTTACTCTATTATAAACATGTACCCACCTTGATTTTCTCGCTTATAGACTTGCTCAAAATACCTCTTCTCTTGTTCCTCTTGCCTCTTTTGATCCCCCTTTTCAAGAATAAAAATCCCACTCAATATTTCAATTAAAAATTCCACAAAGCACAATCACTAAAATTGGTGCTAGAATACTTAAACCCATGCATTTTATAAACTTCATGAACTAAAATCCTTCCAAAAATCTAAAAGATTCAAAATGATCTTACCTTAATTCTTCACGAAATGAAGAGATCTTTGGCTCAAATGGAAGCTCTTCTCTTACTTTACCTTTTTCTCTTCTTGAACCACTTCAAAATCTCTCTCAAGACTAAGGAATGAAGAAACCCTAACTCAACTCTCTTCTTTTCTCTCAACCACCGAAATCTCTCTTCTTTCTCTCTTTGATTTGTTATTTCTCTTCTTTGTCTCCTATTTTCATTTTTCCCCTTCTTAAAATAGCAAGTCAACATTTCTTCGTCCATTTCTACCCTTAATGAGTCCAAAAAGCCCATTTTACCATTCCTTATAAGCTTAGGTTCCTTTAATCTTAAGTGTCTTGATAAAAAAACATTCTTATAACCTTAACACTTTAATTCAGTCAACCTATATCATATAATCTTTCTAACATCAACATAATAATTAACTCCACAAACTTTAATAAAGACCTTATAATTAATGTAAATCATACTTATTTATCAAGAAAAAATTTGGGGGACAACACCATTCGTCTATATTTTCTGCTTGATAGAGTTAAGATTATGTTTGTGTTAGGCCTCAATACAGAGGTCTATAGAAAACCCAATGATGTTTATGGTCTCAATGTCATTCCTCATTTCCATAATTTTTTTATCAAATATAATTTTGGCTATGTCATTGAACACTTTCCCTTTTACGATATAATGATTTGTGGTTCCTCTCTACTTTTATGTTAGGAAATATTATTCATCTCGATCATTTTTTTGCTCAATATGGTTTATTTTCACCAAAATAAGAAGAAGAAACAAAACATTCCTTATGCCCTTATCTTTAGCCTTATCATTTAGCAATTTGATTTCTTCTTTGCAACTATCACCAGTATATGAGGCTCCACCATATACTGATGGTCACGATGAGCCACATTGTTGAGCTAAATATAGGGGATGAGGCTACAACTTTGCGACCATATTATCACTCTCGTTAGATGCTTGTCTAGTATCTATTGAGTATCATCTCACCATGTTGCGAGGAGAGTTTGACACTTTTGGAGATATCATGATGTATTTATTGTTAGAGAAGTATTCTAAAGACAATCATCTTTAGTGCTTATTATACAAATCATTTTATGATTAACAAAGGCATTTTCATTATTTCTATGTTCATACGTTTATGGATTTGATGTTGATCTTAAATTGATTTAATGAGGTCGTTGATAAAACATATAGCATGGAGGAAATCATGATGAGATCATGATAACGAGATTCCAACATATGTAATTATGTTAGTATCTAAACTTTCGCTAGTCATAGGGTTAATGAGATGAGATATCATTAATCCGGATAAACTAGCACATATTATACGGCTTGATTGGATCAAGCAGTAGATCTCATAAGCTATAGACTTGAATTGTTTAGAGTTAATATGTAGATGCTTACTAAGAGTAGTAAGTACATTGGATTGAACTACAATGAGACAATCATATGAAATATCTATTCCAGTGTTAATGATAGTCTCATCATAGCAATGATGCAAGTATCCTTTGACTTGAGGTGCTCAAGGATATCTTGGATACTAATCTTGTTCTTTGACTCCATTCATCGGTGCCTTTTAGGGGTTACTCATAGGGTGGTGATTGGGTACATCTTAAGGTATTCAAAAGTAATTGAGTAGCCAATAAAGGATTCCTCACTCTTGATAGAAGGAGATGATACTCGCGGCCTCTTGCCAGGGTCATTACTTTGGAGTCTCTAGCCAGAGTAGATATGTATCATGAAGAGAGTCTTCAATGATACGTAAAGTAATAAGATCTTTAAGATAAGATCTAATATCACTTAGACTAGATGTGACGTAGTTAGTCTAGTGGGAGTTGACACTTTAACCATACTCTGAATTAAATGGGATATAGATGGTAAGAGGATGAATTGCATGGAAACATTGCATATGGAAGGGTTCGTAGTCGAACTACTGACTTCGGTCAATTTGAGGTCATGACATGTTGCTAAATATCACTCTTGATTTACTTGAATTAAGTGTTATTTTAAGTGGCCAATATAACTGGGAACTTAATGGGTCACACACATAGGAGATCTAAAGGATGAGTAAAATGGTCTTGAATGGTGATTCAAAATATGAGAGAGTGTTTCAGGACTATATCGCGATGTGATCGTGGTAGAAAACGTTGCATAGAATGGATTAGAAACAAGTATTGTTGGTTGCCAATTTGACCATTAACTTCAAAAACTTCCATTAATGCATGCTATTTATGGTCATTAATTTCTCATAACTTCCATTAATGCATGCTATTCATGACCATTAACTTCTCATAACTCTCTATTAATGATTGGGGTTATGGAAAGCCAAATAGTGCAGAAAATAGAGATGATTTTCTTGCATCTTGTTTGAGACACAACTGAGATAGAAATGTTCTTTCTTACACATACACTCTTTTTCTCTTTAACTCTCATAGGAGTTCTTGTCTTTCCTAGCGCAAAGAAAGAATTATAACCATCTACTAATAAGGTTTCATCATTCTATCTTTATATAGACTTTCATTAGAGACAGTCTACGTTGATCATTATGATTTACGATAACAAAACGTAGAGAAGATTAAAGAATAAAGGAGATTGTCGGAAAGGTATGTAGACATCTTACATTTCATGTTTTGTCTTCTATATCTATATGCATGAGTAGATATGGTTTTTGACGTTCCGTTTTATTTTTCACTACATATATTTGATATATATTATGTATAATATGCATGAATGGAACCTTTCAGTGGTATCAAAGTCATTTTTGTGCCTTATTAGATGTAGAATACATGATATATGAAAATTGTTTTCATGGTTGTGACAACTTAAAGTCATGTAATGTTTTGTTCGAAATTAATTATAGAAAAATGGCTTTCACAAATTTTTTCACCAATCCGTTCATAAGATGTATGTTAATGATTCGGTATGATTGAAAATATTTTTAAGGTGATTAAAATATTTAATTTTGAATTTACAAGAACATGCATGAAATCTGTCTTTATGCTGGGCATGTGATGTCTATGGCTAAACTAACTAGGTTACACATGATTTTCGTGGAATTTGATTCTGGAAAAATTATATGAACATATTTAGGATGTTTTTATGCCTCTGTAATTTTTTATAATTATTAAAAATGTTTTAATTATTTTATCAAACAATTTTCCAGATATGGGCAGTTTTTTAGAAATTGTAGGATCTGTTTTTTTATAATGTTTTTGTATGTTTATATTTTGGTTCCAAAACCTTAAAAATATTTTTATGTGATAAAAATGTGTTAATTTGATGTTTTATGCATTCCTAAATGATTTTCTCAAAATTTGATTTTCAGAAAAAGTTTAGAAGTCATATTTGTCATTTTTAGTGTTTTATTGGTGTTTCAGTGATCATAATAACTTTTGGGTGATTCCTAAATTATTTTGATCATCATAAAATAACCTAGAGATGCTTGAAATGATGATTTGATGTTCTCTAAAATTTAGGAATTTATAGAAATTAATTTTGAATTAATTTTCGTAGAGCAATAGATTTTCTAGTAAGACTTAAAAAATTGGCATGTGTGACAAAATTAAAGTTGTTTAATTTTGGACATCGAATAATTATTTTAAGGTAAATTAATTATGAATAGTTTCTAGAATTAGGCATTCATATTAATTAGATTAATATTAATTCTAAATGAAATAACATACAATAGTAATTTTAGTTAAGTTATTAAAAGGTAGATAGTAAATCTAAGTATTGGATTGGGCCTTTCATGTTAGGATCTATAAGATGTCATTACCAAAATGATCATTAGAGAATGCATAGTTAGGAGAATGTGTGAGCTTGCAGATAGATGGTTATTGGCTTAGGCCTAG
>JAOTIZ010000008.1:35467062-35481075 GCA_027123425.1 Erythroxylum panamense | reverse complement strand
TGACCTAGATAGATCTGCAATATTTCTCCTCTTTCATGTAGCATATTGTACTAGGGTTGTGGAGTGTTGTACAGACAGTGAAAACTGACAGATGTGTAAACTTTTGGTTTCTATGAAGTGAAATGAGGAAAAAAAATTGGTTTCAAAAAGTTTGCGATTTTTATATTAATGTTTTATTATGATGCCAAGTGGAGTGTTTGTAGTGTTTATTCGTAGCTCACGCTTATCGGAGAATATGTACCGAAATGACCTGTGAGCGTCCCGGTGTGTACCCTGCGGTAAGGGGCGCTACAAAGACCACCACCAATCCCAATATTGTCTACAGAAAAAACAATTTGCAAATCTAAGTTGACTACGTAACTCTTCCATTCGCACACCATATACTTTAGTTTCCATCAAAAATAATACTGCTGATCTATAACTTCGAACAAACTCCTTAAGAGCATGAACCATAGAGGGATTCACCTTTGCAGTTCCAACTAATGATCCTCATAACTTTTGGTCAAATCGCTTAGCGAGTTCGACTGTTGGTCTAGAAGTGGTACCTATTATTGAATCCTTAGAGTTAGAAACTGTAACATAGTTGATTTCGAACCTGGCTCTTTTTTTTTCCATCATCATGTTTGTCTATTGGATCATCTTCGCTAAGCCCATTTGAAGTCTGCTGACCCTCACTATTCTTGTCAATATCCATACTACCCGCATCTGATTCCCTCCCATCCACATTCAAATTTGCTCCTAGGAAGGAATTGAGAAAAATCTGGGATGACAATTGATTGTCCAGATTTGCTCCCACAGTTTTAGGTCCTGATTGCCATCTTGTTGCATCAACTCCGATTCTCAGCCAAGAGCTCGACGGGCAATTATTTTGACGGGCAACTTCCTAGAGGTTTTCACTCCAAAGAGGTTTCAGGTCTTCCTTTTTGTGATGGAGGAGGAGATCAAAAAAAGAATCAGTATGGCCTAGCTTGCCATAGAAGTAACAAAAAATCTAAATCCTCTGATATCTAAACGTGACATAGAAAAGATTGCCATAAAAATCAACTAATTTCTTCTTCCACTTCAGAGGGTTTTGAATGTCCATACGAACCCTATTTTTCATGAATGAATCCTCCCTAACAATATTAAGATGAGTAGTCTCATACTCTAAGAAAGAGCCAACAAAATTGCCCAACGAAGACGCCACTGTTTGATTCATAAACCCCCTCAACTCAAACATCAACATGTTGTAGCGGAATAAGAAGGGGATCTTCCCCTAATTTTATCGTGCTAAAAACCAGAAGATGCTTGTTGAACAACCAAGGAGCCCCCGAAATAACTCGTTCAAGATCAACCGCATTAAAGAACCTAAACAGATGCCATTTTGCTCCCAAATCAAAAATCGAAAGACCCCCCAATGGATGCTAGAGATCCGCAAACACTTCCCTCATCGATTAAAAATTAATTCGATTGTATGTCAAAAACATACCGACCAAACATAACTCATATGACACCAGCGCAGACGATTCAGGATGCTTGATAATCAGTTCCTAGTCCTCCTGATCCAAAAGAGAAGGATGATTAAAACCAGACTCCATAGCACAAGATCGATAAAACTCTAGGATTTAGGTAAGAACGAACTCATGCACAATGCATACGGAGGGGAAAAAAAAACTTCATGAACTTGAAAATGTAAACTTCGTGCTGCTTCTTATGGCAACTTTTTTACATTTACATTTTTCCATGACAAAGTGAGCGATCAGTGAATAAATAGAAAAGCAACATCAGAAATGTAGGGTATGAGCTGCATGAAGATTCAGACAGACAGACCAATATGCATGATTTCCATGTGCAATAAAATTTTAATGGTAAAGTATTACTGCAACATTTGGAAAAAAAAAATTGTGATGAAAGTAATGTGTATCCTTACCAAATTTGCAATCTTTGCCGAATTGGCAGAGGTCTTGACATTAATTTCTTTCACTGTTTGTCTGAAAATTAAGTTAAACCACACGTTTAGAAAGAAACAACCCTATCTGCGTCAGGTGCAACAGCAACTCACTAAGAGCATTACGTTTTTTGACCGTTGCATTCCGCTTGCTTTTCCTCAAGGTATACACTGGCCGCGACAACACCTGTCCTATATGCAGCAAATCACTATGAGATATGGCAATTTACCTTGGCATCCTTGATGCTTTGCTGGTTACTGAGGTGATTCTAGAAGAATAAAGACCAAAAGTCAGCGAACAAAAATTCAATACGGAAAAGTAAGGTTGAAAAAGAGAATTCCCTTGTCTCCTAAATTATTTTTAATTGTATTATCATTGTTCGTTATTGTCTTTAAGTTAAAAAGCTTCTTTTTGTTTACCTTTTATTTTATAAGAAAAACGGCATTATGAAATTACCAAAACTCATTGCCATTTAGGCACAACAATCTGTACCCTGAGAACTAAATGGCTTACCAATAGTCATATTTTTTCATCCCTAAAGTTTCGTCACAAATTTTACCGCAATGATTTTTCTCCATATTTAGGTTAATCAATTTTAGCGACGAAAATATGTCTTCTATCACTAATTTTCAACGGTTTCTTTTCTGTCGCTAATTCATGATTTTCTTGCAGTGTGACATCATCTGCTCATAATTTGCTCCAAATGTTTTATTCTCATACAACAATGTTGAAAATAATGATGTCCATATTTTCTCGTTCTTTTTTATTTTAAGACAATTTTTTAAATCAAGTTTACAGTCCTTTGCATATCCTAATTAGGCCTGATCCAATGCAATACCTTAACTTCATGTAGAAACTCTTCCTCTTTACCATCAGAATAGCAGTGGGAAGAAGATTCAGATGGCCTCTCCTGAAAGAAAAGCATAAATAAAGGAGAAAGCATAAATGATGGCATGTAAAGTGGATGGAGATGATGAAACAGAGCTAGAATATACATGGAGAAAGGTACGGCAGAAAGCAAAAGTTGCTAACAAGTATTCTCGATTTGCGTGCCCATTCTTTGTTCATGAAAGCCGAGGAATAAGAATTACCAACTTTGCCCGGGCTCGAACAAGATTATCTGTCTAATAATATTTTGTCTTATTTTGTTTCATAAAATTTCAGTTATTTATTTTAATAGACTTATGCAGAATTCACGCGGGACTTACATGAGATTCACATAAATAAATGATTGAAATTTATTGGACATAATAAAACACCATAATATTAAACAGAAGATTTAGACTCCTTAACTGGGCCGTTTACACTTCTTAACGTTAAAAAGAAAAATGTAACTGTGTCCTGATTGAACATGGTAAAATATTAATTTAGCACGCGTAATTGGCGGTCCTGTTCTCCACTGATCAAGCATGAAAAAGGATAAGAAGTAAATGGTCTTCTTTACAGCAATACACCACTCGACAAGAAAAGAAGCATTTGAAAGCTAAAGTAAATCAAAAACTTTTTGAAGAGCCATACACACACTTGTAGATGCTGAAGTCGCCTCCGAAGTCCCATGCCTTTATTAATTCGCCTCTGTTCTTTGCTGTAAACTTCCACATGTAGAACAAAGTTTTGTGAAATTAAAAGGTTATAAACTGCTTCTTTCAAATTTATGCCACTGTAGCTAGGATGGGTCGTGTCAATAATCCACAATGCCCTAGAGGGAGATGGCGTTTCATGCTCTTGAAAACGGTGGTCGTATGGCTGAGCATCTTCGCTGAAGTTAACGCAGACGATCAAATGGCAGATCCTCCTCTCGGTCTACTATGCATAAGTGATTGTGCTACATGTCCAGTCATATGCTCAACCCCTCCTCCATCAGGTCAGTCGTATCCTCCGCCATCTCACCACTACTACTCTCCACCACCTCAATCTTACTATTATTCTCCTCCACTGCGGTCTCCGCCACGGTCACCACAATCACCACCACCACCACCACCACCACCACTACTGTCCCCTCATCTTTCGCCGCCAGCACCTTTATGGTACCCGTCTCCTGTTAGTTATTATAACCCACCACCGGGAGGTAATAAACCACCGCCTACGACGTGGACTCCGGGACAAGGACAACATGGATACCCTTATCCTTACTATTACTTTTATGCCTCGAAGGCCACCTCACTCTCTCTCCACACTTCTCTTTTATACTTTCTGTTGCTGTTCTTGCACGTTGTTTACTTCGAGATCTTTGCCGATGAGTTGTTTTCATGTTCTATTTCCTCAAGGGAATGGATGGCTAAATGCCTTAAACGTTGTGTAGGCCATGGTATATATTGAAGGGAGTCCAACATAAATTGCAACCGTGTTGTAAATTATCAAGGTTAATGTAATCTCATCGTTCTTACAACTATAAAGATTCTAATACAACTTTAGTTTGAATTTATTTCATTAACAATGGCGATGAGACATCAAATATCATATGGGAAATCATAGCTCATTACCTTACCAATCATAAGTTCATTACAATTTTAGCACTATTCTTTTTACCAAAAAAAATCCCAGGGCGCAGGTGAGTTGGTAAAGGGTTCTTCTGGCTTAAGTGAGGTCACGGGTTCGAACTGTCCTTATATATGCAACCATTTAAAATTTGGGGCTAGAGCTTTGCCTCCCACAAGGGACCTACCCGGCTCGAGCGGGGATTAGTCTGAGAATTGATAGCTTAAAAGTGTCTTCCCATAGTATGTCTTTAATTTTGTTTTCCGTACATGTCTAATAAAAAATTGATACGAATACATTTGGTCTCAAACGTATAATATTTAAAATATGTAAACTCGAACTCATAACCCAAATTTTGTTTTTTATATAATCACCAAATTTTGTTTATTGAATTATTTGGACCAACACTTACTAGTAAGGCTTAATCTCTCAAGCCTAGCTATTAGATTAAGGTTTATAACAAGAGAAATTCATAAAATTAACAAATAATTCAATAAACATATTCCTCTCTTTATGTAGAAAGTTTAACAAATCCAACATTATGAAATTACTCCCAAAACTCGTCTGGGTTGTTATGCTTTCGCTGTGTACCCTAATTCTTGGAAAATACACAAAGCCGGCTAATAGTCATCAATTATGTTTTATAATAAAATAAATATAACGATGCGCTCATTCTATTCTACATGCTATAAATATCCATAAATTTGCCTAAATCTCTCAACCAGTTTCTTAAGAATAACTATCAAAGAAAGATTCCATAAGAATTGAACACTTACAAATAATTACATAAACGTAGCACAAGTAACGGTAACTAACCAAATGATTCTCTATTCGTACCAACCTTAGGCATTGACTAATTCGCCTTGGCTAAGGAGCCAGTACATGACTTAGGCATTGACTAATTCGCCTTGTCTAAGGAGCCAGTACATGCCAAAATCCCAGAGAATGAAAAAGTATATGCCTCATTTTATGTATTGACTAATTTGATCTAGTCCCATATATCGTGCTTAGGCAACATAATGACTTTATGCCTCATTTTATGTATTGACTAATTTGATCTAGTCCCATATATCGTGCTTAGGCAACATAATGGTACATGTCCCGTTCAAGACAAATTGTTTTATTATAAGTGGAGCTTATTATTGTTTGATTTGAGGCTATAAAAGGACAGTAGATGTGTATGCTTGTGAGATATGATGAGGAGGTCTAATTGGTGTTTGTAGACACCCAACATCATAAGTCATAAGCCTACGAATCTCTATATGTCTATAAATTACACAAAGCACACACTATTTACATAAACTCAATCCTTATAATTAACAAAAAAAGAACCTTAATTTCACTTAATGCTCTAAATCAAGGTCTCCATAAATCTTCCTAAAAATAAAACTAAAAGTTTGCAAAATTGTAATAAACACCCAATATGTCATTTAATATGCATAAATAACAAAACTAAATAAACCTAGAATGTCTTAGGGGGTGCTTGGTTTTTGGGTTTAGAAATGAATCATTGGTATGGAATGAATATAGATTGTTAGTTTTATATTATGATTATAGGACATATCTCACTTTTGGGAAATCATCTATACTTTTCATATATCAAAGAAATGAGTTTTATTCCTGGGTTTGAGTAAGTGTCACCAGATGACAAGAGGTGTCAGGAGTCTCCTGTGACACCTCTTGTCACACCTGTGACATACATCTTCTTATTTATGAATTAAATATAATTAATTAATTGAAATAGACTTAATTAATTAATTATAATATAATTAATTATAATATAATTGATTAAAATATAATTAATTCAGTATCATTAATTAAAATATATTTAATTACAATATAATTAATTAATTACTTACAATATAGCTAATTAATTATATTATAATCTTTTTTAAAAGTTAAATATAATTAATTAAAATATATTAAAATTTGATGCAAAAAATTTAACAAATTTTTAATTCTCAATAATTTTAATAAATCAACTATTATCAATAGTAATAGTAATCATTCATTCCTCTAAAATAACCATCATAATTATAATGATTATATTCATTCATATTCCTCACTATATTCATTCATATTTGTATTCTCATTCTTCCATATGAATCCGCCCCTATAGATAACATAGATTGCTAGCTTTCCTACAAAAGGTATCATAAATCACTGTTTGTTTGGAAAGATTTTCACATTATCTAGATCATATGGATGTTGATTTAATTTACTAGAATGATCTCTTTCCTTTCTTTTATGTCTCTTCATCCTTATTTGTTGCAATTCTGTCAAGTCTTTGTTTAATTTCTCATAAAAATGATGACTGAATTTGTTAAAATTAACTCTGAAAACACATTTTTGACACATTAGTTAACTAGTATGAGACACTAGTAGAAAAGTGTCAGGTATTAGGAGCACTGATTGGCTCATATGTGACTAATATCCCTACAAACTCATAATAGATACTTAAACCCATTTTTTCCTAGATTAATTTACTAATATGGTGTATTGGTCGATCAATCAGCTCGAATTAATGATAAATGTAATTTTGTTAATCGTGAAGAATTATCTTATCTTTGTATGGCCTCTTAAATTACTTCAATAGTGTTTTTGTTAAACTTTTTTATCTAAAATATCAACATTTTCAATGGTGACAACATAATGAACTTACACTCTTCTTTAACTAAGCTCTCTTATTTGAGTTTGATGTCTCCTCTTGATGTCTTCTTATAAAATCTATATATTCCTCTTAGCTTATCATCACCTATTGAATCATCTTAACTGAATATTTTTGTCAAAGTTATACTTGAAGCTTCAAAAAGTGTTCAGTAGTGAAAATAAATAAAAATAACATGCTTTTCTACCAAAATTTTTCTTCTTCATTAAGTGTTATCACCATAATTAGTTGATCCTACACTTTCTATTAATCAAATATCAATATATAACTTAATTAACCAATATCAGAAAATATTCTTAAGGTGTTTAATTATATCAAATCATAATATTATAAGCTCAAAATTTTGGTTCTCACATTCTCTTTCCCTTAAAATAAGTTTTATCCCCAAAACATAATTGTAACGCCCCACTATCACAGAGCATATACCGGAACATCCAAAGGACATTCAAGTACATATCCTATGACAATGGTATGTTAGAGCAAACATAATCTCTTAAATGGCATCATAAAGAATATACAATACTTAAAACCTCAACTCTTCATTTCTTTCATTGACAAAAGTTTACATTGTAGTCATTGAAACAAGTATTTACTTTACCAAACATGAGAAAGTTTACAATCCCTTATACAAAAGTTCTATACGTCAAAGAAACTACAAAGTACAATCTATAGCTCCTCTGATGTCAGTTGACAAACCTTTGAACCATATCTTAATCCAAAATGTTCCTCTAGAAAATCTTAGAAGCTAGGTCTCTGCCTTGTACCTAAAAAGTCACATTGTAATTTTTGATGAGTTTTGCGAACTCAATGGGTAAACCATTATTAATGATCTCACTCTGATCAGATACACAAATATCACATAACCAACCAATTTCACAAACATTCTTTCTGAACATGAATAACCCAATTAATCACATTATCATGACATATAATCACAATTTCAGAAAAGATTTCATGATCATATATTTCATAATCATAAATATATAAATGCAGATGCATATGAGACTCCAGATTCATTATTATCTATTGTGATCGAGTACCTTTCAGATATAGATACAAATACTGGCCCATTGGGCTCAGTCAGAAACATAAATCACGAAGCAAAGCTCTACTTGCAGAATTCTAAGCTTAAAGCTCTTTCAAACTGGCTACTCTGATCACAACGCCTTTAAATGAATATGCATTTTATGAAATGCATCAAATAACATAATATGGCATAGACAACATTCACTTATAATGCACAGACAGAATTTCATATTCATCGAACCTAAGTCTGGCATTCAACTTTCATTGAGTATACAGATATCATTAAGAATTTAGATGCAAACAGAACATTTTCAATACATTCCTGAATATCAAACTCTTCAGACTATTAAAGTTTAGAATTTACAAACAAATCACAAATAGTTCAACAATTGGAAGTTAAACAGATAAATCAATCATAGGTAGATCATCTAGGTTGACTTATAGTACACTCCAATTTATGTTATTGTTTGGATGGTCCAGTAATGTCTGAATGGCATTTGACTTGAGCGTCTAAAATCATACAATTTATCAATCAAATACTTGTCCATTTGTGCACATATATATATGTCATGTTCAATGCGTGCCTATTGACTATTCTGGGTATGTTTCTTTTATTCACATCTATGATAATTCATACTTCAAAACTCATATAATTCATACTTTAAAATTCATATATGTCCAATTTGAAGTTAGTTTTACACCTCAATAATACAAATTTATTCCAAGTTCATCACTCAATCATGCACTAAGGTTCATAGCTCAATAAAGTTAATTATTATAACACATCAATCAATCATTACTAGTCCTTTCCTAATGAATTCATATGACAATAAATTTTGGTGGAGAGGAAGAGCAGTGTGTGAGGAGCTTGTGGAGCTTGTGGTTCAAATTTCAAGTCAATCAGAGGTCCAGAGAAGAAATTATGGTCAAAAGAGTGTGCACAATCATGTACTTCCAATTGATCCTCCTCTATCAAAATCATGCTTGTGCATGATCGTATAACCCCTTAATGACCTCTTTCTATCATGATCCTGCTTGTGCACAATTATGCACTACCTCTTATTCAAGCTTCATTCTAGGTCTTCTCAAAATAGACCTTCGATTCAATTTTGCTTGGCTATTTTGATAAGGAAAATGAAGGTTTAGGCAAGACATTTTTCTAAATGATTGTTCCTTTACGGCTTAAGTTTTTAATGACACCAATTTCATGCAATTTTGTTCAGTATTATTCAAGTTATACCTCAAATAATACATACTATTCCCAAATTGTGACAGAATCTAAAAACTCAACTTTAAGCCAAAATGTGAAACTCTTAGAGACAGAATTAAAATTTCATTCCTTCATAAAAAATATAGAAATATCTCTCTAGTTTAATCTAGACTTAAAATCATCCCATTTGGTTGTCTATAGATCAAGTTCTGGCCAAAATACAGATGTCTATTTAGTGAAAACACCACAGCTAACATATTCTAGCAATTCTTCTTTACTTTTCTAGAGTTTTTTACGCTTTATACCAAAGTTAAAATAGCCTCTTTATAGTTCATCAATTATATCTCTATTAGGCCTTAATCATACAGCAATTCCTCATAAGTAACGTCTTCAATTCTAGTTCAACTCATTGTCTTTGATGCATAAAAAATCAAACGGGAAATTATTACATTCATTTCATTCCAATTCAAGCATGTTTCATATTCTACTAAGCATGCCATAAAGATCATATTGCTACTTGCTTATTTTGCTTCCAATTCTAGCTCAATTCATTAAGTTAACCTAGCCCTCCATACATGCAAGATCATCACCAATTCAAGTGGGATTAGATGACTTTCGGCTATGATAAAACAACAACAACCAGCTGGTTCTTTGGCTGTTTTGTGAGAGGTTAAGGTGTAGAAACTTAGGTAGGGTTCAAAAAAGAGTACAGAGAAAGAGTTGGAGCAATTTTGATGAAGAAACAAAGGAAAGAAGTAACAAAACACAGCTATAGAAACTTGCAACATCAAATGTTAGGTGCCAACTTCTAAACTCAGCATATATGTTAAGGCGTGTAATACATTTGCCCATTTCATATACTGCCATTAGTTACCAATTAATAAGTCCATATGTCTCATTATAATTAGTCCATATGTTACACAATAATTGATCCATTTTTCAATTAATTACTAGTCTATTTGTCACCAATTTAACTATGCCAAATGTCACTCAATTTTAGGCTTAATCACCCTAATTTTCATATATCAATTTTTTATACCACATGACATTTGTCCTAGTCCAAATGTACATTGTAATCCATCAATTTCAAAATCCATAACATTAAATTCCCAATTTACTAATTGAAATCCAAACATTCCAAAATTCAAGACATACCAAATCATAATTCACATCATGATCACTTAACATTTTTCGTAGCCCGGAATAAGTCAATTGAGTGCATATGCTATCTTTGTAATGTGTTCAAACATAAATTCGTGTATGAATGCTAATGTTATGCTTATATATGCAATACTTAATCTAGGGTTAAACCCTAAGCATGTTCCGAAAAACAGGATATTACTATTCTCCCCCTTAAGAAATTTCATCCTTAAAATTTTTACCTGAATGGTCAAATAGGTAGGGTACTGATTTCTCATGTGCTCCTCCATGTCCTATATGACTTCCTCACTCGAATGATTCTTCCAAAGGTGTTGGATCCCATTTTCAGAGCCCAACTCTAGCGAAATCATGAAACATGAGCATATTCCTATGAAATCTCTTTAACCATCATCGATTCATCAACCTAGCTCTGATACTACACATGTTAGGACCCCGATTTATTTAAAACAATTTCAGTCACAAAGATGCAAAAATTATTGAACACATCAGAGTTTCAGTAATCACTTGGGCCCATTACAGAACACAGTGCTTGTTTTCATAATATCTTTACATTTCGAAAACCACCCCTTTTGACTTATTACAAAATACAAAAAAAGTAAAATTTGAAGAAATTCACTTAGGCTCTTGATCACTTGACCACTTAGCTATCACCTGAAGATGGAACAGAAAAGAGGTGAGCTTGAAAGCTCGTGGGTAACAATTTTATAATCGGTAACAAGCAAAACTATTTATAAAACCACTTCCATTGCAAAATTCACATTTATGCAAACTATGTATGCATCACTCTTTTCAACTTAACATGAGCACATAAGCATATCAAAATGGTTCGGGTGGATCCAAAATAGAACGTACTACACATTTTCATATAATGGTCTTACGTAGTCGTGAACTTATAGGAGTCCATAAAGGAGCTCCAGGCCACTAGTGGGTAGCAGGAGAAGCCTTTCTCAAAGTGCACTTGACTTAACTTAGTGGACCGCCACAAACCCACATAACTTGTATTTCAATACTTGTAAAACATATTGCCCAAACAGGCACATTTCGAAAACTTGATTTCTTAAGCTTTATATCCTTTCAAAAATCATTTTCATATATTAAACAAAATTCATATGCAAAATATGCAGCACATTCTTAAAACATTCAAAGAGTAATAAATGCAGATTTTTAAAGTAGTTGGAATCTTTTATTTCCATTTCTTGAAAGAGGCATTAATGACTCATTACTTAATTATAAAAAAGTAACCCACCTTGATTTCCTTGCTTATAGACTTGCTTAAAAATGCCTCTTCTCTTATTCCTCTTGCCTCTTTTGATCCCTTTATAAAATAACAAAAATTTCACTCAATAGGGTTTTCAATTGAAAATCTCTCAAGTACAATCACCAAAATTGGTTCTATAATACTTAAACCCAAGCATTTTCTAAACTCCATGAACTAAAATCCTTCCAAAAATCTAAAAGTTTTAAAATGATCTTACCATCATTCTTCACCAAATGAAGGGATCTTTAGCTCAAAGGGAAGCTCTTCTCTTCCTTTACTTGTTTCCCTTCTTGAAAAACCCCAAAATCTCTCTTGAAGGCTAACATAATTGAAACCCTAGCTTGTTTTCTCTTCTTTCTCTCCTTCTCTCCTTCTCTTCATATTTCTCTCTCTTCTTCATGACGCTCTATCTTTTCCTCTTCAGTTTTCATTCTTCTCTCTTCTTAAAATGCAAGACAACACTTCTTCTTCCAATTATGCCCTTAATGATCAAGAAATGTCCCATTTGCCCTTCCATTCATGCCTTATGTCTTTTATGCTTAAGTGTCTTGTCAAAAGTACCCTTGAACATTCTGACATAACACTTTATTATAGAAAAATGTTCCCCATTGTATTAAGTTTCTAATGACACCAAAATCAATCCATTTGGTTTAGAACTCAAAAAGTATTGCCCCAAACATTTTCAGACTGTTCTTATATTGAAACAGTACACTATACTTAAATTCCTCCCAGAAATTGAAAGTCTTAGAGATTGAATTAGATTTCAATTTCTTCATACCATTTGTAGCTCTATGTCTCTATTTTATCTTGAAATAAGGATCATCTTATTCAGAGCTATACCAATGAAGACATCATCAAAATACCAAAGTATGTTTAATAAAACATCCCATTCATACTCTTCCAACCGATACTCTTACTTTGATTCAATTCATCTTTTTTTAATTCCAAAAAAATGAAATCAAATTCTATGGAGGAACAGAGAAATGTGTTAAAAAGCTATTGGTTCAAGAATCACTTCATTTGGAGGTCAGATAACAAAGTTATGGCGGAAAGAATCAAACATGATTTTGCCCTCAATCATATTGAACCTGTCGCGAGATAAATGGCATAACTCTCTCTACAAATGTCAGATTAAGATCATCTTAAGACGGTTTCAAATAAGACTTTGAGATATAAAACTTTTAAGAAGCCCTTGAAGATAAATTCTATCATCTAGAGTATCAAATTTGGACCAGAAGATGTTTTAGTCAACGTAAGATGAAGCAAAAAGTCAACCTAAGACAAAGGGTGAGACGAATTGAGAAAAACAGATGAAGTACAAAGCAGGCGAAGCGAAAAGCAGATGAATCGAAAAGTAGACGAATCAAAAAACAGAAAAAGCAAAGAGTAGATGAAGCAAAGAGTAGACAAAGTGAAGCAGAGAGCAGATGAAGCAAAGAGCAGACAAAGCAAAAAGCAGACGAAGCGAAGAGCAACCGAAACAAAGTCAACTTAAGATGATGCAACTCTTAAGACGAAGTAGAGTCAGCTTAAGATGAAGCAGAGTCAACTTAAGACGATGCAACTCTTAAGACAAAGCCGAGATAACTTAAGACGATATGATGTCATCACAGGCGATGCATCTTTACAGACGATACATATTCACAGACGATATGACATCATCACAGACAATACGTCTCTACAAAAGATATGACATCATCACAGACGATGTGACGTCATCACAGACGATACGTCTTTACAGATGATACATCTTTATAGACGATGCTTCTATACTCCTGAGCATCTCCCCTTATAAAGACCATAACTTTCAACTCCGATGTACAAAAATTACATACTTTGTACCGTTGGAAAGCTAAAATAAAAACCTACAACTTTTTAGAAGATACATTTCTCTAATTCAACCTAAATCAATCCAGAATTTCAATCAAATTTAGAACACGAATTTTACATTCATCCCCCAATGTACTGCACCCAGTTCTTAACTTCATGATAAATTTTGAGATTCTTAAAGATAGAATTTAAATTTGACTTCTTCATAAGAAATATAGCCATATATCTCTGGTTTAATGTAAATTGATAATCCCGTTTTGATAACTAGAGAAAAAGTTATGGCTAAAAGACTGAGACAAACCTAGTGAACATTTTTCAGATCAACTACCCATTTTATTTCAAAAACTTTCCTTAACACAACTCATACCAAGATCACATTTTCTACTTCATTTACTCCTCATTCTCAACTCAATATCATCCATAAAGAAATTATAATCCATGATTAATCATGAAC
>JAOTIZ010000008.1:35400260-35413911 GCA_027123425.1 Erythroxylum panamense | reverse complement strand
AAGTTGTTCTCTATTAGATCTCTGAAGTAATCTTCATGTTTTCCACTGTCCTAAGTTCACAATTGTGTCTCAAACCCCAACTTTGCCTCTAACTCCACCCCTAACTTCCTTTTTTTTATTTGTCTTCATAATTTCCTTTAATAGTACAAAACTAGCGTTTATGGAATACATATGATCGTGTGAGTGATTTTGTATCTCAAAAACACTTTAGAATCGTGAATTTATACATTCATAAGAGCTTACACAAGTATAGGGCATAGTTGTACATATGATTTACACATGCAAACCATCATCTTCGAAGCTTTATATGTTCACAGTGACTTATATGGTTCCTTACGCAGTTGTGAATGTTACTAACACAGGCATGTACCTTTAAAATAACTCAAATTCTTTCATTTTCTACCATGATTTTCCCATACTTCCTCTCCATTTTATTCATGAAGACAATGTCGACCTAAAAATATACTAAAAGCAAAATAAATACTAAAAAACACAAAAATCTTGAATAACAAGCAAAACACACTAAATATGGGCATAAAATAGTGTATTAAATATTTATCAGCTAAATTGTCATTTGATTTATAAGGCTTTAATGAGATTACGTTGTTTGACTAATAGTGATGTAAAACCAATAATTAATTAATTTTATGATACCATAGAGAGGGCGAAGGAAGCAATTAAGATCGGTATAAAAAATAGACCTTTCTTGTATAAACTTGATTTTATAGTCATCAATGAAAAATGGAAAAGACAACTTTACTCTCTATTATTTGCTACTATGACATTTTTGAATCCTAGTATCTATTTTTGACTATATTTTGCAAAGAATTCTGGAGTCAACAGGGGGATGCTATTAATTATCACAATAATTATTTCACATGAGATGATATAAGGTCTCCTTAGCTTATGAATGGAGGCATAAAATGATATGTACGATGATCTTAAGACACCCGTTACAATTAATCAAGTAAACATTAAACAAACTTAAGTTAGGTATATATTTCTTCACTTTTGTCATTTGTTTAAAATTAATCATCATTTCATTGTTTATAAGATTACTTTTGTTGTCTTACACTTGCCGTGTAGACCCAATTCAAAAATGATATTCCAAAATTGTTAAGTTTTGTAATTTGAATTATGAGTCAAAGTGTGAGTGTAACTAGGTGTTAAAGGAATTAGAACACATTCGAATTCATCAATTTTTAAAGAAAGAAATAACTTGGAACACAAAAGATTGAATATTTTGATATATAATTTAAATTTTCGAGAAAGGCATGTTATTATTATTACTAAGTTAAATATAAAATTTTTGAATTTCTCAATAATTTAATTTAATTTGTTTACTAATACTCTTAATAAAAAAGTAATTCTATAAATCCAATTTTTCTCGATCATATCAATCTTTTAAAAGATTCAATTTCTAAGGAATTAAGTTTTATAAATGAGAATGACTTAGAAGACGATTTTAGATGAGAAAGTATTAATGCGTCATTAGTGAAATGAGTTTAAATGATATTAATGATGATATTCTTCTCAATAATGAAGTTATTGTACTAAATAAATATTGAAGTCAATGTGATTTGGGCAGCTATGTCATTAAATGAAATTTTAGGTTTTTTTTCTTTTAATTTCACTTGTATTTTATGTATATGTTAAATTCTATTTATGCAATTTAAATATATAACTTTTAACTATAAAAGTTTTTAGTTTTGGTCTCACTTTTACTATGATATATATTTTTTTAGAGGAACTCCTCTAGTAATACTTATGGACCTATAATATTCTGACTATATGATACTTTGATAATTATTCTTTACTATATGATGTAAATTGCAACATTTTATGCATTTTGTATTATTTTTAATTATATATATGAGAATTAAATAATAATTTTCTTGTATCAATTGTTGTTATTGTTTATATAAAAATATGTGTAAAATAATATTAATAAAAATTATGGTGTAATTTTTATTTCAAATTTATATTAGTATGACTTTTTAGATAGAGTTGAAGTAAAATTAAAAATTATATAGTATAATATATTAAAAGATTACTTTATAATTTTATAAAACTTTAAAACTATTTTATAATTTAAAAATACTTAATAAAATTTAAAAACTATTTTATAATTTAAAAATATTTAATATTATAATAAAATTAAGTCTGTTACCGAGTCCGGTACGTAATTTATAACATCTGCCGAAGGACGCCACTGTAGAGAGAGAACAGACTGGCGGGAGCAAGCGAATTCCTCCAATTCCCATTGCCAAAGCAACCCCTCATTCATTCTCTTCCACCGTAATTACCATCATTCACGTCCTATTTGCAATCTTCATGAGCACGGATTCCTTATTATCCGCTTTAGCTACTTATTTGATGTCTTCCCTACCAATCAAAACCTTACCTCTCCAGAGAGCTAATCCTCATGTGGACACTCATTTTCCTCCTGCTCTCTCTCTACGCCATTGCCGATGGCAGTCGAGTCACCTCCACAGACTTTCTCCGACTTCCTTCGGACACTTCTTCTAGGTGCCTCCGTCATGATGACAATGACTACCCAGGGACCAGATGGGCGGTCCTGATTGCTGGATCTAATGAATACTGGAATTACAGGCACCAGGTGTTTATTTGTCTCTCTCAGTTCAGTGTTGATCCTTATATATACGAATCTAACTTGCTTCCTTTTTCTTTTCTGCGCCTCTTGTTAGATTTCTGAGAAAGGCATGAAGCTGTTCTTGTCCGTAGTGTTGTAGATTATTTCGAATAATAAAGTTTATGACTGTTCAGAGAAGGGTGTCATCAATTGTACACAGTCTTTTCTTTGCAATTTTACAAAGAGGCTATTTCAATTATTCGAATTCCTGACTTCTGATTACAAAAGAGTAACTTTACCATTTACTCCAAAACTTGCTCTCGCCAGCTATATGATAGAGAATATATAATATGTACAAGTAAGGAAAAGCAAGAGGCAGTCTTTTAGATTTTACACAAACAACATCAGTTGATTAAAAAACATATACTTGATGGTGACCGATTGCAACAAGTCCAAATAAAGAGTTGGACTGAGATTGTGTGTTTGGAGCAAAATGTGTCATAGTTCATGCATAAGTTTCAGTTGAGAGAGTTCCATTGACTGGGCAAATTCTTTCTCAATGATATCGTTTCATCTTCTGGCTGATATTTACAATTGACGCTTCTTGTTTCAGGCTGATGTTTGTCATGCCTATCAGCTCTTGAAGAAAGGTGGATGGAAGGAGGAAAACATCATTGTTTTCATGTATGATGATATTGCTTTTAATGAAGAAAATCCAAGACCTGGAATCATCATTAACAACCCAAATGGTCAAAATGTCTACAAGGGAGTTCCGAAGGTCTTTTTTTTTATTGCCCTTTAATTCTACAACCAGCAACTCTGTATTATTGTGTATATGGATCGCCAGTTCACTATCATCACAAGACCGCTTTTTACAGGACTACATCGGTGAAGATGTCACTGTTGAGAATTTTTTTGCTGTTATCCTTGGAAACAAATCAGCTCTTACTGGTGGTAGTGGAAAAGTTGTGAATAGCGGACCAGATGATCATATATTTATATATTACAGTGATCATGGAGGTCCTGGAGTACTAGGTTTGTAAGCATAACTGAAATAAACATTGAAAAATGTCAAAGCTTGTTTGCAACTCATGGTCTATGGTTTTCATTTTTTTGCATGTATTCACTGCATGCTTCACCTATCCCAAGATCGGTAAAAATGTTATTCTTTTTCATTTTGTCTCTGCAAATCATATCTTTTCCCTAGTAGCTTGAACTGTGGCCTTATTCCATACTGTGAGAACAAGGATGTAGTTAGATAGATTTGAACATAAATATTCTTTGACCTACAACTTAAGTGACAAACAAGACTAGTTATTAGCACACAGTACCTATGAACTATATCGGTTGAAGTGAGTGGACTTGCCAACTCCAAGAATGACACCCTCTTTTGTTTTCTATCATCAAAACTTGGTATATGATTGGATCCAGTCATTACAATGCTTGAATTATTTTTTGTTGATAATATAGCTTCTTTTCAGGGATGCCAAACAATCCATACCTTTATGCTAATGATTTGATAGAAGTTTTGAAAAGGAAACATGCTTCTGGGACTTATAAAAGCTTGGTAAGTCACTGGATGAGCTTTCGTGCATAATTCATTAGTTATGATATGCTTGATTTTGTGATGGATCATATCTGTATATACAGCTGTTTTATCTTGAAGCTTGTGAATCTGGAAGCATCTTTGAGGGTCTTCTTCCTGAAGGCTTGAATATTTATGCAACGACAGCATCAAATAAGGAAGAGAGCAGTTGGGGAACTTATTGTCCTGGAGAGTATCCTAGCCCTCCTCCTGAATATGAAACCTGCTTGGGTGACTTGTACAGTGTTGGTTGGATGGAGGACAGGTATGCAAAGTTTGTCTTCAAATTTTTCTTTTCACAGACTTAAGCTGGTCTGTATGAATTTGGAAGCCACTGAAAATACATGTAAAAGGAATCTTGTGTCTTTGGTTGCATACAGACCACACTGGAAAGGTACAAAGGATTATGCTGACATTTATTTTCTTTTGTTTCGTTTCCTATTTCACGAATGTTGATGTTTTGTACTCTTGACTGTGGACAGTGACATACACAATTTACAGAGAGAAACTTTACGCCAGCAATATGAACTGGTAATGGCCTTTGGCTTTTTGCTTTACTTCGTAATACAGTAATAAGAACAAAGAGGCCTTTTATAATTTTAATTACTGTTCTGCTCCAAAAAATGAAGATTATCACATAATTTTACTATTTCATTTTACAGGTGAAAAGGAGAACTGCAAATAACAACTCTGCTTATGGGTCTCATGTCATGCAATATGGTGATATACGCCTTAGCGAGGAGAATCTCTTCCTGTATATGGGCACCAATCCTGAAAATGATAACAGCACTTATTTTGATGAGATATCCCTAAGAGAATGTTCAAAAGCTGTTAACCAGCGTGACGCTGATCTTCTCCATTTTTGGGATAAGGTATCCTTGACTACTTAGCAGCATATGCTTTTGTGGCACAAGCTATCCTTGACTACTCATAATTAGCTGTCACTTTTTAGAGTAGGGGTGATCACTTAAGCCTGCACAGAAGCAACTCTGAAGTTGATCGAAGTCGTGCTATAGGAATGATAGCTACAGTCTCTTTGAGTTGATCTGGTGAATGGTTAGCTAGCAAGTATTGATAGGGGTTGAACAATAGCAGTGTGTCATTGGATTTATGATAGCAGTGTGTTTTAGATGAGTGTGTGGTCAATGCTTTCAATTAAAGTAGCTTAGAATAAGAGAACGGCGATGTTATGTTAAGTCAGGCAGCATAATGACTTCTATTATGGAGTCATGAACTAGTGTTTACGGCACACGGTTTGAATTACACATGAACCAGAATTTTGGTGGCATACCTGATTAATGGTTATATGTTCAAAGATTACTTTGATTTGTTTCTGTTGAGAAAAAGTGCATTAATTTACTCAACTTCCTAGACCTCCTGCAGTACCGCAAGGCTTCTGAAGGGTCTACAAGGAAAGTTGTTGCTCAAAAGGAGTTACTTGACGCAATGTCACACAGAATACATATAGACGACAGTGTCAGATTTATTGGGAAGCTCCTTTTTGGAATGGAAAAGGCTTCACAAGTGTTGAATGTCGTTCGTCCAGCCGGGCAACCTCTAGTTGATGATTGGGATTGTCTCAAAACAATGGTAATGTCTATAGTTCTCTCTCTCGTTTAACAAAATAGTCTAAAAATATTAAACCGCAGAGGAACTTTTAACAATTGAGTTAAACCACAAGGGAGATATATGCCTTTTCCCTTTAATCCAAACTGACTTCTAAGAAAATTGTTCTCAGGTGAGAACTTTCGAGACGTACTGTGGATCCTTATCTCAGTATGGAATGAAACATATGCGGTCCCTGGCAAACATCTGCAATGCTGGAATTGATAGAGGACAAATGACTGAGGCATCAGCACAAGCTTGCGTTAGCTTTCCTAGTGGACCGTGGAGTTCTCTTAAAAAAGGATTCAGTGCATAATTGAAACTAAATATTCTCTATTTAAATTATGGAATCTAATAATATGAAGAAATAACATCGTATGGCATTGATTTCCTCATATAAGATTGTCCCTACTGTTACTTTGTTGCAGACATGATTTAGAAGCAGCTTCGTATATGAGAATTCTTTGTAATTGAAGGAAATCGAAACCGATGGTAAAGCTTGTGAAATAGGATTCTCCTTCAATCATTGTTCATATTGGGGCTGTTCATCAACCCAACAACTTGAAATTAAGTCTGGACGAGTCATGTCTTTCAGAAAATTTTTTCTAGTTGAATCTGCGATTCGACACAACCTGAAAATAAGTAGACTTTAGTTCACCCGTGCGGAAGCTTGGTTGGCAATCTAGCAGAAGAAATTGGGACAAAGACTTGGGTTCGATTCTCGGCAATGGGAATGAAAGGGCCACTCTGTTAGGCGGTCTATCGAGATAAACCGTGATTTACTCCCCTCAAGACCTGGTCGGGCCTGGGTGTGGGGGCAGCTGAGGTGGCTGATTCCACATTTTGGAACAAAGTAGACTTTAGTTCGTTTTGCCCCATAGCTTTCTCTTCATCGCAGTGTCATGCCATCCATACCCTAGATGTCAAGTTTGATGAACCTTTGTTTGCATTCAAAACAAAGAAAACATCTCTAGTATAGTACAATAAATCGACCGATTTTCTCTTAATTGTGAAGAATCGTCAATACGTGTTCTTATTCTTCTTCAGTGATAGGTCATTGATAGGTACAAGCGGTTTTCATCCTGAAGCCTAAGCAATATTTCTCTAACAGGTCAGTTCCGGATCTATTTCATGAAGCGGGTGAAGAACCAGTGATCCCTGCACCAGTCCAGTAAGCAAACATCAATAGAGAATTAGAGAGTCATGAAACCAAACAGGGAAACAAAGCATTGGAATTACTAGGTAATCATAAAGAAATTACATACCCGCTGTAGTTTAATCGTCAAAGCAAGTTGAAATCTTCTTTAACATGCATAATAGTAGACAGAGACCAAGAATATAACAAGGAACCTTCACAACATATAGGTTGCAAAACTGAGAGACTATTAGAAAAGATATGTATTATTTTGTACATAATTACCTTTACCTAAAATAGTTGACGTGTATCTTTATCATTGTATATTTGATAGCCTTGTATTAGCCTAAACTTAAGGAGTAGTTAGTGCTGTAAACGTGTATTTACATGGCTCATGCATCACGATGAATAACAACTCAATTCCTCCAAATCTCCTTTTATTATTTTTCAGAATGGCATCTGGGAGTTAGTTCCACCTTCTAAAGCTACGAATGTTAGTTCCACCTCTAAAGCTACAAATGTTGTGGGCTGTATGTGGCTCTTTCGGATCGAACGCAAACCTGATGGATCAGTTGAACGTTACAAATCTTGTCTTATTGCTAAAGGTTACAGTCAATCTCCAGGTCTTAACTACATTGAGACCTTCTCCTCGATTGCAAAACATCTGACAATAAAAGTGATCCTTACCATTGCCTTTGCGAAAGCTTAGTCCCTACATCAGATGGACGTAAACAACGCATTTCTTCAAGGTCATCTTCAGGAGACAATATACATGAAACAGCCTTCGAGTTTTGTCCATTTAGAATTTCCCCTGTATGTGTGTAAACTTCGTAAACCTATCTATGGTCTGAAACAGGCACTGAGAGCTTGGTATACTGAACTTCGGGGCTTCCTTGTTCAATGTGACTTCACGACAAGCACCAGTGATTCTTCCCTCTTTATTTATCATCTTCACAACATCACTATGTCCTTTATTGTCTATGTTGATGATTTGTTACTAACAGGAAACTCCAGCTCTCATCTTCGAGACTTCATGGCAGCCATCTCCTCTCGATTTTCTCTGAAGAATCTTAGCACGCCCAACTATTTTGGGAATTGAGATCACTCCCACACTGGATGCTTCAAAACTATGTCGTTGTCCATTATGCACCTCTAGTGTCTTAAAGCTTGATGATGGCTCTGCGTCAATTAATGGCACCCTATATCGCCATATTTTGGGTGCTGTCCAATAAGTCACGATCACCCGCCTGGATCTGTGTTATGCCGTCAACAAACTATCTCAATTTATGCATCGACTCCTAGACATCCATTTTAAATAGCTCAAACACACCCTACGCTATCTCGTATATACTCATGATTTTGGTCTCCTCCTTCGTCGACCGGTGCATCTCACTCTCATTGCGTGTAGTGATGCCGAATGGGGTGGCAACTTTGATTCCAAAACGTCCACTTCTGCGTATGTCATTTATCTTGGCGACAATCCAATATCCTAGTTGTCAAGGCGCCAACGCACGATTGCTCGATTCTCCACCGAAGCTGAATATCGAGTAGTTGCCAATACCACTACTGAGGTACTGTGGCTTCGCAATCTACTGGATGAACTCCAAATTCACTCTGCGGCTCCTCCAAAAATCCTTTGTGACAATATTAGTACAACGTATGTCTGCTCCAATCCAGTATTTCACTCTTGGATGAAACACCTAGCTCTGGATAATCAATTTATGTGGGAACAGGTTTAACTTCAATGACTTTCAGTATCTCATATTTCCACTCATGATCAAATTACTGATGCCTTAACCAAACCCTTTTCTCATGCAAAATTTGACCTGTTTCGAACCAAGACGAATGTTTTGTCTAAACACTTCATCTTGCGGGAGCGTATTAAGGGATATTCCAACACTATATAACGTCACTGTGTACGTTAGTTACTCCTCTACCAGAGTTTGTTATTTTATGATTGTTAGAATGTGTTGTACAAGTCTTGTTAGATTCGGTTGTACATTCTTGTATATATTTCAGTGCTCTTTGTACAAAATATGTACAAAAAATAATAAACAAACTTTTCCTCTTTAGATCACTCGTGTTTTGTTGATTTTCACTCGTTGGTGGAGGTCTCGCGACTCTCACTTGCTAGGTCGTTAGTGGATTGCTCGTGTTTCACTCGCTGATGGATCTCTCAACTTATACACATCAATTTTACAAAACCTTAAATTTACTATAACACTAGCGTAAGTTTTAAAAATAATTTTAACCCAATTTTAATTAATTTAGCCATGCAAATTTATTTCTAAATTATTTAAAATTAATTTTGCCTAGGTGCATAGATTTATATAAATGTTATTTAGTGGAGCACAAGTGGCACCAAAGTGGATATTGTCGAGTAGTCAAAAATTCTAGCTCATCTCATAATCCCACATCTCAAATTTGTGGGAAATTTGTGGGAATTGTGGAGGTTCTTAAAGTCATTAAAGGAGCCTCCCCTCCTTAGTTGAATACATCCCAAATTTGTTTATCTTTTCTTAAGGCAAAATTCCTTCTCTTCTTTTGTAATATTTCACTTATATTATTTCCTAAAAATAATGAAATATCAATTTAGTAGTGTTCGAAGAAGTAAGCATAATTGGCCGAATTTCGTTAAATTTTGGTGTTCTTTATTTGTATATTTAATAGCTGCTGTCGCGTATAGTTGTAGTGAATTATTGTGCTATTAAATTACATGTCTAGGAAAATTATGTCTAAGAGGTTGAATTTTGAATGAGACTGTTTGTGATATCTCCAATGTTTTTTGGGAATTTACCTAGTTTAATTTTTCAGTACAATTGTTCACATTCTATTCACCTAGGTAATAGTACTCAAAGTCAATTTGTATCCGAGCCAAGGTTTTTTCTTAGTATGCTCTATGGTTTCAGTGTGATATGATCTTCCACATCAGAAAAGATTTTTCCTTGGGCTATTGGCATTTTGCAATGACAGCTAATGAATAGTAATTGTAGCAGAGATGACAGAAATCAGAGATATGACCGCACCAATCATGTCGACAACTTCTACCTATCTATTTTAGCAAGGACTGCTATGACAAATGCAAAATTAGTGGTGGAGATTTTGATGGTACGAGTCATTTTAGCAAGTGACAAAGTGAGGCTCAAGGCGCTCTTTTTCAGCAAGGTCTTGACATTACCGTTAGAAAAAAGAAACCAGATAATGTTGAGGAGAAAGATTAGAAGACTATAAATCGTTTTACATGTGGTACAATTTGATTGTATCTTTCCAGAGAGTAAAATTATACTTTCTCGAAAGAAACTTCTACATCTAAATTGTGGAACACGTTGGAAGAGAAATTCCTAAAGAAAAACAACTAGAATAAGCTACATATGCAAAAGAGATTGTTTCGTTTCTCTTATATTTCAGGTACTACTATAAATGATCACATCACCATTTTAATCAATTAGTTACTGATTTAATGAATTTGGATGTGACATTTATAGATGAAGATCTGGCTTTGATGTTGTTGGAATCCCTTTATGAGGAGTTTGAGTTTCTTGAAACTATCATACTTTAATGGAAAGGTTGTTGTGTCTCTTAGTGAAGTAACAATTGCTTTGTACTACCATGAATTGAGAACGAAGACAAAAGAAAAACGTACAAGTAAAGCAGTAAAAGCTTTGGTAGTCGGAGATTGTTCGTAGAGCCAGACTAAAGGAAAGAAAGGGAGATGTTCGTAGAGCCAGACTAAAGGAAAGAAAGGGAGATCAAAGTCGAGGCTTAAATTGAACAAAGATGAATGTGCCTTTTATCGGGAAAAGACACCGGAAAAATGATTGTTCAAAGCTGAATAATAAAAACAAACCTGATAAGGAAATGAATGTTGCTGAATGTGAAGATACAAACTCAGATCTTTCATTAGTTGTTACATCCTCAATAAACCCTTCTAGTTCATAGCTACTCGATTCAGGCTGTAGCCATCACATATGTCCTAATTGGGACTGGTTCTCTAATTTTATAGAGCTAGAAGGTGGAGTTGTCTATACAGTAAATGACAATCACTGCACTGCAAATAGGATTGGATCAATTTGCTTGAGAAATCATGACGGAACAATTATGACTCTGATAGATGTAAGATATGTGCCAAGTTTGATGAAGAATCTCATTTATGTTGGAGTCCTAGAATCAAAGGGCTATATTGTAAATATATCAAATGGAGTAATAAAAGCCACCTTTGGCTACACTTATGGAACTTTTATATAATTTAATAAAAGTGCACAGAATTTGGAACTCTTCAACCTTCTTTATCAACCCTTTCTTTCTCCTGTGAGACCTTATCATACGAGACCTCTTGTTGCTGATCAATTCCAAGTTTAGCTTCTGCGACCCATCTTTCGTACCTAAACAATAACCATTAAAATCTTAGTACTAGTTCATGATCCTAATAGAATGTTCATGGCAAAAACAATTAAGAAAAGAGCTAATAAAGCACAGTTCTTAAAGCTCAAACTGCGAAGTAATGAAGCTACAAACCTTAGCTTTAATGGGTTTTCTTGGTTACTAGGGAAAATTATGGTAATATAGTACACATATCTCTTAATTTTACCTTCTCAAGATTGTGATTCATTCACTTAAAAGTTTCATAATTGACTAAGATTTTCTTTGTCAAGAGAATCTTGATATTTATTAACTAATTAATAACCTAATAAGGAAAGTATAAAATGTTACAATTTATAGGAGTAATTATACTAAAGTTTGAATATTATGAGTAATACGATAATAGAAATAATATCAAAATTCTATAGATTTCTTTCTTCTTCTTTTTTTTTGGTTGAAAGTACTTATATGGCATTTGCATATATGGGGTGATGATGTTGATGATAATCTTCCTATAAATTTCCTTTCTATTCAATTTCTTTTTTCCTCATTTTCTGTTCAAATGATGCAAATTATGCATTTACGGGGATGATGACTTTCTTGATATCTTTATGTGGCATGATGTGATGATAATTAAAAATGACAATAAATCACTCTAAGTTTGAGCTCCTTTTAGAAGTGAAGTTTAAGTTAAATAAAAAACTTGATTGAATTTAAAATATTTTATTTGAGCTTATATTTTAGTTTAAAATTTAACTAGATTTAAGCAGTTTAGACGAACCTCAAACTCAATCAAGCTTTAACTAGATCTAATTAGGCTATGCCAAGTTTAATTTGTCAAGGTAGGCTCCAAAGTTCAATCTTTTTAAGATAAATATTAAATGATTAAACGTCCAAAAGGCTAACTTTTTTAAAAAAATATTTAATATTTTAAGACTCAATTGGGGTCAAAAGCCTAACAATTTTTTTTTAAAATATTAATATTTTAAGATTCAATTGGGGTAAATCAAGTCTAAAAGCCCAAATTTGTGAAAGTTTTGTAATTGAAGCAACGATATGATGATAGGTTCGAGAGACCAATGGACTTGGGAATGACAACGAATCGATTTAGTTTTGGGCTCCTTATAAAAGTCCAGCTTGATTTTTGTTTGAAGTCTGAATCAAACTAGAAACTCAGTCGAACTTACGAGACTTGATCTAAGTTTGTTTTAGGGGGTTTAGAGCCTAATTGGGTTTGGCTTCAATCACAAATTTTCAAAAATGACTCTTTAAACTTAACTTTATCTAATTAAATTTTGGTCTTCCTGTTTTAAGCGTACTTTATTATAAAAAAATTAATTTATTTAAAAATTAAACAATATTATTTTTTATTATAATTAGGTTTTAGGATTTAAACCTAACTCAAGTTGAGTTTCACATTCTAGCTCAACTCTAATTTTAAAATTTTTTATAAATTAAAATATAAATTTAGCTCAAAATTCAATTAACTAAAGTCAAGTTTATTAATTTTTAGTTAAACTAATTCAAACACAAGCCGTTTAGTCATCTCTCTTTGCCATTTCAGGATAGGATCGTTTGTGGTGTTAGTTTTTTTTTCCCCTAGTCACTTATCTGAAGTTATTTAAGGGAGAAGGAAAAAAAACAACCTTAATACGAGGAAGTGGATGTGAGAGCTATCAGATAAGACCTGAAGAATTGGATGGTCTTAAAACAACCTTAGTCCTCAAACCTTAATACGAGGAAGTGGATGTGAGAGCTATCAGACAAGACCTGAAGAATTGGATGGTCTTAAAAACAACCTTAATCGTCAAACCTTAATACGAGGAAGTGGACGTGAGAGCTACTAGATAATACCTGAAGAATTGGATGGTCCTATAAATTTCTCATAAACAAAAGCATCTCTAAAATCTCAAACACTACCTTAGTTGTTCGACACCTGTAGGATAATGTTCATCTGTACGATGGTAACATATCGAAAGAGAGTCAAAACCAACCCTTTCATTGAAAATTCAATGGTACGATTACACTACTGACTTAATATAGGATTAGATTTTAATATGGTATTATGCTAATATCAGTTAATATTAAATACTATTTTGAGTCATTTTTAAATGTATAAAATAGTTCTTAATTTTTTAAAAAATTATGAAAAAATCTATTGTCATATTGTACAATTGTACTATATATTTTTACTATATTTTTAAAAATTATAATAAAAAATATTAATTATAATTTTAATTTAATTTATAAAAATAATTTACTAATTATTAATAAATATAATTAAATTTAAAATCTTTTGTTCGAATTATGTAGAAGCAATGTTCAGAATACCGTTCCGTACCGGACGGTACCGGCCGGAACGTTCCGTTCCGGC
>JAOTIZ010000008.1:35383030-35396642 GCA_027123425.1 Erythroxylum panamense | reverse complement strand
CGTATGGGCCTGATGTGTAGAAGCCCATTACGAGTCATTGTAGTTAATGGGCCCACAATGGCCCATAAGTCAAAATTGACTATAAATAGGATTGTGGTCCCCAGGTCATATTCTCTCTTGACATTTTCTCTAAAAAGATTATTGTTAGTTTTCTCTTTTCCATAAGGATAATTCATTCGGTATTTGGATCTTGACTTGGAAGAACACAAATCTATCAAACATTGTTGTTTACGCTTTCATTGTGCAATAGATCAAGGTTAGTGTTCTTGTTTATATATATATATATATATATATATATATATATATAATTGTTGATTCTATCTGCGTATGATTCTGGATGATTAAATGTTTAGAAATTGGATTATATTAATCAGAAGGCTATATTTTTAACATTGGTAGCTATCGAATCAAGTAAAAAAAACTTGTGTGTTGTTTACTTTTCTGCATTCCATAATACATGCAAAAGTTAACAATCTTGTTCAGTCTTTGTTTGTGAAGATAACAGTAAAGCAGTAATATCCCAACAACAAGGTTAAAAGTTCAAACTTGGGGTAAATATAGGTTTAACTATACATAATTGACCATTGGATTTGGAGCTCTACGTATATACTTTTGGATTAAGACGTGAGTTCTGAATTTGATGGTAGATCTACAAGTTTTACATATGTACACGTAATATTCATTGTGGATTAGTTTTTAACATGCAAAATACATAGATATATTATATTAGTATGATGATGCAATTGGAATATTACCACTTGCCATTGCTTTCATTCTACGGATAAGCGCACACTTGTTTTCTGATCGGTACGTCAGGACCAACCCAGTGAACAAAGAGGCCATTATGGTAGAATTTTTGGTGAGGGTGGACCCTTCACTCCAAATCTTATAAAAACAAAAATTCCATTTCCAATGTAAACGTTTTGTTTCTTCTATCATCATGGTTGTAATTTTCATTGCCATTATTGTATTAAAATAGTGTTGACCTCATAATTAGAAGTACCACCTCGAAGCCATCGCTTAATGAATGCAGTAATTATTGAGTGTGAATTTTAAGTCACAAATTATTGTCACTTGGTCAGTGGTTGGATTAGTTAACTAATTATTATTGCTTAAACATAGATGAACCCCCTAGTTTGAAACGATTTCCGAGAGAGGCCATCGTTGGTCATCATGGGTGCTTCTCCTTCTATCAGTGTTTTAAAATTCGGACTGATCAATAAATCGGAGATCTTACTGGTCACCGATTTAACCGGTTTAATCACCGGTTGAACCGTTGTGAAGTCATAATTATACAATAATTATATTTAATTATATAAAATATTAATAATAATAAAAAATACCAAAAAATACCAAAAAAATAAAAAATAAAAACAAATTTTTTTTATTGAACCAGTGGTCGGACCGGTCCGATCAGTCAATTGATCAATTTTGACCGGTTCTCACTGGTTCAATTAAGAACCGGTTTTAAAGGATAAATCGGACCGAATGACTGACCGGTCATTGATCAAACAGGTTAGACCGACCGATCCGATCCGATTTTTAAAACAGAGCCTTCGATGATAAGACCACATCTCTGCCTATTACCACCCTCATCAGAACTACGCGATTCTCATCTAAATTCCATTCAGATCTGGATTCGTGTGTTGTAAGTAATTTTTCCTTTAATCCTTCAACTTTCTCTCTAGGAAAGAGGAAGAAGAGGTAGGGGCATGTCCAGCATCGTCAAAAGCCGAGCGTTTTTCGCTTTTCCTTTGTTGTAGAACTTGATACTTGCCTTGATGATATGGAATTTTAAGTGAAGAAATCATATTCTCACAATTATTATACACTTAATTTCGGTATATCTTATTATACACTCTTTTTTTACTTGCATGAATTCATTTTGCACTTATTGTAATGCGCTTTACTCGCCTTTCAGTTGAATGCATTTTGAGGGTTAGATAAATGACGTTCATTCATCTTATTGTCGAGTAAAGAAAGGCTTACTTTCTTAAGATACCTCCTAAAATATTTCGTAGGCAACAAAAAAAAAAAGAAAGACTTACTCTTTAAGATAGCATCGAATCATTTTTCAAATTTGTTTAGGAGTTAGCCATTTAAATGTAGACTTATTGGCAAATTGTTTTAATTCAAGTTATTAACAACTTGCTTGCAACTTCAGAGCGTAGGGTGAGTTAGTAAAGGGTTCTTCTGACTTAAGTGAGGTCAAGGATTCGAACCGTCCTCATGTATGCAGTCGTTTAAAATTTGAGGTCAGAGCTTTACCTCCCACAAGGGATCTACCCAGCTCGAATCGGGGATTAGTTTAAAAGTGAATAGCTTAAATATGCCTTCTCATAATTAAGACCTTCGTAAGATCTCGTAAAAAAAATAATAACAAAAAAGAATAATTGTTGACGAGATATTTATGCTACAACGTTTTTCAATTATAGAACTAAACCCATTTTCTCCTGAAAAAAACGAGGAGAAGAGAAGAGGCTACAACTTACAGATAAGATTTTTGATTTGAGAGAAAAAAAATAATTTTAACGGCTGAACTTGACCAATAAATACAGGATTTATACAGAAAAAAAGAAAAGGAAGGAATTTGAGTGACGGATAGATGGATGGGTGGGCCCCCTTCACCACATTATCACGTGCCAAACACCAAAGATGCAAAGCCGGAGACTTTTACGTGTGCAAGCAAGGAGGAAGAAGGTGTCCCATTTTAAACTTGACCTCAAAGTCATAACATTTTCAGTAAAAAAAGATTTAGCTGCCCCAACCAGACACCACCTTCCTAAGATTCCAATTCCGGTCCGCTGTTTCCATCTCATTCTTGGTAGCCGATCTCACTCTTTCTCTACTTCACATTCACATCTCTTCTTCGCCTCTCTAAATTCAGACCTCATCTTTCCCTGCGATTCCTCAAAACCAGAGAAGACAATGTCAGATAGAGTGTTCCCATCCTCTAAACCAACCACCGCCACGAATGGCACCACCACGACCAACCCCTCTGCCCCCTCCAACAAATCCCACCTCTACAACCCCACCGCCCGTCCACCGTACCGTCCACAACCCCACAACCGCAGCCGCCGGAGCCGCAGTGGGCGGAGCCTCTGCTGCTGCTGCTGCTTCTGGACCATTCTCACCCTCCTCTTACTCCTCCTCATCGCCGCCATCGCTGGCACGGCTCTATACATTCTGTACCGTCCTCATCGACCGACTTTCTCCATCCCTTCTCTCCGCATCCACCGCTTCAATCTCACCACCTCCACCGACTCCTCCACCTCCCACGTCTCCACTCTCCTCAACTTGACAATCATCTCCAAGAACCCCAACTCTCACTTATCATTCTTCTACGACCCCTTTACCCTATCTTCCTTTTCCACCGACGTCTTGGTTGGTAACGGCACTTTGCCCGCTTTCAGTTTGGCGAAGAAGAACGAGACCAGTTTCAGGAACGTTGTGATTTCTGGGTCGAACGATCTGGACGCGGAGTCTGTGAATGCCTTGAGATCCGATCTGAAGAAGAAAAGCGGTGGGGTTAGTTTGAAGATTGAGTTGGATACCAAAGTGACAGTGAAGGTTGGAAGCTTGAAGACGAAGAAGGTTGGAATAAGAGTGACGTGCGATGACATTAAGGGCACTGTACCAAAAGGTAAGACTCCGACAGAGGCAATAAGTTCTGGGTCTAGTAATAAGTGTAAGGTGGATCTGAGGATCAAGATCTGGAAGTTCACTTTCTGAGCACTTCAGTACGGCGGGGTGCCCTTGTTTTTCTTTTTTTTTTTTTACTTCTTACAAATTTTTATTTTTCTTTTGTTTATCGTTTTCTTTATATATTTGTTGTTTTCCTTACTTTTACAACTTTTTTTTGGGGGGCTTTGTGAACCTTTTTTAGATGAATTAAAGTGCAATTATTGATGCATTCAGAAAGGACGTTTGATGCTATGGAGTCGGCTGTGTAAAGGAATGCCTTTGGATAAATGGTGTTAATGGCGCAAATTGTCTTGTAGTTTGGTCATTTTCTTCACAGGGGTTAACCATTGTTAATCCAAGTAATAATTCTGAAGCAATATCATGAATCGTTTTGGTTTACAGAAGAGGGTGCACTATCCATTTTGTCCTATGTGTTAGAACTGGTGCAAATAAGGAGACGACAGGAAGGATAGTCCACTCCACTTTCCAAAACATAAAGCAATAGCGTGCCTTAATAACGACAGTCATTTCTGAATAATACAATTGATAGGTGTCGTGTGCTCGCAACTAATCAGTCATACGGTCATACCTAAGGATTTTCTTTGGGTAGTTCAGTCAATGCATTAGCTGTTGCCTTTCCGTGTATTACTATCATGCATACACGGAAAGTAATGGTAAATCCACGTTTTACTTTTTGTCACCGTGGAAACTAGAAAGCTCAAATTGGACAGGACAGGACACCCACTAAAGAATAAGAGATAAGATTTTCTGTCTAATTTTATGGTATTTTATTGTGTCCAGTAAATCGCAGTCATTTATTTATGCGAGACTTACATGAGACCCACATAAATAAATAGTTAAGATTCACTGGACACAATAAGACACCATAAAATTGGACACAAGATCTGAACTCAAAGAATCACTCTTCTCACTCCTTTCTTTATTTTTAATAATATTTTATATTAATTAAACTTCAAGCAATCTGCCCTTTTGCTTCTTTTCAAAACTAACTTCTTTCGTACCGTCTCGCGTGAAGTTGAAAGGCCATGATACATTGCAGTCGGTTGTGAATCGGTTTTTAGTCTGAAAGCTTGGATAATGTCTGTCATCTGTAGTACTGTATATGCCCACAGTTCAGATGCTTGTGTAAGAGGCTTTATCGATAAAAGATGTTTTTTGTTTTATAGTATGCTTCTTAGTTCATGTAATTAATTTGTAAGACAATGTTCATGCATTAAATACATATTACAAATAAATCTATAATTAAAATCGTAATTGTGATGTTTAATTAGATCAAGTATTATTCTTAAATTGTTTTTAATTAATATTAAATACAAAAAATGGGCATAGAATTTGATTTTTTAAAAAATGGGCTCGATTCCTCGTAGGTTGGACGTGAAGCCATTCTTTTCTGATGGAGGTTGGGCTGGACCATTTGACTGGATTGGTCAATCTCTAACTGATGGACCAGACTTAACCTCCAATGGACACAATTTTCCTCGTATCTTTTCAAATTTTAGATTTTGCCCAACCCTTTCAATAAAAACGCATCGTTACTGATTGTTTCTATTGATCGTCTATGATTTTACTCTCCTGTTAGCATATACATTTCACATGGAATATACAAAAATAAAATGAAATAATAAAAACAAAAAGTATTGGTTTTCAAGATTTAATCATGAAACTTTTTTAATGATGACTATTATGTTGGAAAACTAGGACGGGATTAGATACCGACCGCAGCAGAATTATTATAAAACTTTTTTATAAATTGATTTCTGAAAAATCGAGATCAATTTAATTATATAAAATGATTAACACATAAATCACATACATGAATTTGATTATTGCACATATTACAATAAATTGTTTATGCACTCATTTGATATTTTCGAAGTATAAATAATTGTTTTAATGTGATTATAGTATGAATTATGGATTATGTGTCTTAAAAATTAAGTTGGTGTGTACAAGTAGTGATTTAGAATTTTTGGTGAAATATAAAAATTTTCTAGAATTAAGAATATTTTGGACTAGAAAAATATCAATAGACGAGATATTTGATAAATGGTAGTAGAAATAAGAGTCAAATAGTAGTGAAAATTTTTATAAATGACATTGAGATTTAATGACATATGTCATTGAAAATTGGGAGACAATTGGATTATAATTAGAACACAAATAGTCTAGCTTATTAAAAGACCAAAAGAGTATCATGAGAAAATGATATGTGGCAAGTGACAAGTGTCACTTGCCACACCACTTGTCTTAACCCATGATTTTTACTAAGTGAAAGACCCCCTCTCATTTTGGTCTTTCACTTGCTATTTACTCCTCTCTTCTTTAGCTTCTCTCAACTTCATCTTCTTTATTTGTCTTCATTCCTGACACTCACTTTTCACCCATCCACGTTGAACCTTACTTTAACCTTTCATTTGCTACTATTGTTTTGATGCCTTCTACATTTTCTTACTAAAGACCCAACCCTACCACCTTAACTGTTGATGATTGAATGATAATGGAAAAGCTAGGGTTAAGGGTTATTTGAACATCTTTGAGTAAATAAGTGAGTATAAAGCACCACTCTTCTTTATTAATTGAATAAAACATGTTTTAATGATAGCTAAGAGTTAAATGATTACAAAATGAGGATACGTACATGTTGAAATGTGAATGAGAAACCTAGGGATGTTCATCTCTTGCTTTTACACATATAATGATGATCAATATTTCATAAGTCGTTGTTGAGATGATTTGAGTCAGAATGATCATTAAAGATGGTGTAGGAAAAAATGTAGAAATTTTTTAATAGATAAATGAGGGTTGTATGTTCTGTTTTCGAGTGTTATAGAGATGAGTTAAAATGAGTTTGATGCTAATGAGAACGGGTACTACGGCCTCTTGAAATGGGAAGAATTAGTGTGTTAGTGACATTAAAAGCCCGTTATTTTTAGCAAAGGTAGTGCACGATCGTGCACAAGCATAATATTGACAATGAGGAAGCCTCAAGGGAGTTGCACGATTGTGGACAAACACAATCGTGATAGAAAGGAAACGTCAGGTAGTGCACGATCATGCACAAGCACGATGGTGACAGAGAGGAATCAAGATGCAGCGCACGATTGTGACAGGGAAGGTGTAGTGCTTTTTGACAGTTTTAAATACCCTTCACTTTTTTGACCATAACTTCTTTCCCAAATATCCGATTGACTTGAATTTGAACCATAAGCTCCTCACATATTGTACTTCCTCTTTACGAGAATTCATTGTCATATAAATTCAGTAGGAAAGGATTGGTAAATTGTTGATTGATGAGTTTAGGATGAAAATGATGAAGTATGCTAGAATATGTTAAATGGAGTGTTTTCACTGAACAAGCATATGCATTTTGGCCATATCTTGATCTGTAGATATCGAAATGGAATGATATTAAGTTTAGACTAAACTAGAGACATATGGCTACAAATTTCGTGAAGTAATCAAATTTTAAACCTGTCTCTAAAAGTTTCAAAATTTGGATTGAAGTTGAGTATTGAGTGTTGTTGCAGTTTGAGTACAGTCTGAAGTATTTTGTATATAAATTGCAGAATACTAAACCAAATTATGTGAACTTGGTGTCCTTAGAAACTTAAGACATATGGGAACATTTATTTAGAGCGTGTATCACCTAAATACTTCATTTTTCTTGTGATAATGGCCATGAAAAGTTGACCCAAAAATATTTTTTGAGAAAAAGTCAGAATGATTGATTGATGATGTTATAACTTAGTGAATGAATTGTTGATATAAAAGTACCAAAGTCATGAGGATAATGGGAATAAAGATGTTCATATGATAGTTGTTGCAATTCAAAAGAGTTGAGTAATATGCATTAAGTAAAGGTGACTGAGAATTGGGTATTATGAGAGGATATACTGCTAGAAAAGAAATGATAAGTAATTGAACATCTCATTGTATGGTTAAGAAAGATGAAATTGTTGCTTTCTTTGGTTTGAGACATGAAAATACATATATTGTTGACCATTGCATCAAGAGATAAGGTGTTTAAATGTTTCAGTCGAGTATTCCAGCCATAGTCGGGTAATTCATCTATTTCTCAAATCTAGTCGACTAATTATATGTGACCAATCGACTAGTTTTATGCCAGACAACTCTCATTCTTGTTTTTATTTATTATTAGTCAACTAACTTCCTACCAGTCGACTATAAATGATGTACAATAAAATCTAAGCACTCTTGTAATTTCCTCAATATCATAGTATTTTCAATTTGTTCCTTGACCTTATACCACATGAATTGGAGTTTTGATAGATGTATAGGTGCATCTCTAACCTCAACTAGGTTGACTTTACTACCAGTTAAAGCGTATTCATGATTAACCTTATTCACCATGTCCATTGCCAAGATTTCAAAGTTAATGGTAAGTGTGAAAGAACTGAGTGTCAAATTCAGGAGCTGTCATATACACCTAGTATATGACAAGCTCCTGAAATAAAATAGTTGATCCTAGATCATCCTCAAGCAAGTTAGTCTCGATTTGATGGGATGAACAAAACCTACAATTAGTTTTCCTTCTTTGTTTCATTTCTTAGCGACAAGCTAACACCACCATTTTTTTTTCTCAACTTACATTTTTAAAGCCAAAATTTAGGAATTTAGTAGCCCAACATGCTTTATGCTTTTTGAACATCTTTTGGTTATCAGAAGAGTAATTAAATACATGAATGCTCCGTGAAGCACTTTCGAATGGGTTTATGTTTAAATTTATTGCACGATCTGAAACTTTAAATTAGAAGCTCCAGCCGAAGCTTAAGAGTAAATTAAAGAGCAGTCTTGTGAAAAGTCTGTGGGATTCAAATACACGTTTGGAATTGCGGTTAATGCAAGAAAGGTCTCTCCTGGTTTGTGTTTCAATCAAATCAAATCTGCCAACTCACAAGAGCTGTCCGACATGAGTAAATACATTCATGTCTGAATTGAAAACTTGATGCCAATCAAAAAGGAAGCTGCAAGCGCAAACCTTTTTCTTTTAATTATAATTTGGCAGTACAGAGTCCACACGCTTGACTCTGCCCATAGAAGAACAGTATCAAACTAACCCATCGAGTTTGACGTCTTGATCGATTGGAGTGTGCAATATCGGAAGTAGGAATATAGTTAAGCCATTGCTGGATGAGACAAGCGGAAATAGTAATATAGTAATGACAAAACCTGGAAAGGGAAGCGAAGGCTGGATGAGACTAGCGGACAAGGCTATCATCGTCAATCCGATACACACTGATTATGACAATTTCCTTATAAAACGAGCCTCGATTTTTTTGTCCAATATTATCCTATTTTATTGTGTCAAATAAATCTTAGTCATTTATTTATATAAGTCTCATATGAGTTTCGCGTGAACCCTACGTGAATCCCGCAAAATAAATGACTGAGATTTTATAAAACAGAATAAGACAGAGTAATATTAGACAGCGTTTACTTTTTTGCCTCTCCCACTGGTTTGTTTAGTTCCAAAAATTTCTTCATGAGATGGGATTGGATGAGAGTCTCCTATTCCTATAAAAGGATTGTCGCAGCTCATGATTTATTCTATACGATACTACACTAGAAATCTTCTCTTATAATACAAAAGTAGAAATGGCAAGTCTGATAAACTGTCAACTGCGTTTAGTAGTAGTGGTAATGATGATGCTGAAATCATTGTTATTACTACTGCAAGGCTGGGGCTCTAATGCGTGCTTGGAGGAAGAGAGAGTTTCTCTCTTGCAGCTCAAAGCTTCTTTTAATTGCCCATATTGTAGCTCTGATTACAATGGAATGGTTACTTGGGGGAAAGAGGCTGACTGTTGTAAGTGGGACGGTGTTGGGTGTAACGCCAAGACAGGTCGAGTTTACGAGCTGAGGCTTGACAGTTTTAGATTGGGAGAATCTGTAGATAATTGGTACTTCAATGCCTCCATGTTTCTTCCATTTCAAGAACTCCGAAGCCTTAGTTTAAAAGACAATTCAATTGTTTGCTGTGTAAAGAATGAAGGTTCTGAACGTTTTTATTTTTTTATCAAATCACTCATAAATGCAAATTATGTCTTAAACTTGTGATATTCTTGATGTGCAGGTTTTGAAAGATTGGCGACTGCGATCAATTTGGAATATCTTGATTTGAGTAATACTAAATTGGAGAACAGTGTCTTACCTTCTGTGGCGAGTTTTTTATCATTGAAGTCTTTAAGCATAAATGGAATTGGATTGAAAGAAATAAGCGGTAAATTTGAGTTCATATATCCTAATTTTAATTATTACGAAAATGCTATATTTAATCATATATATTAATGATATTAGCTAAATAATAATAAAAATAAAATCAAAAATTCAGTAGGTTAATATATATAGAACTATATATATATATACACATTTTTTTTAATTAAGTTGAAGTATGTAAGTGAAATTTGTAGGTATCGAAGAATTACAGAAGCTAAGGAACTTAGAGATGCTTTATTTGGGAAATAATGATTTGAGCAACAATGTATTACCATTGTTGCGTGGATTTCACTCTCTCAAAATTTTAGATATTTCTTTCAATCAATTAAAAGGATCAATCAATATGGAAGGTTCGTTTATATTTTCTTTTAATCATTAAAAGAAATAATATTTGGTTTTAATTGTATTAATTAATAACATCTAAGCAAGTTTTCTTTTCTTTTTTTGTTGCTCACAAGACTTAGTTGCCTTATTCAAAATGGAGGAGTTAGACATTAGCGGCAACAACATTGACAAGTTTATTGAACCTAAAGGTAATACCCGAATCTTATTTAATAGCGTAATTATATACTTCACATAATTTATTCACTTACGTAAAGTATGTATGCTCTTTTTTATTTAAATAGATGTGTTAGTTAAAATTCAAGCAACTCATGAAAAATAAACTTCGTAATAAATTCTATATTTTTCTAATTATTTTCCCACTTCTTTTAGATATTAAAGGTCACAGTAATATAAGCATCCTTGGGCTAGAATATATGGGAAGCAACTTTCAGTTGGAATCATTAAAAGCATTCCCAAATCTTGAGTCCCTTCATTTAGAAGACAATAATTTAACAGAAGTATCATTTTCACAAGGTAAGTTAAACAAATATTTTTATTTGAATTAAAATTAGACTTATTTTTGCACTTATGTTAAATTTTATATAACATTTTTTTCTTTTCTACAAAATAGAGCTGAATAATGTGAAAGAGTTATACCTGGATGGGTCTTCTTTGGATGTGAACTTTTTACAAAGTCTTAGTGCTCTTCGTTCTCTTCGGACTTTAAGCATGTATTGGATGGATGCTTCACAGAGTAAGTTATACCTAGATAACTCTTACTTTTCCCAATCATCTTCTTTAAATAAAGAATAATCAAATTGTTTATCTAATAATTTATGTACACCTCGATTACAATCAATAAATCAAAATGCCATGATTTTGTTATTAAAACAATTTTCTTATATCATACATAATTTATTAAAGGTATAATTTGCAAATTCAACATTTCACAAAAAAATCTAAGCCTTTATCGTTATTTCTAGTACTACTTTACACCATAAACTTACTAAAATAGTAATCATTGCACTTCAACATTATTAAAATACTACTCATTATACCATGAAAATAGTAATGAAGATAACCATAAGAACTTATTTAGAATTTTTGTAAAAGGTTAAGATGAAAATTACGCAAAGTATTTAAAGAAATTATTTTTTAAGACATCCCTCTTGAACAATTCCTCTATTATAATAAGACTGCGAACTAATTAGCATGGAACATCTGTATCCTGTTTTCACCGAATAAAGAAGACTAAAGGGAAAATATAATGGACTTTAACTATGTACTCGAGGGATGCTTCATAAAGTAAGCTGTAAATTTTATTATTTCCTTTTTCACTAATTTGTTAGAGTAATATTTATTAAATCTAATAATAGTTTTCTCTATAATAGCAGGCTTGTCTAATATCAATACCATACTACAGTATATTGCAAATATGACTTCGCTTGAGACTTTACGGTTGCAAGATTCTAAGCTCAGTGGCAACATTCAAGGTTAGTTAATTTCCTTAATAATAAAATTTGAAGTCTCTGGTGGTTGTCTGTCTCTCTAATCTCCTTCTCTTTAATATACATTTAGGTTTATGCCACTTCACAAATCTTCGGGTGCTCGATCTTTCTTTCAATAATCTGAGTAGTAATTTGCCCCATTGTTTGATGAATTTGACACTTCTTCAAGAATTAGATCTCTCCTATAATCACTTTACCGGAAAAATATCTCAATCTCCATTGAAATTCCTCACGTCTATCACATCCTTAGCTCTGAGTGACAATCAGTTTGAAATTCCAAGTTCACTTTCTCCATTCTTCAACCACTCCAAACTCAAGAACTTTGATGCTAGTGGAAATGAAGTTTATACAGAAACAGAGGTGGTCAACCGTAATTCGACACCCAAGTTTCAACTGGAGAGTCTTTGGTTAAGTTCCACTTTTGGAGGAGGATCATTTCCTGAATTTTTGTACCATCAACATGATTTGCATGATCTCCACATAGTTGGCATTCCAATGATACGATTGGGCTTTCCAAGTTGGTTATTAGAAAACAATACAAAATTAGAAAACCTTTTTCTCTCCAATTGTTCTCTTTCGGGATCTTTGGGTTTTCCAACACGTAATCCTAATGCAACTTTAAGCCATTTGGACATCTCCAGAAATCATTTTTATGGTCGCATTCCAATTGAGATGTGTGCATATTTTCCAAGGATAGAGTGGTTAGATCTATCGGAAAATGAGTTTACTGGAAGCATTCCGGAAAGTATAGCTAATTGTTCTTTCTTAATGGCATTTGTCGTGCGTGATAACAAACTATTTGACAAAGTTCCGAAGTGGATTGGAATAATGGATACTCTTCATATGTTGGATCTTTCAGAAAACATGCTTTTTGGAATCATACCTGCAATATTGAAAACTTCACAGTTGCGACAAATTTATTTGTCCAAAAATAGATTGGAAGGACCTTTTCCGAATTTAATTTCCAATAATTTGGAAGTTTTGGATCTCAGTCATAATTGTTTAATTGGTACAGTTCCAAAGCATATTGAAAAGTTGTATGCGATAAAGTATCTTTTCTTGAGTCATAATAATTTTATTGGAGAGATCCCAACTAATTTGTGGAAGATGGCAAATGAGTTAAAGATAGTTGATCTTTCACATAATAAGCTCTCTGGATTCTCTACCAATTATTCGTACAAGTATAAGAAAGAAACTTTTAATGATTTTGGAGGCTTTAAATTTACAGTGGAGGGAAGATTGGTTTATTTTGGAGAGTTTGAATTTACAGTGAAGGGAAACATTTTTGGTTACAATATGAAACAAATCCTTCGCATGGATTTTGTTGGATTGGATCTCTCCAGCAACAATTTGAAAGGCCGAATTCCTTACGAATTTGGAAATATTCAAGGTATCAACCTTTTGAACCTATCACATAATAGTTTATCCGGACCTATTCCTTTCTCATTCTCAAACATGTCCGAAATTGAGACTTTGGATCTTTCTTGCAACAATTTGAGCGGAACAATTCCTCATCAACTTACAGAGCTAAACTTTTTAGAAGTTTTCAATGTGTCTTACAATAACCTTTCCGGTGAGACACCCAATAGGGTTGCTCAATTTGCTACATTTGATGCGAGTAGTTACAAAGGCAATCCTTTCCTCTGCGGGTTACCACTATCAAAGAATTGCAATTCAGAAACTCCCACACCACCATCTTCAAACGATGATGAAGTTGATGACGGGTTTGTCGACATGAATGTCTTTTGTATAAGTTTATTTGTGACTTTTACTATTATATTAGTCACAATGTTTGCAATTTTGTACATAAACCCATATTGGCGAAAAGCATGGTTCTA
>JAOTIZ010000008.1:35357119-35375017 GCA_027123425.1 Erythroxylum panamense | reverse complement strand
TGTGGCAACTAATGGTATTAAATCATTAGGGATAACTTAGCATAGGTTGAATAATCCAAGCTTGTGTTATTGTTGCTTAGATTGATCCATTTTTCTCATTCGTAACCGACTATTTGATTAAACTTAGAGAGTTTGTTCTAGGTCATTCGATAATTAGGGTTAATTAAAGAGTTTGTTTTAGTTAACTATGACCTCAGGAAAAACCGAGATTAACAGAGCTTATTGTTAATTCACGATCAATAGTTCAAACTCGACATGTGCTGTAAATGGATAAGGCAAGATCACGCCTAATGCCAAATTCATTGGAACTCAATTAGGAAACTTCTTTCCTTCCCTATTATGTAGAGATTTGGATTTGTTTTTAGATAGGAATTTTTGCAAGATAGAGGTAGACTAGGGATTGAGTAGCGAAACAATAGGAGAGAAGTCTTTCACCTTTCCAACCTTCTTTTTTTTTGTTTCTTTTGACATTTCTCTCAATCTTTCATCTTTCATCTATCTTTGGTATTGAAACTTAAATGTGTAACTAAATTCAAATATTCTGATTCAAGGGAATTCAAAACTTTAGTTATAACTTTGTGAGGTTTAATTCTAAACTTATTCTCATTTTTTAATTCAAGTATGCCTTATTTTGTGTTCTTATATTTCATGAATAATTAATATTGATTGATCTGAAAAATTAATTTGATATTGATTATAATAATCAACTATCCATGTATTCAGTAATCTATAATTGTCGTGAAGGATTATTAGTACAAGTAGCAAATAAGTTATTTATAAATTTACATGTTTAACTTACGAGAAATAAAAAAGTTAGGTTGAATAGTTGTAACTATCTCAATTATTTAATTTATGGTTTATTCTTTTTCATGAAGCTTCTTGTTATCATTAGATTGATATAGAATGCTATCATACTCTGTTAATTAATGGTAAGTTTTGGTTTAGATGCTGAGTTTGAACTAATTAATTTAGGAAATTTTGAGACTTATTATGACTATCCTAATATGTTTCATACTATCTTCTTGAATTATGATAATTATTCTTTTTAGACCAATAACTAAATGTTACAATTAGATGAGATCTTTTCCTTAAATCGAAGTTAAGTATTCTTGAATTTATCTCTTTTATATTCAGTTGATTTATTTTGATCACTTTTTAATTTAGTTAATTAATCGAAAGTCCCCATTTTATTTTATTAATTAAAATTAAGAAATTAATGCTTAGTTTTCTTCAGATTTGACTTGGTTTTATGACAACTAAAAGAAGTTAGAAAATTAGAATTAATTTTGAGATTTTTGATAGTTTCTTTGTGTTATTTTATAATTTACCACTAATATTTTGTCTTGTATAACTCGTGCTTCTAAGCTAGGTAAATTGTAATATAATCAAGAAATTGAGAAGATAGTACACCATTTAAGGAAAGAGACTAAGGAACAAAGCGATTATTCATTTTCAGAAGTGAAACTTGAGATAGATCCAAAGAAGACTCCAATTTGCTTATCTAATAAAAAGGACTTCAAATTTGACCTCCCAATGGCTGGTGTACCTCCCGACGACTAACACTATCTTTTTAGAGTAAAAAGAATAATAAGACATAAAAAGTCTCTAAAGTCTCCCAAAATTTTGGGTTTTCACGTTTTAAATACATGTAATTTGCCTAAGACCAAACCATATAGATCATGTTGTCTCTTCTAGGAGGGGCATAGACTTTGGCATCCCCATACCCTAGACCGTAGATAATTATATATATATTTAGGGATGATTATTTAATCATAGCCTGAAGTGAAATAATAGAAGGTTTAGTATCTTGCTTTAGATTCACTTCCTCCTCTGCTACCTTACTGTCATTCCCTGCCACTAATTTTGTAAATTGTCCTTGCATTTGTATCTCGACTCATATTTTTGGTCACACCAAAAGTAAGGCTATAACCCTCTTATCTTCCAATTCCGTTCTGTCTAGTTGAGAAAATTTTAACATTGTAGGAGACTTGTACTCCTTTGAACTCTTTCTTTCTCCAATTGATTGTTTTCATGATATAATTGTAGCATTAATGTCTTCAAATCCTTTATAATTCGTGATTAATTCACATTCATTTCTTGTAGTTGATTTTTCGTGGCCTAGTCCGAGTTGGCTCAGGTTGGCTAGGCCTCATTCCGTGGCCTAAGCCAAGACCCTGATTGGAATGTGTAAAACAACATTGTTTTGTCAACGTTTTTTTAAAATTAATATAGATAGACTGACCTGTCTATAGTCTACGAGCAATCAGCCTCCTATTGTTATCCCTATTTCTTTCGATCTACTAACCTCACTAAACCTTGTTTCCAATTTACCAGATCTTTGATACTAATGATACATTTGTTTTTATTCATAGTAATTTGTCACCAAAAATACAAGAACAATCCAAAGAGTTTAGAGAGAGTGAAAGAAGAACAAGGCTGAGCAATGTTGAAATGGAGCTATTTTGTATTGATCTCTTTGTGGTATTTTGTATTACATTATTTATTGTATCTATACGCATTTAAAGTGTATGAATTTGTATTTGATTCTATCTAAACTAACTGATCAGTATTTGATCCTATCTACACTGAAATGATAAAGGGAATTTTATCTAATGTAATTACAACAGAAAGATTGGATAAGGATTAGGAACACTGTCTGTTTACAACTATAATTCTGTATCATCACGACTCAATAACTAACGAGATGCATTAAATCTTCAACAACATATGTCCTGAGTTGAGTTCGGAAAAAAAGACTTACTGCTGTTACTCGTGCCTTTGTCAAGAGATGGAACTAGAAATTTGAATCTCTAATTCGTTAAAATAGGAAATCGTGCATGGGATAAGGGGCCTAGCGCTAGCTGGAGTGCCAGGAAGGAAGTTGGTGGTGGATTCTGTTATATATTATTATATAAGTTCCCGTGTTTTATAACGTGGAGCCAATGGGCTTGAATTATTAGACGTGGCACATGAGTAACCGAAATAGCCATTCTCATTGCCTCTCTATGATAGCTGTACCAGGACACGACGCCTGAAACTTGGAAAAATAAAAAGATTCCTTGAATGCTATCAAGGCGCCAGCTAGAGTCGTACTTTGCCATGTGGCCCTGCCGACCCACGACGGTTAGAACATTTGCTTCTCAGAATGTACGATTGTCACGTTCTCTTCACTTCTGTCAATTTGATTCTCCCAATACAAAACACTCGCATCTATTCTGTTCAGTTCTAACAATTTGTTACGATGATTCACAATCAATGATAATCGTTTATCCTCTGCATTATATTTTATATAAATGAAAATTTGAACAACTCGAAAGCACCTGTTACACAAATGAGTTTGCGATGAAAACTGAAATTTGCAGAACAAAGTAAACACATCTAAAAACAACCAAAAGGCCTTACATTCCAGGAAATCTATTTTCTGTTGATTGTTGGGGAGACAGAAGCCTCGAAGAAGAGACAAAGATGATTATTTTCTACCAGAATCCAAGGGATGTCTACGCCTAGACAACAATAAATGAAGTTGTTGATACCCAAACCACATCAGGATGTCTGTCATGTAGGCAAGAACAAACGCAAAGTGATTACCTCATAAGGCTTTACCAAAACCCCAAAATAATTTTCAACCATGAGTGTTCAAAGCCTCCCATACTAAGTTCTTAGGAACTGGATTGGCAATATCCCTGGCCTGCAAGGCAACAGCTCGAAGAGTCTGACATGTCATTACGTTGGCCTTCCAGAAAGAAGCAATATTGTAGGGCAAATTGTGCTTCTTGCATAGCTCCCTAACAAAAGGTGAAATAGTCCTGAGATGGCATCTAGGCAATCGAGGAAACAAATGGTGTTCGATCTGAAACTGCAATCCACCGTGAAACCAATCCATCCAAGAAGAGCACATGATGTCCAATGTCCCCTTCGTTTGCTTCTCAAACCAATCATCCCCTCTGGGAGGGCCAACATAAATACTGGTCGAGAAGTGATTTAAACAGAATTGAACATGTTGAATTCCGGTCACCGAAAAACTTACAACCACAAACATAAGTCTCTCACCCCAATTGGGTAAGCATGAAATAAGTAAAGGATACCAAATCCAGAATACAACCATTCCCAGAATCTCTTGACCCCTATTGGGCACACTTCTCTTAGAGAACAGCAGCAAGAAAGATTGAGCAAACAAATTAATCCTAGCAAAACACATCACAGGATAAAATGTCCAATGCTGATAACTAACAAAGAACCTCGCAACGCAATCAAAATTCATTTTCCTGTCATAAAAGCAAGACTTGAGAGAACTGAAAAATTTTGAAGACACCGCGAACATAGGCATGTGCTGCAGATCTGGATCAAAATCGAGACTATTACATGCTATGTGATGGGCATTATGATTCCATTTCCACCAGCCGATACTAATTCCTGTAAGACAATTTCCAGCCAAGATCTGTACAAAGCGATTGAATCCAGAGCTTATCATGATATTGTAATGCCCTGAATCATGTCCAAGCCACCCACTTTGTATCCACGAAAAGCCAATCAATCCAGCAGAGAGAAAATGAACCCAAGTGCTGTTGGAGCACAGAACCCCACATACACTCAGGGAAAGGAGAAGTATCATGAGGCAAATAGAAAACAAAACCCCATGTCCTTTCTTTTCAAACATGCCCATTTTGGAAAACTCGGCAACGAGTTTCCTGTAGTCCTTGGAGACTTCAGAGACAGAGTAATCTCGGAGATAATAGCCAGTGAAGAACTTGTCGAGATGACGCCAAGCAGTGGCTGGATGGTAAGCGACGAAAGCGTCAGTAACGTCTCGACCAGCGAGATTAAAGAGAGGGAGCTGGCCACCAGGATGGTCTTTGGTCCAGTCAGTGACATTGTACACCTTGCCCTGTATCGAGATCCACAGATCTCCAGCTTTGTTATGCTTCTCAAGATCCTTATGCGAAATGAACTTTCGGCTCGAATCTGCCATTGTACAGAGAGATATCTGACAAAAACTCTCCAACAACTTAACTAATCGCAAGCTCTCTTTCTCTTTCTCTTTCTGTCTCTATCCTTTTTGGCAGGGGAGAGAGATTTTGATTTGGGGCGAGTCACGAGTGAGTAGCGCAGAAGAGATAGGCGTCCGTTAATATAGAGCAGAAAGTGATCCAATAACAGTTACTAATTCTTAAATTATTATTTTTTGCAGTGAATGTCCAACTTAAATATCTCAATGCATTTAATTAAGAAGTTACTTATTATTTCTCGCTGAATCAGATTCACCTTACCTTGAAGATAATGTGTAAGGCATATTCTTTGGAATATAAAATCAAACTAACAAAAAAGTCCGGATCATGATACCGAGATGCTATTATTTTTCTTCGGCGTGTAAAGTAGCTTGGCTCTTTTATTATTTCATTGCTTCTTCCTTAAGTTTATACTACTCGCTCAATTGGTAGGTTGTAATTTTACATATGATATTAATTATTTTAATTAATAAAATTATTCTTTTTTCTTTATATATTTTGTTAATTACATTTGATATTTTAATATTAAAGATAAAATACCAGCAATTGAAATTATAATGCTATCATACTTATGAGATTCAATTTGTATTTTTGTATTATTCCTAAATTGTTCATAGTTTTAGTATCATCAAGACGAGATACTGATAAAATGATAAAACTAGCATATAATATATTTTTTGCTATGAAGAAAGTAATTAATCGCTTAAATTAAAGTATAAAGCTATTTGGCTAATATAGCTTACAAAACAAAGAATGTCTACATCATTTCCATATTAATTCATGTCATAAGAATATGGTTTCAAATAGAAAGCCAAGGCAAATTCAAGATGTACATGTCATGAAGGTGTCGGTATATCTTAAAATCTTACTAGCTTATATCTACCACCTAGTCACTATTCTTTTAAAGGAAACATACATTAACCAACCACAAGAGTAAAAATACATGCCTAAATTATCACAAAATTTATGGTTGATTCATCTCTTTAATTATAACTATGTAATCTTAAAAGTAATATAAAAATAGAGAATGTTTGTTTTTTTTAATATATATGAAAACATGCAAAAGAACTTAGAACCGCATATAAGAAATAAGTTCCCCAGCCCCACACTTAAAAATTACATTGTCCCTAATATAACATTATATGTAAGAGATGTAGCATTCAACAAAAACAACAATTGCAAAAATGTAAAGGACAAGGAACAAACTCTCCTTGGATTGCCTCCCAAAAAGCGCCTTTGTTTATTATCATTGGCTGGATTTCATGTTTTCTTCATCACGAGTTATCATCTAGATCGTTAAGTACCACCACTTCCACATTCTCTATTAGAAATCTTTCATAGTAAGGTTTTAAGCAATGACCATTCACCTTAAATGTCTTTATGAATTTTAGACTCTGTATTTTTATTGTTCCATACAAAAAAAATATTAGAAACCACAAAAGGACCGACCTAACAAGAACACATCTTACCTATAAACAATTTAAGTCTAAAATGATAAAGAAGCACTTTTCGACCAATAATAAAGCTTTTCTTTGATATCATCTTATTATCGAAAGCTTTGGTCTTTTCCTTGTGCATCATTGTAGTCTTATAAGATTCATTTTTCATCTCTTTAAGCTCTTGCAATTGCAGCTTTCTATGCACTCCTGCATCATCAAGATTCATGTTATAATGCTTAATAGCCTAATAAGCCATGTGTTGCAGCTCCGTAGGAATATTACACGGCTTGCCAAATACCAATCTATATGGGGATATGCCAATTAGTGTTTTATAGTTTGTCTTATAGGCCTATAATGCGTCTTTTAACCTTAAGATCCATTCCTTCTTGTTACGTTAAACTATTTTCTCTAGGATCAATTTAATTTCTCTATTGGATGCCTCAGCTTGGTCACTTATTTAGGGGTGGCAAGAAGTGGAAGTCTTATGTATTATATGGTATTTCTTAAATAAGGTTTCCATCACCTTATTGAAAAAGTGCATTCTTTTTTACTCAAAAGTTCCCTTCATAAGCAAAAGGCTAATAAAAGGTTAAAATAAAAAGAGTCTTACTCTTAGGAACATATCTTCTTATCACCTGATCCGCACAATGCCTCCAAAGGTAAGGGTCATCCCATACGTAGTACCTGGCTCACTCTTTAACTTATCACTTTAAGCCTTTGACAAACTTACAGGTAACTGACATCATCTTCCTCTCGGACCAAACAACTAAGGTGTTTAGCAACTATATTCTTTGCCCCTTCTTATCTCTTATTTCTAAATCAAACTCCTAAAGGAGGAGAATCCATTTGATTAACCTCGAATTTGCTTCCATCTTGGCGAGCAAGTACTTTAAAGCTATATAATTAGAATAAATAATAACTTCAGCACCCAATAAGTATGAATGAAAATTTTTAAAGAAAATACAACAAATAAAAGCTCTTTTTTGTTGTAGAATAATTCAATTTGGTTGAATTTAAAGTTTTCGAAGTGTAGTAGATGGCATGTGGAACCTTTCCCACTCTTTGTCCTATAATTGCCCTATCATCACACACAATCTTAAAGATAAGGCTACAATTTGGAGGTTTAATCATTGGTGGGGATGTTAAAAGCTCTTTAAGTTTGTCAAATGCGCCCTTGCACTTGTCATTGAACTTAAAAGAGACATCCTACTGTATAGCTTGCATAAAGGAGAGGCTATCTTCAAGACATCTTTTACCTGTGGTAAAAATCAATATGGTGAAAAAAAGATCAAACTTCCCACACATTTAAGGTGTAAGGCAAAGAAAAATAAGATCAACCATAGATTTTTCAACCTATATAACCTTAGAGGATATAACATGCCCTAGAACTATACGTTGATTAACTATAAAATGGAAATGTTCCCAATTAAGCACTAGGTTAGTTTTAATACATCCTTCTAAAATAAGTGCAAGATTTTCTAAGCAATTATCAAAAGAAGAACCATAGACATCAAAATAGTCTATAAATACCTTTATAATCTTTTTAACATACTCATAGAATGTGCTCACCATGCACCTCTGGAAAATGGCAGGCATATTGTACAAACTAAATGACATCCTTTGTTAAGAAAACATATTAAATGGGCATATGAAGGTCATCTTTTCTTGATCCATTAGTACATTAGGGATCTAAAAATAACTTGAAAAACCATCTAGAAAATAGTAAGAATCATGTCCAATAAGTCTTTTAATCATTTGATCAATAAATGGAAGGAGAAAGTGATCTTTACAAGTTGTAAGATTAAACTTCCTATAAACAATACAAATTTACTACCTAATTTGCATATGGATTAGAATCAATTCACCATCCTAATTTGTTAACACCATGATTCTAGATTTCGTTGGAACCATTAACATTGAGCTAACCCACTCATTGTCAGAAATAAGATAAATTATTCTAGTATCAAGAAGCTTTAGTAATTTTTTTCATAACTTCTATTATTAGAGGACTTAACCTATGTTATGTTTGTCTAGTTAAATTGGCACCCTCCTTAATAAAAATGCAATGCATGCAAGTATAAGGTCTTGTTCCTTTGAAATATGCAATTGTCCACCCAATAGCCTTCTTGTGCTCTCTTAATAGATGAACCAATTTATCTTCCTAATCAGAAGTCAACACCACTAAAATAATCATTGGAAGAGTTTGATTGTCACCTAAATAAGAATATTCAAGTAAGAGGGTAGTGGTTTCAACTCCACATCAGAAGGTAATAGCCTCTGGTAAGATTCAGGTAATTGTATAGAAGCAAGTTCATACCTTGTAAGAGTGGGTTCTAAAAAATACAAGGTAGATTCCATCTTTATTAGGTCCTCTCCTAACTCAACATCATTAGTGGCTTTTAATTCTATATGCTTGGTTAAATCTTCTTCTAATTGGTCACTATAATTTATCTTAAAATTGCTATTATAGGATCAATCACATCAATAGCAAAAACAAAATGATCATCTTAAGCATGTTTCATGGCATTAAAAATATTAAAATGAAACACTTCCCCTGTTAAATTCCATTGTAAGGATACCCTCACGAAATCTATCTTAGTTTGGGCAATGTTAAGGATACCCTCACACATAATAAGCTAGGTTTGAGGTGAAGGGAAATGTCGTCATCCATATCTACCACATAGAAATCTACACGAAACACTAATTCATTCACTTGCATTAGAACATCCTCAACTACTCTATTTGGGTAAGCATTAGTGCAATAAGCCAATTGTATGATAACACTAGTCTAATTCAAAAGGCTTAAGTTTAAAGAAACATAGATAAAATGAGGCATAAGATTGATTGATGCTCCTAAATCTAGTATGGCTCTCCTAATTATAGTATTACCAATCTTACAGTGAATAGTTAACATACATAGGTCCTTGCACTTAGGAGGTAATTTCCTTATAAAGACAATAAAAACATTCTCACCCACTAGGACTTTCTCATTACCACTCAACTTTCTCTTGTTGGTGTACAATTTCTTAAGAAATTTTGTGTACTTTGGCATTTGCTTGATTGCATCTAGCAAAGCTATATTTACTTCTAGTTTTCAAAAGGTCTCTAAGATCTCTTTATCATTTTCCTCTTTATTTGAATTTTCTAACTTGCTAGGAAAAAGTGAAAGGTTAGTCATTACCACATTGGGAGATTCAGAATTTACCTTTGAACCAAATGAGAGATCTCCTTCTTCTCTTAGATCTTTCTCAATTTCCTCTTCATTGGCCATCCTATGTGTGGTCCTTTTAGGGCTCTAAAACTTCCTACCACTCCTCAGGTGATTTCACTATCATTCTTCAGATTTATCTCAGGTTGTGATGGCAATTTTACTTCAATTTGAGCTTCTAAATGGTTGTAACTAACTTTTGACTCACCTAGTGCTATAAATTCTGAATGCTAGACCTTGTTTCTTAGAATTAAGATCTTGTCTCCTACTGAACTGCTTTTTTATCTTACTAGAATTGTAGAGTTTTAGTAGAGAAACTTAACCATATCCTTTAATGAGACTCCTCAGTTATAAATTATGTTGAAATTTTTACACACCTTGCGACTTACTTAGGAAGTAGTTTTGCTACCTATTCCCTTCATAAGTCAGGTTGGGTGGTCTCTCTAATCTGGGTTTATAAGTTTTGGAATATGGATTGTACTATTAGGAAAAGTTACTTCCTGCAACATTAACATTCTCCATATTTCCCATTGCAGAGCTGGGCACTTATCGATCAGATGGTTTGTATTAGCACATATCTTATAAGCTTTCACTTATGTTTTCCATATAGTAATATGTCTAAAAAAGATGTTAGTTGATATACATGATGTTCAATGGACGAATTGTTTACCTTATTTACTATACAAAAATTATTGCGAATACCAAATTATTGAGTATTTGCTGCCATATGCCTGATAAAAGTCCTTGCCTCCTTGAGAGTCTCTTCACCCAGTGCTCCCCCACTTTTTGTATCTACCAAGCTCCTATCCATAAGTAATAATCGTTCATAGAAGTATTGAATAAGGAGTTGCTCAATGATATTGTACTAGGCACAGTTGGCATATAATTTCTTAAAGCATTTCCAATACTCATAAAGTTATTCTCCATGATGTTGCTTTATCCAACTCTTCTCTTTCCTTATGCTCACTATCTTTAGTGTTGGAAAACACTTCTCCAAAAACAGCCTTGTCATTTAAGTTTATATGCTAACCCTTTTTTATAGGCAAATCAAAAAGTAAATAATTTACTGCATCTTTTTATTAGAATAAAAAAGCTCTCATCATAATTTGTTCTTCCATCGCCCCTAGTGGTTTTTTCATACTAAGACAAACGATATCAAGCTAATTAAGATGCTTATGACTTGCAAGGCCATGAAAAATAGATAAAAGATGTATCAAACCAAACTTAAGCTTAAAAGTAATATGCTTAACAAAATTTGGGAAAATAATGCGTAGAGGTCTTTGGGTTGAGTTTGGGGTAGCCAACTACCTTAAAGTTCTCAAATTAGCCATAGCTTCCTCTAAATCAATTCCTTACTTTTTTCCTAGAGTTTTCTATTTTCCCTACACAATCATCACAGTGTCAATTCAATCTCTAGATCAAATTATACAAGATCTTAATACGGAGATGTAGTCATTGTCATGCACAAATACTAACAAACATAAAATGGTAAAGAAACAAATGTAAAAACCAATTATAAACAAAAATATATACAAAACACCAATTAATATCAAATGCAAAAAATAAAGTAACACCACTCCCCAGCAACAATGCCAATGTTTCTTAATGCATGCCGAACATGCTAGAAAATAATACTTAACTATACATAACCAAATTTGTAGTAATGGTAAGAAAGGATCATATTCACATAGAGTGTGCGATTAGCTTTTGTAATGAATGAATCAGTGTATAGGATTAGGGAGTTTGGTGAATTCAGTTGATGTAACAAAATAAAACTAAAATATGGAAGATAAATCAAATCAACAATATAAATTGCTAGGACTAATCAATGGGTTTTAATTTAGTTCTTAACTCAATCTCGACCTTCACACAAATGTCCATAATCAATCGTGACATTATTCTTGTAGCTCTCTTTGAAACTATTAACTTTATAGTAACATCCTATATTAGTCCCAATTTTTCCTTAAATTATGATTAATTAAAACAAGCTATTTAATTAGATCTGGTTATTAGACAACCCAAAATAAGTTCTCCAAATTTAGTGTGCCAACTGCATTATGGATTGGGAAAATAGGTTAACCTAAGTAACAAGCACTTAAGTTTGAGTCATTTAACTTATGTTATATTATCCCGAATGATGCATGACCATTAGTTTACCACACACGAATTAGGTTGATAAAAATTACATAATGCAATCTTAATTCTAATTATGAATTAATTCATGAATAATCTAGTAGGCCTATGAAATCGTTTATAAATAAATCCCATACTTTATGCATAAAATATATAGTCAATTCCAAAAGAAAGTTAAGAGCAACATCATTGATCAATTCCCAAACATGTTCATTGATCTTGATATCCCTTTTGAAATGGAAAGATGAAAAATAGTTACTCATAGCTCTTAAAAGGGAAAGGAATCTACCTCTTTTAGTGTCTCCATTTTGTACATCCCTTATTTAGCCTCTTAATTTCCCTTTTATATAGCAAAATTAAGGTTGTGTGACTATACATGGTCGGCTATATAGGCGTGTAAATGATCGTGTATATTGATTTGCTAGAAATCATAGAGGTTCACATTCATAGTTGGATACACAATTAAGATACATGTTTTTAGAGGTCATACATATGATTGAAATATCGCCTTCGAGTTTGTAAATGTTTCCAATGAGTTACACATATTTATATATGATGTGTATATCATAGTGACTTTAATTCTTTCATTCTTTGTCCCATTTTTACCCTAAATCATCTCCTTTTTACTTCATGAAGGCCAATTAGATCGAACATCAATAGAACAACACCAAAGATGTGAATTTAACTTGTTTTAGTTCTTATTCCTCTCAACTTGTACTTAAATTGAAATATGAACCACAATAAGTATCTTAGGTGCAACGTAACATTAATCATTAAGCTTTAAAAAATAAATAAATAACAATCAACTACTTATTATCCAGTGAGCTATATGGTCACTAGACACAATTGTGTAATCCCCTAGAATTTTTTAAAAATGATCACACATAGTCATAGTGAGTTACACAGGTGTGTCTAATTCTTGGGAATGTGTCAATGGACAACTAAGTCACTGTAAATATGTGACTTAATACACGAGCATGTAAGTTTACACATTCTAAAGGATTGGGCTACATGGGTGTGGGCCATATAATTGACTATGTAAATCTATGACCCCTTTTAAAAACTTTATTTCTTTTTCTTCCTTCCCAATTTCCTCTCTCTTCTGCTACTTCTTTGCTGCGCCCCCCATCCTACAACTTAGCCCAACTATTTCAAGTGATTTTCTAACATCCAAATTGAGTTTTTCTTATATTTTATGTAGATTAAATTTGAATTTTTAGGTACTTTTGCAAATTTTAGTGTTTATTCTTCCCCAAATCACTAGGTTTTCATAATTGCTCTAGTCTAAGGTATGTTTACCTAATTTTATTTTTTATAACGATAAATAAATTTTAATTTCTTTTGCTATGAATTATTGAATTATTTTGATGGATTGCCTGTGGATTGGATGAAATTTGAAATTAGGAATGTCAATTTTGCTCACAATGTTATGAACTATGATGGGTTTTGTTAGATTAGGTATAAATGAGTGTTTTCTAGTATTTAGTTAATGTTTGTTATTTTAATTTTATATCAATTTCTTATTGTGCATGATTTAGGGTTTAATTATATGTAGTATGGGTTTTATTGTTTAATTTCATTTTAAATTTTAGGAATTGCATAATTAGTTTAATTTTGTTTGTTAATTGCATTTCAATTATGTTATTACTTTTTCATTATTTTAAATTTCTAATTGTTTTGTTAATTTCATTATCTTTAGTTCAATTTGAATTTTGATTTTTTGCTTTTCCGTAGTTACACAACATAGTGAGTATACAAATTATATGTCGGAAAACCTTTTTGTATTAATATTATTTATTTTCTCACCTTTTATTTTATTTTAGGTACAATGACAGGAAGAATGGAAGTAGTACAATAACGAAAAGAAAAGAAGGCAACAAGGAAAAGACAAGATGGTGAAGGTGTTCTAGAGACGTAAGTTAAACTTGCCCATCATTAGTGTGAGAGATTGTTGCACATCCATTAACAAGGAGTAATTCTAGAGGCTTAAAGACAAGAGGTTTAGGATCTACAATTATATAGATTGGAAGGCATTCAGTAGGTTTGAGAACTTATTAGTGTTAGAGCAAGGTCCTAATTCTTTTAGATTGTGAAGCCCATATATTAGGAGCTTACACTTAAGGTGTGGTCCCTATTTTTTGTGAAAAATGACCGCTACCCTTGAGATCGACAAAGTACGATCCAATTTTGGATGCTCAGGGGCATGACAAGGATGAGATACACAAACTTCTTTGTGATAATAGGGCTCTACGATCAAGACTTCATGGAAGCATAGAGTACATGACCCTATGAATAGATTTATAGTATGTGATGAATGCCTAACACTTCCGATGCAGCATTAATGAGGAGGAAAATTCAAAGCATCTACTCTGCAAAATCTTACACTTAGATACATTCATAAGATCTTAAGTCACTCGCCAAATGGGTAGGGTGACAAATATAGCGTAGTCAGAAATTTAAATTTGTTTTACTTGTTAAGTATAAACAAGAGGACGCCAATACACCTAGGGCATGAATTAGCTTAGTATTTTTGGCATTAATGTAAGGAGAAGAAGGTAGGAACGATATACATTTGGTGTTAAATGACATGATTGATGAGGAAGATGGGAGTCTTTAGTTGACTTCTACTGATAAGGCTTCTCAATAATATGCTTGCCCTCAACTTGGAATGATGAAGAATATACACATGGTGCATAAGAGATAAGGATCGACAGGAGAGATCTATCAATTGGTAAAAGTTGAGGCCATTCAAGCAGCTATAGGAGCAGATGGTGATCACCCTAATATACCAGAGTAGTTGTCGTGGTAGGATTCACCACAACTATAGACAGGAGGAGCATAGTATCAGGAGGATTTTGATTTGTTAGATAGTGTAAAATCACCCAAGACTCTGGCACCACCTGGACGTCATGACTAGCTGAAGATTACTTAGATAGATAAATAAAATGATTAGAATAATAATTCCTAAGTTTTTTAGATGCTACTACCTTCCTTGATAATGACATAAAAACTTCTTATATTAGTTTGAAGTACAAACAAACATTCATCTTATAGTAATACAATGGTAAATAGAGTGTCGATCCTGTGAGGAAGCAATAGAGATATTCACTACACTCTTATACTATTACTTGGCCAATTAATAAAAAAGTTTGGTTTTAAAGATTGGTTTCAATTATAAGACTACCTAAAAAGACTATGAGGCAACTAGAAACATAATTAAGGGCCCATTTGTTTTCTTTTCTTTTTTGACGTATTTGGTTGTGGTTTTTATTAAAAAGGAAACCTTCTATTAAAACACGTTTGGTTTGATTTGTTGTGTCACAGCATTTTAAAAATTAAAAAACTACAATGAATTTACGAAAACCAGAAAATTAAGTTTCCCTAATTTTTCACATGCAACAGGTTTTCTTCTACTCTAAAACAGTTTTTTCTCTTTGCCGCGTTGCGTCTTCATCTTCAAGGCTTACTGTGATTTTTTTGTGACTCCAGGTTTGTCCTCTATTTGGTTTCTCTTCGTTTTCCACATATTTGGTTTGTGCGCGATTTCCTATCTGCTTGTATTTGTTCTTTTCCTTTACTCTTTCGGTGCTTTCGGTGCGTGGATATGGCTTTCTCTTTTCCTATTCTGTTTGACACCATTTCTTCATGGAAGCACCTCAGCCTACCATGGCAACCGGAAGCTTCTTCTATAACAACTGATAACACGAAAATAGGCATGAACGAGAAAAGGTAGAAGTTGGTTTTGGGAGCCATTTCAAAGTAAAAAGTTTATCAGTACTTAAGCATGAGAAGTTAGTAGACTGGTGTAAGCAAGAGATGTTAAGAACTAGGACGATGAACCTTATATTTGCTTTCATTGAATCGTCGTAGGATAGCTTGCGAATGGTTTTAGTCTAGATTGTCTTCACATCATTTAATATGCTGCAAAGGCATTTAATGTTTTCTTCCCAGCTTCACGTCTCTTAGCATAAAATAGAGTTTTACTTTTGTCTTGTAGCATCACGTTTCTTAGCATAAAGTGAGTTTACTTTTGTCTTGTAGCATGTGGAGTCAATAAAGTGAGTTTACTTTTGTCTTGTAGCATGTGGAGTCATTTATGGAGGCTTTATTCTGATAAGGTTTATGTGTTCTTCAACGATTCATTCAACCTTCACATGTACTGATGCATTAAATGAAGTGTGGAAACATTAAATGCGTGCCTTTCATGCCAATCAACACGTTATTCTTATTTTTATTATTGTCTTCATGTAATATATCTTTGTTAAAGTAAAGAAACCATTTTCTTTTAAGTGTGGACTACATTGTTACATGTATATTTCATGCCAATCAACACGTAAATTCTTATTTTTATTATTGTATTCATGTAATATACCTTTGTTAATGTAAAGAAACCATTTTCTTTAAATGTGGACTACATTGTTACATGTATATTTTTAAATATATTTAGCATTTAATATTTTGTAAATATTATTGTGATTGATGTCACTTATATGTTATTACATTTAATTATGGAAGGCTTGAACAATATGAATGATGACAATGATTGTATGGAAGTAAATGAAAAAGATGGGGTATGGAATGATATGATAGAGATGTGTTTAATCTCGTTGATGGTTGAAGAAGTGAAGAAGGAAAATCGAACAACTACTACCTTTTCAAAATCTGGTTAGAAGAATATTAAAGCAGGGCTTCAAACAAAGTTCAATAAGGAGTATACTGATATTTAATTGAAGAATAAGTATAATGGAGTAAGGGCTAGATTGAAGGATTTCAAGAACTTATTCAAAGAAATAGGAATCGGTTACAACTCTTATACTGGTGAAGTTAATGCTACAAATGAATGTTGGGAAAATCTATTTAAGGTAAAATATTTCTTTTGTTTTGTTAATATATCATATCATATACTATTCATTCTCATTTATCTTTTTCATCATTATAGGTGTATAAAATGGCTCACAGGTTCAAGAAAAAAGGATGTAAGGAATTTTTGGAGATACTACTACAACTAGTGTGCATGCACATCCATTAACTAAATCTCCATCCAATAGTACAAATGAGGAACATGGAAATGATATTGATGAAGATTATTTGTATAATGGAAAAGAAGATCAAGATAAAAGTTCTCCGTCTATGAGAAAGAAGTCTCCTAAGAACAAGAAGGCAAAGAAGACACATTCTAATATTGTAGAAGAAGCCTTGCTTATATTTTATGAACAATCAAAAAGGAAGAATGAATTACATGAGAAAAAATTGAAAGAAACATCATCCACCGTAGAGAGTAGATCTCAAGAGTCTAATGTAATGATGGAATGTCTGAATTCTTTAGATGAATTGGGTGTTGAAGGTATGCAATATGGAAAAACTGTGAAGGCTTTACATGATTCTCCACTTTATAGAGATATTTTTTAAAGATGACACAAGCAAAGAAGCTGGATTGGATTATGTCACTTTAATTATATTTTCATATTATTGCATATCGAATTTTTATTGTTTGGACATTTTATATTAAGTACTATTCTATATTTTGAACATATTTTGTTTGTGCTTTGTATGAATAGTTGACTTAATTTTAAGTTTATATTTTGTATGAATATTTTTTTATATTTGATTAAATATAATTGATTGAATATTTTATTAATTATTTAATGTTGACATTGTAGATACATGGATTTCTTATTAGATTTCGAATCGGATTCTGATGATGAAGTGAAGAAGGTAATCATTATTTCTGTAGCTGCTAGAGAGAACAAATATTTTCATTTACAAAAGCAACCATGTAGAACTTCTGCTCTATCAGGTCATGATTGGATATTAGAACTTTTGAATGAAAATCTTACAAGGATTTATGAAAATTTAAGAATGAGAAAGACAATCTTTGTAAGCTTATGTGACGAGTTGAAGACTTTAGGAGGCTTAAAGGCAACAAATCATTTGACTGTGGAGGAGCAAGTAGCAATTTTCTTGATGACTATAGGGCATTGTGAGACAACTAGAGTCAATGCAGAACGCTTTCAACATTTGACCTGGACAATTTCGAAGTACTTTCGAAAAGTTTTATATGCAGTTAATCGTCTTGCAAAAAGAGTCATTACTCCACCATCTTTTACTAATA
>JAOTIZ010000008.1:35316861-35328568 GCA_027123425.1 Erythroxylum panamense | reverse complement strand
TTGACTGAGACCATTCTCGGAAATTCATTCCATTCAATTTATGTTGCGTGATTTGCAACAAAAGATTATCAATAAAAGGAGATGAAGATTAGGCTGAAGGGGTTACAGCACTAGGTTTTTGGGAGGAGGTTTGGGTGGTGGAAGACTCGTCAAGGGTTGGTTGAACTCTAGCCATGATACAGATTTTAGGCTACCAGAATCAGTAGCTCTAATACCATAAAACAAGAGGATTTTAGAAAGGGGTTAAAATTGCACTTTATTTCTTTGATTCAAGGGAATTTATACAAGAGTATTTCCTAATTTAATGCTACTAACTACTAGATTTGAAAATAGCATAAACTTATCTTTTAGAAGATAAACTTATCTCCTAGAAGATAATCTTATCTCCTAGAAGATAATCTCCTAAGCTAATAGACTTAACTAAAAATAAAGATAAATAATTATCCAACAGATACCATGATATGAAGAAATGTATTTGTTATCTCATAAATTATGCAGAGTTTTGGTACATATTTATAGTAGTATAGGAGCAACTAATTTACATAATAATCTCTTATAATCAAGCACAATATCAATCCTAACTAATATAATCATATCTAAAAAGATTATTTGATCTAATCTTTAACAAAAATAATGAAATAAAAAGTATTTATTTTCATTTTAAGCAGCTAAGTACAAGTACTTAAAAGCACTATCATACTTCAAGTATCTGACAAAGCCTTCTGAACAATTTAATCTAACAGAATTTCCTTTGCTCAAGCCATTGAATTGGAGTAACAAAATAAAGTTGGGGGATCTGAAACACAAATGGAAAAGGACCAAAAGTGGACTACAATGTCAAAAGAAATGATAAGTCATGCACAGGATTCCAATGTTTTTTAAATCACCAAGATATCAACTATTTTTTACTTGTGTGGAGTTTGAACTGAAAATTCTAAGAAGTTTGAGGAACCAACCAACCAAAATCTTGAGTTATTCCCTTCTGTCAGCAAGGTTTCCAACTGAAGTGGTGTTAATTTAGCAGCCGTACCTGGACTCCCAATTAGAGGAAACTAATATGATATTCTTGACTAGTACATAACACAGGGTTCATCACAGTTCTCCTCATACCTAGTTTTTGAAAGGCAGGCTGCTGCGTCAATATATAAATAACTGCAATTGGAAAGATGACACAATCAAAGAGCTGACAATAAAATCAGTGTCTATGAATTGCAGGAGTTCTCATCAAAATTGGAGCGGATGGCCCATTTACGTTATAATCATTTCAGCATAGCTTCACTTAAAAGAACTTTTCCCAATTGCTAAAATGGACTAGAAAAAATGATAAATATATTACCTGAAAAAACTACCGTGTACCATACAGCCAAGTGGTAATCTATTATCAAAGAAATGGCAACAAGTAAAATCTGAAAAGCAACAAAACGAGACAAGCCAAGTCAAGATACGATAATAATACAACAGAGGACGGAGTGTATAAAAGCAAAGCACCGAGTCATATGGAGAACATGAAAGACAGTGGGTTACTGTTTATCCTTCATTGTCAGCAAGGAACAACTCCTTTAGGGGGAATGCCATGATATTCCACTATTCTTTATATTGCAGAAAGTGCATTACTGAATTGAGCATAATTTTCTCAAAACACTGGTAAACAAAGAAAGTACCTTAGCGAAAAATAACGTATCAGCGATAAAAGCCTCCCACGTTTCCTCTGTCACCATCTGTTTTTGCAAGCGAAGAAACAAGATGAGAAAACAAATCCAATTTCCAATTTAATATGGGCCATCAAACCAGCAAGAGATTCTATGAAATTTTGAAGCAACAGATCGCACCTTATAAGCAGTTAAGAAAGCAAAAGCAAGGATTGCCTGAATCTCCTGTAAAGGAAAAGAAATGTTAGCAGAACTAATTTCTTCTCTCTTCGGCAGGCAGCAAAAGATACAAATAAAATAAATGGAAGAAGAAGAAATGACCCTCAAAAGGAGATGGTGGGAGAAAGGAGGAGAGAGGAGTTGAGAAGTGGAGCTGCGAACGCCAAAATAAGAGAAGAAAGCGAGGAAATGGAGAAGATAGTACGCCTCTGAAACCACCATATAAAAGCATTCTACTACTGATCCATTCTTCTTCTCCATTGTCTTCTTCGACTTTTTCTGGATTTGTAGCAGTTGCCCAGCTCCCACCCTACCGTCTTTAATTTGAAGAGAAGCAAATATCATAAAATTAAGGTTAAGACGGTTTATAGTGAATGAAATGTAACGCGCTGAAAAGTTATTTGGTAGTGGATCTATAAAAGCTTGATAATATATATCCTTATTTTTATATAGAGATGTTATTTTTGGTAGACTCACATGTAAATGTGACAATAAAAGAATAATTCAGTTTAAAGAATAAATAAGTAAAACTGGCATGATAAATAATTATATAAAATTACAATAAATATATAAATAAATAATATATAACTCAACTTTTAGAAATAAAATATATTTTAAAACTGAAATATAACGAAATATATTATATTTTTATTTGTACAAAAGTACCAATACTTATATGAGAGAGTAATAAAGCATCAAAGAAGTAGAAAAGCACTAACACCTAGATGATAAGAGAGCAAATAAAGCATCAAAGAACTCGACTTTGACCCAAAAAATATGTTTAAAAATCTTATAGAGCTTATGGTACCATAGAAATGTTTTTATTTGGCAACAAAAATATGTTTCTTGCACTAATGTGATTTCTTTGGAAAATAACTATATTACCTCTTGGAACCAAGCTCATGATGCCTTGGGGAAAGTTTCATCTAGTGCTCCTGCTGTCCCACCTCAATGACAATGTAAGAAACCAACCCCATCTTGGTTAAAATGTAATGTTGACGCTGCAATTTTCTCAGAAGTCTCAAGCACAAGTTTGGCTGCTATTTTACGGGATGAAAATGGTAACTTTATTGAAGCTTTTTTCTAATTTGATTACTATGAAGGTGCATCCTATTGTTGCTGAAGTTTTGGCCTTAAAGTACGCTTTATCTTGGCTTAAAGAAAAGGGCAAGAATAACATTGATGTTGAAATGGATTGTTATGAACTTTTTTGTCTAATTTCGGGAACTTCATTTTTAAACACTGAATTGGGGCTTGTTGTGTCAGACTGTATTGATCTTAAAAATCATTTTATGTCTTTGTCATTTAAATGGACGTATAGGGATGCTAATAAAGCAGCTCATTGCATTGCTAGGGCAGCTCTATTACAAGCTCACCATGTTTTTTGGTCTAATCCTCCTAGTTGGCTAGATGAATTTTTATCTATTGATTCTTGTATTTCTACTAGCTTTGAGATTGAAGGATGTTAGCTTGGGTGTACAAGGAAGCCTATTGGCTCAAGGTTAGATTCATCCTCTATCTCTTTCTATGTTTTAGTTTTTTAATAATAATATTACTGTTTACAAAAAAAAAAGATAGAGAGTAATGATTCAAGTAGTCATTAGACATATAAGCACATTTAATCTCCCACTCATATGGGTACATGTTTACTAATCTAAATTACGCAGGAGACTTACCTATTGCCTCCATTGTCTATCATTTGAATTATTCTCTTCCTATATCAAACCAGCACTGATATCGGAATGGGTTTTGGTATGTTGCGATACCGGTATCGATCAAGATAGGGTATAGGGCTATTTTTTTATTTATAAAATAGTCCTTTAATTTTTTTAAAATTACAAAATAGTCCATTAGTATATTGTACTATATACTTTATAATTTTACATTAACCATATCTCTAGAAATCATAATAATAAAAATTTTAAATAACAATGATTTATTTATTTTTATTAACATTAATTTTCAAATATTTCACATATAAATAATAACTACAACTAATAAGAAAAAATATGATTTCAATATTTTATTGAAATGATATTAAAATTATATTAAATAAAGTTAAATTACATGACTATACTCTTTCATACTTCATGATTATAGTTATAACTTATTCATTTTGGTTCTCAAACAGTAAGAAAGTATTTGATATTTGAGTTGTTTGTTGAATTTTATCAAAGAGTTTAAACTTTTATATTGAATAGTTACTTAACAAATATTGTGAACCAAAATATTACATTTTTTTCTTATTTACCTATAAGCCGAATTATATAGATTATATTTAAATAAAGATAAAAGGAGATTAACCCCTACCGTGGGTTAATGAATTCCATTAATTAAAACCCTATTTAATTAAAAGATCATACATAACCTCCCTGTGTTTTGTGAAAAATCTACAATACTATCTTTTTATATTAAATGTTGTTAAGTTGATAATTATTGGACACTTGGATATGTCACATTAAAATAATACAACCCATTTTAATAATAAAGTAAAAAACTATTCCCTCAAAATCTACCTGCTTGTTTTATTTTTTTTTCACTTTACTCCCTTTTCTTACCCATTTGTTTCTACACACTAAACTCATTATTTTCTCAAACCCATTTTCAAAAACTTATTTTCTGAGCTGCACATAGTGCAATAGTGGGTGTTGTCTAATGGGGTGATAGCTGTGGCTCCTTTTAGATAGAGAGAGAGAGAAGAGAGATAGAGAGAAATCAACAGATGTGTGGAGGGGAGGGTCAAAAAAAAATTTCTGAATAGTCTCCCAATTTTTCAAAGTTTATATTACTAGTGTATATTTTAAATACTAACTAGTTTCATGCAAAATCATCAGTATCGTCTGGTATCAATGACCGGTAACTATGAATATGATTTTGTATCGTTTTTCGGCCAATACTATACAAAATTCATATCACTAGCTTCCTCAACTATTATGAAACGATATCATTTCAGATATATTTTCTTCATCACGTATCATTTTTGTTGCACTTTTTCAAGTTTTCTTGGATTTTTAAGGCAAATTTCTCTTGCGTTGACTATTTCTCTAACATTCCTTTATCTTTAGTAAGTTTTAGGCCACATGAAATGCTAAATAGATTCCATTAAACTCATATGACCCCTTTCCATCATCGCTTAACCTTAAACTAATCTTCTTTTATTCAACTAAACCCTAACCTTCTATGAATTTGGGATTTTCAAAAAGTTATAAAATTCTCTTTAAATTGTGGATCAGTTGGTATTGATTGATTATCTATAAATTGTTTATGCTTTCAATTGCATAAAAGATCATTTAGATTGCATCAATGTTAAATATTCAATGTTATAGGGTTTCACAATTGTGAATTTCACACTTAATAATAATTTCAAGTTTTTCACAAGATTAATGTTTATTTAGTAAAACAGGAATCGAATCTAAACTTAATGAACTCTTAATTACTATTGTTGATGTTTAGTTTTGATTGAATGTAGATTTTGAGTACTTTTACATGCTAAATTAGTTATAGCTCCCTTTTGGTGTTTTTTATGAATACAAGTAAAGGGAGATGTAAAATTGATGAATGTTTTTTATAATCTTTTAGGGTGTATATATTTAAGGGTAGTTAGAGGATTTTTTTTCTCTTCAGGATTTTATTTAGGTTCTTATAGATATATTTTTGTATTTGTTGACTTCGTGACATTATACATACTTCTTTTTATAGACGAGAAGACTTCAGCTATTAGTTCCCATTTACACATTTAATTTTTTTAATTGATTACATTTATAATTCACTTGACAAAACTTGAACAAGAACTTGACTAATTCATAATTTTTGCAAGAGTTAAAATTGATAAAAAATAATTATGCACATATTAATTGGAAGTTAATTTGGTTGCTTTGACATATAAGGAATTAAGCTTATATGACTATGATATTAAATTTTTTTCTCAATGGCACATAATGTTTTATCATCCTAAAAAGGAATATTGTTGAATTGAAGGAGGTTACATTCTATGTTTTGATGATGATAAAACATATTACTACAATTGTTCTATTTTAGATGATCTAAATAATGTAAAATTAATTATTCAAGTATGTGAAGCAATTGATCTAAAGGATATGTTATGTATCAAATTCAAGTATCAAACAACTTATGAAACCAAAAAGGAAGATTGAAGACCTTTCATTTTGTAAAATCAATATAATCTTTCTTATCCCATTAACTTAAGATAAAATCAATATATTCTTTCTTATCCCCTTAGTCACTTTAATACTTTTGGGTCTCTTCATATATAAACATCTCATAATCAATCTTAATGTATAAGTTTTCTTTTATCGATCGAAACATATTTCAACTTTCGAAAAAGCCTCTCTATCTTTATAAAAAATTGGGAACTTTTAAAAGTGAGAAAATTCAAATTATGATCAAAATGGTTTTTTAAATTTTTTTAAATTAAAGTGCTGAAAATTAATATTTTGAAGTGTTTTTTATTATTGATTGACTAGCCTAAGTGTTTAGATAGGCTAGACAAATAACTTCTCAAGATGTTAAATATTTGGAATTCAACTGAATAGACATCTAGCTAGCTGATTTACTAAATTGTCAATGATAAACTAAATCTATAGGCGTATAAAGTAAATTATAGAAAGTTTATAAAATTGGAGTGATCTAGAGTATCGATCCCGTGGAAGTTATCTCTCTACCAGTGGGATTTATCTCTCTATGTCTTTTAATCCTACCTAAACAAAGAAACTAAAAAAATAATACTTCATGAAAAGAACTTAAATTAATAAACTAATAAAAAAGATAATAAACTAATAAGGAAATATAAAGAGAATAAAACACTAGATTTTGGAATTCACTTATGTAGAATCATAATCATCATGCAAGATGATTACCTAGATAAAATAACAATTAACCTACTATATGCATGCCCTCTCTAAAGGTACACATTTATATTCAATTAGGTAACTACCACCTCTCGATACTCAATTCAACTTATTCAAATTCATGAAGCATTGTTAATCTATTTGGTTATTACTAAAGTTTAAGATATTGTCATTCTCTAATGAATTTTTTTTAATTCTTATAGTGAACGAATTGTATTTCATTTTTCAGTCCTTTATACTATCCTAAAAATTAATCTTTGGTGGCCAATCACAAATCCAACATTAAGAATAAAGAAATAAATTCAATCGATCAAATAATCAGATCATGTGTAAAAAATTGAAAAATTATTACAAGCTACATCCCTAATCCTAATTAAGGTTTCTAGCCATATACGATACAATTAAAATAAAAACATCAATAATCCTCGACATAAAGAAACAAATAAAAGATAACAAGTAGAAAAGATGTCACTAGCTCCAAATCTTCCTCCAACATTGAGAAAGAATAAAACTATATAAAAAATACTATACTAGGTGGTCCAAAAGTCTAATAAAATATACCTAAGTAAAACCTAATATGAGTATTTATAGCTAGAGTTAAAAAATTAGATCTTTAGACTACTTAAATTTGAGAAATTGTACATCATCTTAATTTATGATTGAGAATCGCACCAGACCACATCAATGCTGATTTTATACTATTTATATCTTTATAAAATCATTATGATTTTAGTGACATCTAAGATGAACTCTAACACCTAGATTTTTCTATGTCTTAGCTTCTCAGACTTTCACAAAAGCTAGGTACTAGTCTATAGACAAATATGATGCTTGTTGTGTCCTATTCCATTAAGTTCTCCACTTTTTGAAATTTTCAAGTTAGAATTAACCCCTAAAGTCTTCTAAATCCCATATTTTATGTCTAAATTTATCACTTACAACAAAATGAACTAAAAATAGGAAAACAATATAAAATCCATGTTAAAATGTTATAAAAGTATCAAATACAAAGTAATATAACCCTAAATAATATGTAAAATATAGACCTATCAAATTCTTCCACGATTAACTCATTAATTGCCTTCAAGAAATTAACAACAAATAAACCCTAGCTACTCGCCTAAACTCGCTAGAACAAAATTAGTTCCACTTTTGTAGGAGTAAGGTGACATTTAGAATATGGCATAAACCTTTAAAATCTTAGGTTTCCTAGTGGAGGAGTTACAACCTCCTAAGGTTTACTTAAACACTACCTACAAATATTATTATATACTCGTTGTTTAGCTTTATAACACAAAATATACACATTTAAGTCTCAAAAGAATTATAAAACTCAACATATAATACTTCATAAGCAAATGAAAATATATACAAAAAATTAAGTAAACACTATTATACCTCCTTCATCAAGTTCAAACATTTAAATTTGGCAATTCCAATACAAGATATTACTCATTCACAATAAGTTTTTGAAAATTTTTTGTAAGGTACTCTCGTCATCTTCTTATAAAAGTAAACTTATCATAAGCTTGAAAAATCATCTAATCTCCACAACTAAAATAGATATACATAAGTAAAAATCAAAAGGAGTTTGATTAAGGTTGTGATAGCTAATGGGTTAAATATGTTAATCAAGGAAAGGGAATAAGAAAAACAAAATATTCACAATTAGTATAAAAATAATAAATAAATCAAAAGAGACATAAATCCTCACTTCATAAAGTCCTCATATTCTTATACTTACCCATTTTCCTTCGTGCTTTGGAAACACATGAATCTATGCCAATCAATTTTCAAAACTTTATTTTCCTTCCCTTGAGCTTATTTCCTTGTATTCCATTCCTAAAAACATTTAAAACATAAGCAAAAGCTTTATTAATCATGAATTAGGGAACAAATACTTTTTTTCGTTTAAGGTTCAATGTTCTTTAGGAAAGGGTTACTAAGAAAAAGCTTAAGATGAGACTTAGTGAGAGCAACTCTTGTGCTCATGCAACTGCACAGACACAAGAGAGGTGAAAATTCCTTAGGCTATAAGAATCCAAAAGTATCCTAACTGATTCCCATATAATAACACTGAAAACTTGTTGAGCGAGTTTTAATTTTATAAAACCCTCAATGTTTCACTAGTGCATGGGCCATAAGCTTAGTAGTTAAGGTGTCGATCCTAAGAGGAATTAGTGAACTAATTGAATCCTTATTTGTCTAAGGCTAAAAAATGTAATTAAAATGAAAATAAAAATAATCAATTAAATATGGATTGATTGTGGATGAAATTCTAAAATTAATGTAAGGAAATCAAAATTCAGCACGACCAGTTAACAATCAAAAAATCATACAAGGAAGATTAACCAATTATGAGAAGAGGGGATTTATCCTATCTTCAATTGCTAACTTAATTACTTTTGAGTTAACGATTATCTATCCTCGAATTTCAATGGGTTAATTATCCTCTCTCGAGACCTAATCATTAACCCTAAATCATATTCCTTAATTGAAACCAATGTTCTGGAATTGAAATTTCTCAATTAACAAACAACCCGCATTCCAATTAGTTTTTAAGCACTCTAATAAACAATTAAGTCCTAACACACGATCTCTAATCATATAATTATCGTTGTGATTATATATGTGATATATTAGGTTGTTAACTCTCATTACCTAACCTAATAATGTTACTATTGGTTCACTCTCTCAATTTGTTACCAAAGGGTGCAAAAACAACAAACAATCACAATACCCAACACATAAACATTAAAAGAAATCAAATCACAATTGACTTAAGAACAAATCCGAAAGAAGTTTAGAACATCCTTAAACAAATATCCATCATCCTCATATCCATCTCATACATTAAATGAAATAAAAATCAAGATGAAATGAGAAATTAACTTGGAAAGAATGGCTAAAGGTGGCTGCAATAGCTCCTCTTCTTCATACTCTTTCTTAAAATGGTAAGATGGAAACTCCTCGATTAGGTCATTTCTTTTTCCTTTTATAGTGTTTTTCTTTTAGGGTAAAAACTAGGTTTTACCCAAGCTAAAAAGTCCAAAACTACCCTCCAAAATTAGAAATAGAAGTAGATGTTCGCGTCTGTATTGCACCTGCCACCACTTGGCAGGTATTTCACAATTGTGGCCATTGAAAATGAGGTTCTGTCATGATCATGGCCTATTTTCCACGATCATGACCTATGAAATGAGCTTCTGTCATAATCGTGGCCCATTCAATTACGATAGTGACTTATGAAATGAGCTTTTGTCACAATCGTGGTCCTTTCAGTCATGATCATGGCCATGTCTGGATTGAATTTATGAGGACCATAACTAGGATGTCACGATCGTGTCCCTAGCGCTTCCTCTAAGCTTTCTCCGACTTCATCCAACCTTCTTCATCTGATCTCAAACACTAACAAACATATCAAAATACCCCAAACACACATAATTAAAGCTCGATAACATACTCTAATCCACATAACATTCAAAAACATAAACACATAATCACACTAGCATAATTCTAATCCTAAACATGCACAAATAATCTAATTAACAACTTTTGACACGAAGGCAAATATTTATGAATAATGTTCCCCCAGTTACTCAACTAGGTCGTGTTTTATTAATAGGCTTTTGGAACATCATTCTATCCTTTTGACCTGAAGGCGAACATTTATGAAGAAAGTCACCTAGTGTCTTAACTAGGTCACATTCTCAACTGAATATTAGCTATATTCATAACCTGAAGGCCAATGGAATAGTTATTTGCTTAAAAAATACACTTTTTCACTTTTTATTGCCTACCTCATTTCTTTTAGCTAATTATTTTCATGAAAAAATACAAACAACATTACTTATTGAATTGAACTATGATTATAAATTTATGTAACAAATTACCTATGGTAAGCAAATTAACCTCAAATCCTAATTAACATGCATATTTAAATAAAGATACCTAGAACACGAATTGCACAACCTAAAAATATTTACAACTTAGAAGACTATGTTCAAAGCTAAACTAATTCTATTAAGTCCTAGCCACTGATACATCCACATGATTCACACCATGAAAACCTAAGAAAAAACTAACATATCATATGCAAAATTCATAGTCAAAATAAAAATAACAGTGCACACCTCCCCACACTTAGACAACATATTATCCACAATATGAGAAGTAAAAACAAGAAGTAACGTGGGAATAAAACAAAATAACATGAAAAACATAAAAATAAAATAAAAAGACTAGGGTTAGAGCATAAGAACCTATTATGGTGATTGAGGTGGTAATGATGATGGTGTCAGATGTTAAGCCCGGGTCCTGTTTCCCATCCCAAGGTGATCACTCGGGGGCGTCGAGAAGGATCGCGTGGGGAAAAGGATCGAAAACATTCAAATTCAGAGACTCAGCAGCGGGAACAAGGCGAGACCAAATCCTTGCTGCGGCGGATGCCTCGTAGGAGAGGGCTCGCTACGGCCAACCTTGGCTTCGCCGCGACGAGCTCCCATGTGATGCGCTGCGGCGAAGGACCAACATCCCCACCACGACGATCACCCAAGGGAAGCGCCACGGCGAGCTCCCAATTTTTGAAACCCGCTCCCAACATTTAGCACATTCCATTCTAACATATGCACATTCATTTAACTAAGAGATTACACACACTTATATACCAAAGGAACTTCATGCCATTACAAATTTAAAGAGTTCGAACAAACTTTACTTACACAACATCATACATACCAAAGCTAAAACAAATACATAATGATGCTCAATGTTGATATGCTTAATAAGCTATCCAAAATAGTCACTAACTTAGTACAAAGATCTTTAACTATTGCGGAGTTTTACGATGCCTTACAAGGGTCAACTGTCGTCTTGAGTCGCACCTGAGGAGGGAAAAAATAATGGGTTGAGCTACACAGCTCAGTGGCTAATATATTTATAGCCATCGGTAACTAGCACAATTTCAAGCAT
>JAOTIZ010000008.1:35255864-35276346 GCA_027123425.1 Erythroxylum panamense | reverse complement strand
ATTTTGGTCTAATGAAGGTTTTAATTTTTACATGGAACGTTTTCGTTTTGGGGAACTTGTTATTTGGGTGTAACGTTGTCGTTTTAGTTTATGGGTGAGTCTTTTGTCTTCTCAAATTTTGTATTCCTCTGCTATCTTTAATCAATATTTTTTGTTTCTCAAAAAAAGTTCTACAAGTTTTATATCATTCATAATCAAAATGATATGTGTGTGTGTATGTGTGTTTGTGTCTGTGTCTATGTGTCTGTGTGATTATCATTATGTCAATTTAACTAATATAGTATAAAATGATAATCTCAGTTATCTAACTTTGTATTCTTGACACTTATGTTAAGAATAAGTCACTCTTGATCTAACACATAAAAATCTATTTCTTATCATGTCATGGATATTGTAAGAATATTGGATGCAAATTCGATCTCATATACTTAAAGGAATGAATAAGAAATATTTATGATCTCTATCATTTCTAGTATTGTCAAGAAATTTTATACAATTATCTTCTTATAAGAGTAATTTTTATCATACTTAGCAAATGCATTCAATTTTAGTTGTTATTTATTTTATTAGTAGGTTAAATTGAGAGGAATAATTCTCTCACATTATTATACCTTTTAGCTCTCTTTATCTAACCATTTGCATTATACTATTAGGTGACATCTATCTTACATGTTACCTTGAAATATTTTGAGACATTAGTTAATTTTAAATTTCATTATATCTTGTCACCTATATGACATTGACATATCTCTCAAACTTTGACATTAAAATCTTCATTAGATATTATAGCAAGATTGTATAATGGAAATGCAACTTTTCTTTCAATGTTTGAGAAATCTTCTCCCTATGTCCAAGAAAGTTGGTTCACTAATACTTAGTATCAAGTATACTAACTAAAGATAATTTACTACTCAATACAATATAAATGTAAGAAAGCAAATAGTTGATTATAATTCACAACAACTAAATAAGAAAAGAAGCTAATCATGTATTTATTTACTTTCACTATTTATTTAAAATAATTTCTCTCACTATTATTTAAAATTCATTATAATCCCTCTAATAGGTTAGGATCTCATTTAAATTTAGTTGGTCTTCAATTTGCTCCAAAAAAAAACCTAAACTTAAATATTCAATCTTCTTTATAATTGAATTGTTTATATGCAAGACTTCCTTGATCAGAGGCTTATCAATTGACATGGCTATTATAGTTGGAGTTAATGGGCTTAAGTGATCACTTCATCAAAGGTATAGATAGGTTCCTTAGATTTATTAGTTCTAATCTCAAAAAACTCACTTATCTCAAAGATGTTTTTGTTACTTTCCAACTCTTTTATTCTTGCTTTAGATTTGGTTTCCACCAATAGGAAATATTGATTGAATCTGGTAATTCTTCCAAGTGAGATTCACAATTATTTTTCTAACTAACTTCAATATTTTATATATCCTAATCTCTTAATTGCGGTTGTTATCTTGTTCATGTAAATTGATTTTCCGAAAACATTGGTTAGATAGCTTAAATCTTCTATACACTAATACTCAAAGTATAATATTAAAATTGAGCCACAATAGAACTACTCATTTGAAGGTCCAAGCTCAAAGAGCTTCATCATTTCAACATCCCATGAGAATCTAAATAAAACATATTACTCTAGCTTGTATCTTGTTCGAATTGTTTTTACTCATCCTTGACCAATAAAAAGGAAGGAAGGCTTTTTATCTAGAAAGAAAACAGCAAGGTGCGATTGCCATTTAGATGCCTTGAATTCGAGGGCTTTCACTGATGATGAGACCACTAACTCTCCATCGCTTTGTGGATGATGAATATATCTCAAGATATCATAAGGATTCTCGTTTCCTACCACCTTTCACCACAAAATCTTATCATTTAGACCACCGCGAGGGGTCTCAACGCGCGGATTTAACACTCTTCCTTAGGCTTACCGGGAAGGGCCGACCAATTATTAGGCGATAACTTTCTAAGAGGGAAATGAATAGTAAAAGAACAGCATTTGGGTAAGCTAGCTCTAGAATGAGAGCTACCAAATAAAGAATGACATAAAAAATTCCGCAGGAGAAAAGGAAACCACTACAGAAGAGCAAAAAGGCTTTCGATGAGACTAATTATTCATACGGGGCTAAGATTGAATGTCCTATTTATGTAATTCTTTTAAATACAAGTTTTCTAAATTTAAAACCTATATGAAGAAGAGGAAAAATAGAGGGTAAATCTTAGAATAATTGATAAAATTGCTTATTTGTGGCCATAAGATCATAGGTTCAAATAAAAGAAACAACTTTTTTTTTAAATTCAAAAGAAAGGTTATATACATCATAACCTTTATTAAACCCTCACAAAGCAGAGAGTTTTTGCACTGGATATGTTGACTTTAACTTTGACTTTGACTTTGACGAAGAGGAGAACAAAATAAATTCTATTTTAATTCAATGTAAATTCAGAATTCATATAATAAACTCACATTTAATAATTTTTGTTATTCCTTGATTCTTTTAAGTATTATTTATAATATTTCCAATTAAAATGAACACTAATTCTAAATGAATACAAAATATCAATTGTTATATCTATAACTAAATTCAACCGATATTGATATCATCGTTTGTTGTATGACAATATATATATTTGAAATATTTTTTATATTTCCAAGATCATTGTTACGAATACCATATCAAAATAGGTAATAGATTTGGTTAGGATAAGATATGATACTGAGTACTATTTCGAGTAATTTTTAGAATTATAAAATAGTTAGTAAATTTTATAAAATTATAAAATAATCCTTTAATACATCGTGTATATAGGTTTTAACTTTATTTCAATTGTCTCAAAAATTATAATAATATAAATTTTATATAACAATTATCTCTTTATTCCTATCAATATTACTTTTCACATATTTCTCATATAAGCTATAATTTATTTAATCTCATATATAAATAAAACTATGAATAATATAAAGTACTTAAAATATTACAATTGATTACACCAAAAGTCAAAACATTATATAAGAAGAATAATATAGGTCTATAAGCATAACAAACGAGTTTGTGTCGAGGAATACAACAAAGTAAAAGTAAAACTTAGAACAAAATGCCTATAGTTAAAAATTTTATATTTATATTGCATATAAATAATTGAACATATAAATTAAATACAAGTAAAATAAAATAAAATAAAAACTTGAAACTTTATATAATGATATATCCACTCAAATTACATTGGCGTCAATTTTAATTTGGTAAGAAGTTCTCATCGTTGAAAGTCTCATTATCACTATCAAATTTTGCACCAAATAACATGTATCTAAGAATATCATCTAAGTCATTCTTAAATATAAAACATAATTCCTTATAAACCCAACTTGCTAAAAGATGGATATGATCAAGGTGAATTAGATCTATAAAACTACTTGTTTTATTAAAAGTCCTAGTAAACAAATGAAATTAAATTATTAAGAAATTATATTTAACTTAATAATGATAATAACATACCTTTTTAAAAGTTTCTAGTTATATAGAATAAATACCAAATTATTTGATCTTTTGTGTTTCAATCTATTTCTTTTCTTAATGAATGAATTCAATTGTGCTCCCCAATTCTTTTCATAACTATTTACACACACACATGGACTAAGAATTTGAGTTGCAAACTTTTACTATTCTAGAACACCACTTCCAAATTAGTCCTATCAAGTAATTGTAAGATAACAAAAATAATCTTATAATTAAAATAACATAATGATTTAATTTTAAACAAGGAAAAAATGAAGAAATATATATTTGAATTAAGTTTATCTCTTTGATGTAATGCAATAAGCAAATCAAAATCACCGAACGTATCCTTGTATACCTTTATTTGTAAGCTAAACATATTTTGCATTATGTTATGTGAAATAATTATTGTCATAGTTATCAATATTTTTATGTTTAACTTCATCTTTTTTTTAAAGCCTAGTCTTAAATAGACACTCAAATTCATAATTTCCCAATAGTAAACTATAGAGAGAAAATTTATGTTTTTCATCTTTCATTAATGATTGCAAGGTAAAGTGTATACAAGGAAGACATGTTTTCAGATCAGCTTGATTACTTTATTCGCCCTCTCTACGACATCATAAAAGTATCTCATTGTTACCTTTTTATCACTATCAGTCGAAATAAGTATTCTTACCAACGGCTTACGAACTTGGATGACAAGTTGATATTAAGACCAAAATTCATGATCTTCAAGTATAATCTTAGAAACTCTCATTCTAGCGTTAAAGCTAGAATAATGAGATTCAACTCATTTATTATTTATAAACATTTGTCTTAACTTCTTCATTTAAAAAAACACTAAAGTGATAAAAAATTAGTTGCAAATATTATAATGGCAAGACGACACAAATTCTTACCATTGATAAAATCATTTCTCATTAAATTCAGAACCTGTTTATGATTATAGATGAACTTAACTATTTTTCTTTCTTTCTTTATAATTTTATTAATGATAAGAAAGTATCTAACATCTTATATATATTTTTTAGCATCAATTCAATCCAATATGCAACATAGGAGTCCAATAGAAAGAATTATACCTACTTTGCAACTTTTTTTCAACCATTTTATAAGTAACATAATTTTTAGTGATGGATCATATAATGTTTTAAGACTTTCACAACTTCATTAAAAATCTCTAATAGAATATCATTATCCAAGGCTAGATGCACTAATGGTTTTAAAAAAATCATCCCCTTCACAAAAAAAAATGATAATAGGCTCTTGTTTTCTATTTATCTAACCATCACACATAATTGTACACTTATAAGTTGTCCAAGTCATTCTTCATTCATACAAATACTTTTCTATTTTATAAATAAAGCTACTTAGAAGATTATTTCTATAGTCATCAATTGAAAGAACTTTATATCTTGGATCATAGGAGGCAATATCATCCACTATAAATTGGTAATAATAAAATTGAACAATATTAAATGAAACATCTACATCATACCACTATTTAGTTATTTCCATATCTATATTGTGAGTTGCTTCTTTAGATTATAATATGCTACGAATTGAATATTAAGCTTTAAGAGTTGTTTATGGAGTAAAAAATTTAGATACCTTCCTTCATCTTTTCCTTAGTTTAGTTACAACAATGACTTCTAGTTGCATAGGAATTATGTCTTTAACATTGTGACTATCATCTTGACTACTATAAAAATAACCTTCACTACTAATTTCACATATTAGTGTTTACCTTCTTTCTTTCTAATTTTGATAATCTTCAAGTAAAATTTGCATATATTATTGAACATCATGACTAATTTTCTAATAAAGCTTTATATCATTTTTTATCTTAACTAAATATTTATTTAATTTGGAGATTTTTTTTTTACCTTTCAAATGTTTATTACAATACAAACAAATAATATGATTCTTTAACAAGAATCAATCTCACATAAATTCAAATCAGATCATCCAATCTTTTTTAAAAGTTTGAATTATAAAAAATAGTAAAATACTTAAACTTTCTTCTATTTCTCTCTGTGTATAAAAATAACAGCAATAAGCCAAAAAAAAAGTCAGAATAAAGTAAAACAATTGCAACAATAAATTAATGTAATAAGCCGAGGAGATCTTCATATAGATACGCAATAAATTATATAAGACTAGACAGCCATCAAGACAACTTCAGACGTCATGTATACTTTTTTTGAGTGGTCAGTACGAAGTTATTACTTTGAGATTAGACTTTGATGACTGTCGGGTGACCTAACGCAGATTAAGAAGAAGGCGGAGGCAGATAGCTTCAACTTCTTCTTTAATTAAGATTTGACTTTTTTAACTTATTCTTGAAACTGATAGTATTTACAAATTTTATTTAGTAGTTTACGACCAATACTTTAATTTGGCATAATACTATGACATTCAATATCATCCATTGCAATGAGAAATAAAAAACTGTAAATGTCATGAAAAAAAATCTCTTGCACCGTCAAGGCGTCAACAACGCTGATAACTAATCCTTAGTTATGATTTATAGTTTAGTTGGGTACGATATCTTGTACGCTGAATCACAACTAAGTAAATTTAGTATTGTCCGCTTTAGCCGAGACTCGATCCCCTGACTTCACAGATTTGTTGCGTTAAGACGCACACCAACTAATCTAATGGATCCAAGCGACAGTATTCAGCGTCACCAAAATCTAACTAAACCACCACTGAAGTTGAACTTTTGTTAAGAGTTTTAAAAAAAAGTTAGAAAATCGAAAAGAAAAAAATGGTCCACCACGTTGAGTGACAGGGTTTTGTTTTGTCACCCATTTATGATTGAATTGCTGTTAATGGTAGGCGTAGAAATTTGGAGTCAATCTTATCCACGTTATAGTCGCGGATTCGCTACCGACAAGATGAGCTAGGATTAGTGCAAATAAATATTATTAAAATATAGATAGGCGTCGTCACTCTCATTTTCGATATTTGTGACCGTAACGTAACTCAATCTTCACCACAAAAAGTGGGTGGTTAAATCTACCAAAAGAAATATAATTTACAGGTGATGGTGACAGTGATTATTTTCTTATTATAGTTTATTGAATTAATTAAATGTCCCACGTGAATCACAACCAAACACAACTTCTTCGTAGATTTGTTTAGATCATAACTTAGAAATTATTGCAAAAATTTCAAACATCAGTATCATAGTCATCTTTTATGTCTTAGGTCGACGATAATATTATCTCTTGATAAGAATGAGTAAGGAGAGAGCCCAACAATTATAAAAAACACTACTAAATAACTATGTTCATCTGTCTTCAACTTTATGTATATCTTGTCTACCTTTTAGTATTAAGTGTATTTTGTCTAATCGTAGTCAAAATTTAGTTGAAATTACTCACATTCTAACAATAACACATGATTTTAACATCAGGTTGAATGATCCCTCTTTATTTGAACGACTACATATTTAGATTCAGATCACTAAAGCATATCAAGATCTTACAACCATCATGACTACCTTATATCACCAGTAATCTATCGTATGTAGAATCATGCTTTGGACCCTAACTTTCCAAATTCCACTTCCGATGCTCTTTATATGATTGTTGATCATTCCAATGATCAGACTACTATCATTCAGATCCCGAAACAATTATCAGTTGTGGAGCTTGAAAAGTTGATGCTTACTGAATAGATCACCAATTACTAGAAGGTGTTTCATTTGTTTCATCGATACTCTTTTCATACAACCACTCCTCCAAGTTTAAAGACATTAAAAGATAGAACGGTGAAGTCCATCTATGCAAAGCCCAACAAATATCTATCTGGTCCTTCTATATCTAGTGTTGTATTTGTGTTCAGCACGTATTTTCTCATATGGAAGATAAATCTGACCCTCTTATTCATTATTTTAAATCTAAGAGATCCATTCTATGTAAGCCATCATCGTGGACACTTTGTATGGGATGTTGACCCATCTACGTATGAACCTGACTGTAAAGTCTGTCTTAACCCTGCATTAGACAGTGATAATAATGATGAGCGATATATCAGACGAAGGAGGAAGAAAAAGTCTAAACCTCGTTGTATGCCTTCTCAACAGTATCATCCACACAAGGATGATTCAAATCCAGATGACTTTAGCAAATCTAGCTGTCTACCCACAGACATACACTTAGACCTAGATCTCTTCGTGAGATGTTGAAATCTTCTACCTGTCAACCTAAGACAACAATTCATGTCATTACTCCTACTTCTATACCTTGTATTATGGTTAAGTCATATGAAGAAGAGTTTCCTTCTCTACATAGGAGTACAGATGAAAACAACTAGGGTTATCTCTAACCCTTATATTTGAGCTATACGAATCACTTCATAAGGAACACTTGTCTCAAATCATTCTGATGAAGTTCTTAATTGGCAGACATCAAATGCAGTAGCATAGATCAAAGTCCTTAGAAGAATTGGTTCTAAGTTAGATAGAATCAGCCAACAGACTCATGCTACTCAATATAAATTTGACGCCCTCTACAAACAGATCCAACAACTATATCACTTATACAAAACTCAGATCCAACAGCTTGACGTTGATCTTCGACATTATATTTTTACGCATATCAAAACTAAAGAACTTATAAAGATACAAGGAATTGTGCAACACATGGAAGCTGATATGTAATCTACACAGTCTAAGACTGTATATGGCTCATCCTCTACAATATTTCCAAATATATAGCCAATATACACTCCTCCTCTATATCAGACATATCCAGATGAAGCTAACTATTCCAAGGTCTTCATGTTCAACTATCCTTTAATCAGACAACATATCCATCATTAGGCAACTCAAGCTAAAACAAAAAAGCCAAAGCCTAAACAAGTTCCTGAGCCATCATCTTCATATAATAAACTTAAACTAGTTAACCAATGGAGTAAACCGTTACAGATTCATACACCTCCCACTTCTCCACTGAAGTTTCAACTTTCACCTTTACTGGGAAGGATAAAGTGCCTCTAACAGAGTTCATAGCAACTCTTGCAGCTCCACCTGCTGCAGAAAATTTCTCTGCTCAATCAGATGATTCAGAAGCTTGTTCTAAAGACTCTGTCCCAACGTCTGAAATCTTTACAACAATTTTTGAGTCATCATCTGAACAAATCCCTGAACTATCTTTTTATTCCTCATCATAGCTAGTTGATCTATCAGACTTAGCATAAGTTCTAATGCCTATGCCTGAACTTACTGAAGCTGAACCATATATAAGTGAAGCAGAATTCACAGGTACTAAACCTTTCAGAATTACACCAGCACCACAAGCAACATCAGCTCAACCAGCTGCACAGACTAAGCCTACTTCAAGACCCTGGTTTACTTTTGACAATCTTTTCCCAAAGAAATGGAGAGATCGCTTGCATGAATTCAGTGTATAGATGGATCTTTAAATGACTCAACCAAATAATCTTTTACATGATATTTAGTCTGAGTTCACTTTTTGTTTCACTGGTACTTTGTGAGAATAATGACAAAGTATTGATGACTATTGAAGACTTCATTATATCCAAGTCAGTACAGCCTGAGCTCTTCTTGGAACAATTGATAAAGAATTCATTGATGACTTTCAGCTTATAGATAAGCAGATCCGTCAGGAATATTTTGTAATGAAATGTTGTTCATTTGACAAACGTGATTTACAGAAGTATTTTCAACGTATGATAGAAAGGTATTATCTTTTGAATGGATGAGATGATGTTAATCTTCAATATACTTTTATCTCATCCCTTCTAGGTAAAATGCAACTAGAGCTACAACGGACCATTGTTTCTTATAAAGGGATATTGCTAATATATCTCTTGGAGAAATCTACCAACTTGCTTTAGCCTCTCTTGATAAGCTTTGTGATCAACATGCCTTATTCAAGAACATCATTAAAGGTGGTCCACTTCTCAAATAGGCCTGTAAGAAGCCTTATCTTCAAATTAAGTGCAAAGACAAAAAGAATTGTGATTGTAGCAACAAGAATAAATCTCATCACAATTATGTCTATCGTCGATGAAAGTTCTGCACACAAATGGAATATTACAAGCCTTTTAGGAAAACTTATATAAGAAAAGATGGACAAAAACAAAAGTATGTTCAATTCTTCAAGAAGAAATCCCATCATTATAAAAAAAACTTAACGATGTTTCCTCTGTGGACAACTAGGTTATTTTGCATAAACCTTTTCTCACAAAGGCCAAAAAGATGTCAAGTTATTGAAGCAAATGCAATCAATCTTGCCTATTTATTCTTCTAATAACTTTGAAGATCTTATTAAGGAACAATCCACTAAAAATGAAGACACTAAGTTTGCTATTTCTATTACCACCTCTAATGATGAATCCTCTGAATCCTTTATCCCTCTAGGGGATGATTCTCTATATATACTAAAATAGACCTGTATGAAATTAGATCGTACTTTAGTTCAACGACTATATGTTCTGATCTAACTTTTCAAACAAGACAAATACGATCGACCCATCGAAACTATTAGATTTATGGATATTGGATCCAATTGTACAATTATAAAGCCCAACATTTTATCTTCTAAGGCATGGACCTCACATGATGAGTACTTTACTATTGCAGATGACAATTCATTCAAGATTGAGCTAATTACAAAGTTGAAAGATCGAAATACGATTCTTTCCATAATGTACAGTTTGGACTAAAGTGCTTGGCAGCAATCTACCTGGTCCAGATATTCTCATTGGTATAGATGTATACAACGAAGTCTCACCTTTATAGATCCTACCAACAAGCCTTAGGTATCAATCATTTTATAGTCCCTACACTGAAGTGAAAAATGTGTTTGAACATTCTCAAGTTCCTACACCATATACATCGTTAAGAGATAAACTGTTAGACTACTGTTCTGAATCTCATGCATAATTTTCTCATCTATATCCCCTTTAAAAAAATGTTGACTTTTTCATAAGTCTATCTTTAAAAAAGAATGAGGATATTCATCTTACGAAAACTACACATCCAGGGATGAACTTTGATGATCTCAAACTCGCACAAGATGAGTATGCTATCCTTCAGAAGTAAGGACTTATTAAGCCCACAAAGTTGAATTAGGGTTGTTAGCATTCTATGTGAACAAACATTCAGAACAAAAGCACAGTAAAAAGAGATTGGTGATTGATTACAAGCCTTTAGATACATTCCTGCAAGATGATAAGTTTCATTTCCCTAAGATCAGTACTCAGGTATTATTTTTAAAAGAAGTTGCCATCTTTTCTAAGTTTGATTTTAAAGCAGGATTTTGACAATTGAGTGTTCACGCAACTGAGCAGTACAAAACTGCATTCTGCATTTCCAATACACAATACCAATGGATTGTTATGTCATTTGGGCTTAAAGTTATCCCATCACTGTTTCAAAGAACTATGAGATTTATGAGTTTATCCTCAACAATGCAATCATCCACATTGATAACATTCTCCTATTCTCAAAAACCCATGAAGAACATCAAGCCTTACTTCTTCAATTTTTAGATCTTACTAAACAGTATAACATCATACTTTCAGCCTCTAAAAACAAAATTGGTACAAAGGAGATTGAATTTCTATGTATGCATTTCAAATATAGATTCTACCAGCCTGGTCCACATATAGCACAAGAGTTGCTACACTTTCTTGATGAAAATCTCATTGTGAAACAAATACAACAATTCCTCGAGATTGTTAATTACATATGTGAGTTCATACCACATATGGCAACTTACACTTCATGTTTATCAAAGTTTCTAAAAAAGAATCCACCGCCTTGGCATTTAGAGCAAACAAAGGTTGTCTAACATTTAATGTGCATCTGTCAAGATCCTCCATCTTTAAAAATTCTTGATAATGGACAACGCATAATATAGACAGATGCTAGTGACCATTATTGGGGTGTTGTGTTTATCGAAAAAATCAATGACAAACGCCATTATTGTGGTTATGCAAGTGGTCAATTTCGAACCTCTGAATGTCACTACCACATCAGTTACAAAGACATTTTAGTTGTTAAGAGAGATATTGAAAAGTTTGCTTTCCAACTCACTCCTTATCACTTTTTCATTGAAATGGATAACACTTCATTTTCCAATATTCTTGATTTACCCAAGAAATATCTTTCCAATAGTTAATTGCTTTGTTGGAAGGAATGATTTTCTCGTTATAAATTCTTCATTCATCACATTAAAGGTCACCAAAACATACTTGTTGATTTTCTCTCTAGACCTATCAAACTTATCTTATTTCTATCCTCTTCTCTGAAACAATATATTCCTTTTTTTTGGCTCATAGAGTTTCTCAAGTTTGCAAAATTTTATAAAAATTTCTCCCCTTTGTTTTCTACTCCTCCAACCACTATTACAGACCTCCTCCACCTTCTTCATCAAAGTCTATTTTATTATTTTCATCTCAACACTTCTCAACTTTGATGTTTTACCCACTCATGGTTATTTTGATGCTCTTGCTCCCTACAAACGAATGTATCATCTTTATGATACTCTCCATGATATTACCTTAAGGCATCTTTGAGTTTGGTCTGCCCTATATGCTTGCTCTATCTCTCTGTCACCCCTCCATGTTTATCGTCATTTATCTGATACTACAAATGTTAACTCTCTTTTATGGACTTTTTAGAATAGTTTCAACCAATATCCAAATGGCATGTGGACATGTCTCAATTCTTAACTCATTATCATTTATGGGACACTGCTTTAAATGATCGCAAAGTTTATGTCATTTATATCATATACCACCCTTATTGTATGAGTACTTTTGGACATTTGTGGATACTCAATCATCTTCAACATTGGCGAACCACACTTGATTAGTCTATAAAATGCACACAGTTAATGACAAACTTAAATTCTCTCTTAGTCCAACTCAATCAGTTCTTAAGCTTGTCTCCATCTAACATCTGTTCATCTCTTAGTCCATATTTTGGAGATACTACTGTTCTCGTACCAATTCTTACTCCATCATTTGATCATTGGACATCGGTGTCTCCTTCTAATGTTATCAACATTTGAGCTGGTGAAGCTCTTTACCCTATATATTGCAAGTCTATAGCTTCTAGTGCACCATCAAGCTTTGTTTAAGACCCCATTTCTATTTCTAGTCCATGACTTTCTATTTGGACTACAATTGATATCGACCATATTCTTGAGCAAATTGACAACGACATAGCATTGACGGACAAACCTGATTGTGACAACCACCTTACTTTAACACTCTAAAGTGAGACTCTTATTTTTAGGTGTTTTTCTTTTTGAGTCTTTTGTTGATAGAGAATCTTTACGATTTACAAACTACTATGTAAGATTTCTTCTTATTATCGTACTGTTTGCTTTTTAAAAAGTTGTTTGCTTTTTTAAAGTGGCTTTATGACATAAGTGATGATTGTACTTAAAACTGCTTTTTTTAAAGTTGTAATTAGTGTATCTTTTGAGTGTTTCACTTTCCTACTCTTGGTTTACCTATAAAAGCAAAGTTCTTCTTCCACTTCATCGTTTGATTTCAGTGAATATTAGTTTGTGTGTTTTTCATCCTCTCTAAATTCTCCATCTCCTGAAAGCTTAAGTCTTAAGTAACGTTACTATCTATCATTATACAAAGATAAGTATACTCTACACTTGCCTCATCTGAGGATCTTTTATATCAAAAAGTCTAAAACAATTTATGGCTGCATAAAACAATTCTGTTGTAAGATTATAGATTAATGGAAAAAGAGTGTAGGTATTGTTATGATAAGGGTAAAAAGATATGTGAAAGTGTAAGATTCCTAAGAAGAAAGTTGGGTGTTATACTCATGAAGAGAAGGATTTTGTGTCTCGACTATCATACTTAGAACTTACCAGTGTTTTGAAACCCAGATTGGATCAACCGGTGACCGGTTGACTATCCAGTTCGGGTGACTCCTAAAAATCAGTCCCTAATTGAACCAGTGCGAACTGGTGAGAATCGGTCAATTGACCGATTAAACCCGGACTGGTCGAACCGATTGACCACTAGTTTAATGAATTTTTTTTAATTTTTTTACTTTTTTTCTTTCTAAGACGCATCACTTTTTTTATTTATATTTATTTATATTATTTGAACCGTTCAAATGATTTTTTATTTTTATTTATTTATATTATTTGGTGCATTTTTCTATTTTTTAATATTACTAATATTATATATAATTAAATATAATTATTGTATAATTATAACGTCACACCGATGGTCAAATCGGTTAAATCTATCGAACCAATAACTAATAAAACTTTCAATTCGACATCGCTTCTAAGTTTCAAAACTTTACGTGTGACTGAAAACAAACACGTTTTAGTGTTACTACTAGAAGGTGTAGTAGTCGACTGCGCTTATTATATTTACTTTGGCTATCTTTTTCTTTTTCAGTTCGCACCCAGAAATCCGAGTCCCAAAGCAGGGTTTCACGCCTAGGAGAATAAAGCTGCTTGCAGTAATAAAGACCTACGAACAGGAAGGCTTTAGAAAAGTTTATATGGTGCGGTAGTACTGATGCTGCTGAGCTGCCATTCTCTGTTTTGGAGTTCCCGTTGTTTCTGATGACTCAGTCTGCTCCCCTGTATTTACTAAAATTACTTTCTTCCACAAGCTAGGAAGTTTTGGCGTGCATTGATTTTAAGAGTACAAGTACCAGATATATAGCATATTGTACATGCCATTGATTTTAAGAGTACAAGTATCAGATATATAGCATATTGTAATAATAAGTAGTTGAAGATAATGGGTAAAGGATATAAAAGAAGAAAAACTTCAGAAGTAGTCGAGCGGGAGTTGAACCTTAATACTAATCTTTAGAAGTATTATACCAATAAAGTAGATAAGAAAACCACTCAGCCTGCTGGCTATAATTTGACAATTTCTTTTAGAAAGTCGGATTGTAAAACTCAATCGAATTGGATCGTCTCATCTTGGACCTTTTCTTTAAGTTAAATAAAATTATGGAAAGCTAATGTAAATTTAAAAAAACAGAATCCATCTATCACGACTAAAGGAACAAAACCGAATTACAGGTACTTTATTTTTCAGTACATTATATCCCTTTTATTTTAAAAATAAATTTACTATTTAAAAAGATTTTTTTAATTTACTTTTGTATTATGACGACACCATATAATTATAGATGTTGTATTTTTTTAACAAAAATACTCTTCTAATTTTTTATTGACTAAGATACATTGAATTTTATATTTTTTTATTTCATTATACTATCTATTTTAAAAATAAAAATTATTTTAAGCATCAGTTACATTTTAACTGTTAATAAATAGAAAAAGAAAAAATTACTAAAAATATCATTGACTTTATAATTGTAATTAATGAATTTTAATTTATGAAAAAATTATTTATAAAAAATAATTATCAATAATAAAATAAAATATCACCATTTTTAAACAACTCTTGAGAGATAATTAACTCCACGTAAATTAAGACCAAAAGTGGGAGTTCTAAAATATCTTTTGTTGGTATTGTTCCTTGCACATGATGACAGGAACTATTCGCTTTCTCCCTTGGATTTGTTATATATCTATCTTAACCACCATCTCTGAACTGCAGAAGGTGGAGTTCTCAAGAATGGACAATATTGAGGATTAACGTTCCTCCCAATCTTAGCCCACACACCGGAGCATGATGCATGAGCTTCAACAACTATCCGAAGGAATTTTGGCGGAAAAATACAGACAACGTTACATCTATGATCATGTTTCTGAACGTTTTAAACATGCAGCCTTGAAATTCTCTGAATGAAACATTGAGTGATATTAAATAATTGTAATAATAAGTAGTTGAACATTTATGCCGCCCATTTTTGTTTTACAAGACAGTTACCTGCCAGTACATAAAAGTTTGTATGATGTTCCGCTGCAACCTGTAGATAATGCATACACAAATTGAATTAGTGATCCCACTACAAAAAGGAAAGGAAAAGTTCTTTATCAGGGGGTATAGGTCAAAATTTGGCTTCATCGACGCAGCATGAGAGGAAAGAACGCTGAGGGTAGTTAAGTTAGACTCCACCCACAATCGAAGGTCTTCAAGATACTTCATATTCAACCAACCTGTTAAGATATAACTGGTTATATCTTATTATTTAATTTTGGACATTATTTGATAATTGAACCTAGTTGTGTTTATGTTGGACTCTTTCAAGATAAGGTAATTAAAATTAAAATCCTAATCAAGATAGGATTTAGTGAATAATCTATTTTGGAGATAATGACTATACAAGGTATCATATTTTTTGGAAATATGACATGATAATTGCAATTGAATTATTGGTGTGATTAAACAACAATTCTTGTTTGACTTGGATAAAAACTCAATCTTGTAAAAGATATAGATGTGCATCACGTGACTATAGCGTGTGTTGAATGAAGAATTCTACTAAGTGAAGACTTCTTCAATGATGAAATAATTATGGTTTTGCTTGTGCCTATAGATGTGTACTGTTGAGGTTCTTTTAGTTAATTGCCGAAAACGTGGGTGAGTGTCTATCTTTCAATTGAGTTCTTCATGCAACCTAAGTAGTTGTTCTTAAATGGTAACGTCTTATGTTGGCTACAGTTATTGATGGTATGAGATGCAATCGATTGTGAGTGGGTGTTGCATTTTTTTTGGTGTGTTGTTGTTGATTGGGTATTCTTGCAACTATGATTTCTCTGGGTAACCTTGGATCATATCGATAGCTGATTTTGTGGGGATATTATCCTTATGTGTTACTAAAAAATTGTTGATTTTGTGTGACTTTGTACTATGATCTCCGCTGCCTTTTTGAACAACCATTGAGAGCTTCTTTAGTGTCTAGTGTGTAGATTTTAGTAGCTGGTTTTTCTATGGTGTTTACATGATTTTATTGGGATGTTCATTATCAATGGAGTGTTAATTTTTTGATTGTCATTTTTGGTGTTGGTGTGCAAAAATTTTAGAAGTTTTTGTGACTTTGTAGCTGCTATTTTTGTTGTTGGTTTGGCGCGAAAAACTTTAGTAGTTGTCTTAGTTGTTGTAGCTATATTAGGTTAATGTTTCGGTGATGAAACGTTTATTAATTTAAAACGTTTTGTGGCTGTTGTATGTGGGATGTTTCAGTGAATATATCGAAGATTCATAGCATCGTTCTTGGTAGACAACTTCCCATTCTTTCATTGACGAAGGGGCATATTTAAAGAGGTTGCTTTTATCTCAAATGTTGTCTTTATTTACGTTAGTTATTGTTTAATCACTTGATTTGTTTGTTTTATTTCGTTTTCATTAAACATTGCTTGAGAAAATCTTCTGTTGAGATTAGTACAAGGCGTGAAATTCTTTCACAAGTAGTGAGGACGAGAGATAGTGTTAAAGGTTGAGTAGTGTCGACTTAGTAAAGTCTTGTATAAACTATTGTCGTTAGTGAAAGAATTAAGCTAGGTAAGGGCCTCGCAGATGTAGGCAAAAAGTGTCAAATTGCGTTATCAAATTTTGGTGTTGATCTATTTAATTTCGTATTTATTTTTCTATTTGTGTTTGTGTTGAAAAATTAATGGTTGCTGATATAGTTACTTTATATCTAATAACCGACAGATATAGTTACAAGTAATTGCAGCAGCACCTTACAAGTAACTACGATAAAATCGAAGTTTTGGCAAAAATACACGCCTACGGTTTTCTTCAGTTGGTATCAGAGTAGGTCACTAAATTAGAACTTGGTACATCAAATAGATGTAGATCCTTGTTTAGCAATTATGGCTATAAGAGAATGGAGCTCATCAAATAGTGATTTCAAACAATAAGGGAAAACTCAAAAGGGTGAAAGAAAAGTGAAGAAAATTCAATGCCACGAGTGACAAGGCTTCAAATTTGTGCAAGTGGAATGTGCTAACACCTTGAAGAAGTGAAAAGGGAAGACCTATACAAGCACTTGGAGTGAAAATGAATCCAAAAGTGAGTATGATAGTAAAGAAGAAGCTGTGAATAGTGCTACATTAGTTGCTTTATACAACAAAAGTCGAGTTGCTTGCTTAACAATAATCAAGAAGGAAGTAATTGACGACAAAAACATGAGTAAATCAGATAATTCTGGAAAAAACATAGATGAATCAACTCAAAGCTCAATCTTTGCTTATGACAGTGATGACAGTACTTTAGATGATAAAAGGAAGGTATTTATGAAGCCTATGAGTTAATATATGCTAAATGGGTCCAAACATATAAGAAAAATGAGACGTTAAAGGAGGAAAACTCTACCATGAAGAACATCATTCAAAACCTTGAGAAGAAGTTGTTATCTATAATAGATGAGCTTAATGAAACAAAGTTGAAACTGGTCAGTACAAAAAAGGGAATAAGAATGTTAAATAGAGGTATCGAAAAGTTAGAAAAGTTGTTGGAAATTAGTAAGACTAAAAGAGACCTTCAAGGCATTGGCTATAGAGGTAAATGTTCTAAGTCGAATGATGAGAAAATTTGTATGACTAGATCTGTCTAAGGAGAAATCTCAAAGAAAAATCGGAGGTTCATACCTACATGTCACTTTTATGGAGTAATTGGGCATATAAGACCAAAATGTTACAATTATTACAATTGATGTTTCATAGGGGTCAAAACTAAAAATCTAGATACTCTTTAGTAAATTTCCAACAGTAACTTATGCTACCAAAGAACTCTTGGGTTAAAAAGGGTTTAGTACAAGCACAAAAACATAGTAAAGGAAAAATAAGAAATTATTCAGATTTACAGTTAGTTACTGCTTTTGAAGAAACTGTTCAGACTGAGGATAAGTCAGTTGCTTCAGATGAAGAAATCAACCAGATAGTTGATGACCGGAATAATGTGATAAGGAATAAGTCCAGGTTTGAATTTCTTCAAGAGGCACAGGGACAGTGTGCTTTACATTTTTGAAGTATAGTTTGATGTTATTTATTAAAAACAAAAAAAGGGTCGAAGGAGTTATCCTTTAGGTTTTTTGAGTTTTTATTTATGAATTTTCTAAGGTTCAGTTGATTGATGTGGACACTTGATGATGGGGTTTATGAATTTGATCCGTCTTTTGAAGATGTAATTAAAGTGAGCAATGATATGTTGGCATATGCATTAACTGGTAGTAAATTGTTATCTTGACTTTCTGTTATTGCACTACGTGCTTATGATTCTTCCACTACATCTATTACTAATTTTTATGCTTCTTTATTTGTTGAGATTGATCTCATTGAAGACATTTTCATTTTGGCATTGTTTTGTCCTAAGGGGGAGACATCAGATTGTTTTTGGTGATTGTTCAATTCAGGGGAAGATTTTAAGGTATCTTTGTGACTATTAGTTTTGCTTTTTAACATCTTTTTGTCCCAAAGAGGAGAAATTTGGATGATTGGATAATTGTTCATTATTGTTTCTTTAGATTTTTCTTAAACTTGAAGAATTTAATGGATGTTCTTTAAAACTTGATGTTGGATTAAGGGAGAGTTCTTTTCTCATTTGGATTATATGTCCAATTATTTTATTTGAGAGAAGTTTCAAATATGTGACAAATAATGTCAAAACGGGGAGTTGATTATATTTTGTTATTTAATTTTGGATATTATTTGATAATTGGACTTAATTGTGTTAATGTGGGACTCTTTCAAGATAAGGTGATTGAAACTAAAATCTTAATCAAGATAGGATTTAATGAATAATCTATTTTGAGGATAATGACTATCCAAGGTATAATATTTTTTGGAAATATGACATGACAATTTGTTAGACCCCGAACTTTTTTTTTTTTCATGATGTCATTAAGTGTGAATTTTGATAACTTATTGTTTTGGGCTTAGTACTGATTAATTGGAATTAATTAAGGTTAATTAAGAAATTAGAATATTAAAAGGTGTAAGGGTATTTCGGGAAGTTCACTTAAGTGGGATTAGATTTAGGTTTATGAGGAAGGGTAAGTGGGTCTTTGACCACCCCTAGGTTTTGAAGAGACCTAGTTATAAATAGAATAAGAAAAGAGAAATAGAAAAGACAAATAAGAAAAGAAGAAGGAGAGTGTGCCGTCGGTATCGAAGGAGAAGGAGAGAAGGGTTTTGTGATTCGGCCGATTTCGACGAGTTAGGTGCTTCAACCGGTAAGTCTACGACCCTTCTATCGTATTTCTGTATGGATTAAGCTAGGAGATTACCGAGATTGAGAGAAAACGATGGGTTAGGGTTTTAGGATGAAAATCGTTAGAAATCCTTAAGTTGATGATTTTAATATGGATTGGAAGCCTAGAATGGGTTAGAACCGTAGTAGACGACTAGATCTATGCCTTAGGAATGTTGCACTTGAGTTTGGGTAAGAATCGACATCGGAAAATGCAGGAAAAAGGGTTTCGGAGTCGCAGCTCCGACCCGCACGTCGCGACGTGCGCAAGAACACGCCGCGGCGTGCGGAGGAAAATTTGCACGCCGCGTGCACCAGGTGCACGTCGCGGCGTGCACGTGGAGGCGTGCACGCCGCGGCGCACAGGTGTGCACGTCGCGGCGTGCGAGAGATTTCGCACGCCGCGACGCACGGTTTGGTGCACGCCGCGGTGAGCCTTCGCCGCGGCGTTAGAGTCGTTCGCCGCAGTGAGCGTCCCTTCGCCTCGACTAGCCCCCTTTGTCCGAAAATGATTTTTAAGCATATCTCTCGGTACAGATGTCCGATTGGGGTGATTTTGGATTCAGTGTGAACTAAAGGAAAAGGACTACAGGTTGGGAGGCTCGGAAATTGTCGTTTAGGATTCGGGAATTTTAATTGGAAATCGAATGTAGGCTTATAGTATTAGGGCTTTGGATTTTTACACTTTACGATTAATTTCCCTTTGAATATTATTTGATTGAAGACTTGGTTTAATATAGGCAACCAAGCAGAGCAGTTTCCATCGCAAGAGGACGGACATCAGTAGTCGGATTCTCGCGCGATACTAGGTGGGTGATAT
>JAOTIZ010000008.1:35114162-35132760 GCA_027123425.1 Erythroxylum panamense | reverse complement strand
ATGTGATGGATATATAATTAGTATAAAGGTTGTTTTGATGTAGGATTATGAATTGATTAGTCACTTAGTGAAAAGTCTAATGGAGCAGTATTAAACTACCTACTTATGATATGATCCATATGTATTATTACAAATTCTACAAACATGATAGCACTACTTATAACTAAAGGAATTCATAGTCCATTCTGATAATGAGATCTTGAAGTTTTTAAAATCCTAAGGTAAGCTTAAATAAGAGATATGCCAAATAGATAGAGTTTTACAATAATGGAAAGGGAAACTTTGAAGCTGATGCATTATCTAAAAGGTACACATTGCTTACTTCATTGTAAACTAAATTATTTGGTTTTAAGTTTACTAAAAATTTATATGTCAATGATATTGATTTTGGCAAAGTATGGAATACATGTTGTAAGTGTGGGTATAGCGAGTATTATAGGCATTATGGATTTTAATTTAAGAAAAATAAATTATGTAGGAATTTTGGCATGGAAAAGATTTTAGTTATATTGCATAAATATTTTTATTATCTTAATATGAAATATGATATGAAATTTATTTGTGATAAGTGTATAATATGTAAGCAAAGAAAATATAAAATAATGTTGTACGGTTGGTATACAACTTTATCTATACCCAATTAGCCTTGGATTCACATATATATGGATTTTGATTTAGGTTCTTAAGTGGTAAATATAGAATATTTGTTGCATAAGATGGTGCATTTTATTATATGTTCTAAAACTAATGATGCAACCTATATTATTGGTTTGTTATTTAAGGAAATAGTATATTTGCATGGATATCCTAAAACCATAATAAGTGATTGAGATATTAAGTCCTTCAGTCAGTTTTAGCATATTTTGTGGAATAATTTAGGAACTGAACTCTTATTTTGTATTATTGCACATCCTCAAAAGGATGGGTAAAGTGAAGTAGTTAATAAGATTTTTACTACTTTGTTACATGTTATCATTCAAAAGAACTTAACAGTAACGAGAGACAAGTTTGTTACATGTTGAGTTTGCATATAATAAACTAGTTCATACTATTACCTTTTATTCTCTTTTTGAAGTTGTGAATGGATTTAATACTTTAATATCTTGCCTTTGCCTACTAATGAATGTACTAACTTGGATGGTAAACATAAGGTCGATTTTGTTAAGGAATTACAAGTCAAGGTTTGTGCTAACACAGAAAAATAAAAGGCAATATTAAGGCAAGCAAATAAGGGGCACAAAAAGGCTATTTTTGAACTTGGAGATTAGGCTTGGGTTCATATGTATAAAGAGAGGTTTCCTACATAAAGAAAGTCTAAGTTGCAACCTAGAGAAGATAGACCTTTTCAAGTATTTAAAAAGATCAACGGCATTGCCTAAAACTTAGATTCTCTAAGCAACTATGGTAATATGAGTGCTACTTTTAATTATACTAATTTATCTTTGTATGATATAGGTGATTCAAGGATGAATCCTTTTAAAGAGGGATGGAATGATGGAGATCAGCTTGCACCAATATCTACTTTTAACCATTCTTATGATCATTTGCAAGGAATTGGAGGTCTAATAACTAAAGTAAAGACCAAATGAATGAAAGTAACTTTATAAGGATAAATCATAGACATTCATGAAAAGGAAGACATTCGAGACAACTTGATGCATTAACTAGATTGATTACTTTTTTTTACATGTTATTAAAGATAGAACATTCTTAATACATGAAAAACAAAGATTAAAAAAATTGAATAAGAAAACAAAATGTAACTAGTTCTGATGTCATTTCAGTGTCTAATGCTATTCTTACATCAGATTTAGGAGGTTTAAGATAAATAATCAAACTGGTGTTAGTGTGCTATTTGTTTTTGGCACTTATCTTGTTAGTATTTTTAACTATAAAATTTTAAAAGCTAATCGGTATCGATTTGAAAGTTGGACAAGCACCAGACTTATGAATTAGTTATTTACTTTAGAAGAATTTGATTTTTAGTACGATTTAACTTTCTAAAGTTATTTAGTTATTTGTAGTTAGGTTATGATAAGGAGAATATTCTTTTCCTTTTAGAATTCTAATTTAAGGATTTTATACTTATTAAGGTTGTCTCATATATGTAATTGGGATCAAATCTTTAAGAATAGAATTTCATAGCTTTTTTTCACTTTTATGAGAATTTTTTTCTTTGTTCTTTAACAAGAAATTAATATGATCTTATAAAAGCAATCTGTGGTGATCAAAACCCTTAGAACATTGGTTATAACAAGTAGATTTTATAAGGGTTGAGTTTCTTTAATTAATTTTAAATACGATCCTAGAGTTCTAATTCTGAGTAATTTGTGTTTTAAGTGATTTGGAGTCTACAGTTCACATTATGGTTGAAATGTCAAGACAAATAAATTTTCTTAAGTGCCATAATTTCTTCTTTACTTTATCAGACCCAATGGTAATTTCTTCTTCTCTTGCAGTATATTTAACCCTTTTATTTATTAGTTAAGCGAAAGTAGAATCGAAAAGCTTCAAAACGTATTTCATAGGCTAAACTCGAACACGAGAGGTAGGCTTCTCTGCTCCTATTTCTCTTCGAGACCTCTGAGAGAAAGGAAGAGTTCGAAGACGAGAGTAAAAGAGTGAAAAGCAAGAGAATGTTTTTCCATATAATATTAGAGAGGAACATGCAACTGCATCCTCGCTACTTTGGTCGCAATCTCAGAGAGAATCTCGCCGCTAAGCTCATGAAAGATGTCGAGGGCACTTGCAGGTTTACTTCTTCTTCTTTACCTTATCAGACCCACAATTCGTTCTGCTCCTACTTAATTGACGGTGCGATATATTTTTTTTAATGTAAATAAGGGAATTCTTGAACTGCCCAATCTGCTTCTGTTTAAAGGCACTGATTTGTTGAAGAAATAATTATGTGACTGGTTGTTAATAGATGGAGTAGCGAGCGGAGAAAACTTGAGGGTCTTTGGGCCCTTATGCTTATTCTCTGTGTAGACCTGAGAGGGGGAAGGAAAAGGAACTCTACTGGATGATATTTCTAACTCTTGAAGCAACATATGATATGAGTTGACAAGAATTGCCTTCCTTAGAGACAACTTTGTTGTCAGTCCTATTTATTTATGTGAACAATTTGCTGTAATTTGGAGTCTAAGAAGCCCTCATATCGATCTCAGCTAGAAAAGGGAAGAATACTGTTTACATCGTAAATACCTGAAAATGAATGCTTGTCATTGGATTAGTAAACCAGTTCAGAGATCGATCTTTCTGATGGTTGAAACTGAAAGCCAATTAAAAGATCAATGATTCTGATGGTTGAAAATGAAAACTTTTGCACATTTTTAGCGCTGAATGATGACAAGACCACATTTTTTTAATGCAGTGCCTCTTATTTGCAGTATAGCATGTGTTTGAGTTTCATGATGCTCTAAGCGCAAATCATAGTTTCAGCATTCCTTAAACTGCTTTGTGATTGATTATTCTTTAAGTAGTAAAAATAGTCTAGGAATAACCAACTAAAAAGTTATCTAGATATTGGCAGTGGAAGACATGGGTTTGTGGTGGCAATAACAGGCATAGAGAACATTGGAAAAGGATTAATCCGAGATGGGACGGGATTTGTGACATTTCCTGTTAAGTACCAGTGTGTTGTATTCAGACCATTTAAAGGAGAGATACTGGAAGCTGTTGTTACCATGGTGAACAAGGTATGCATCCCTCTCTTACTAATCAAGTGATTTTAGTGTTGCATATAAATTTTTGTGGACTTGTAATGTGGTCAATTTATAACTCTATTCACATTTCATGCAGATGGGGTTTTTTGCAGAAGCTGGGCCAGTTCAAATTTTCGTTTCAAACCATGTAAGTTTTGCATAACATTTGACAACGTGTCCCGAACAGGATTTTGAGCTTCATGTCTTACTTTGTGTTAGGGCATTGTGCTTTTTCTTTATATTCATGAATTTTTGACTCTTGTAAGCTGCAGTTAGAATATTTAATCATTTTCAGTGACATGATGTTGGCTACCCTAGTAGACATGCATGTGTTGAATATCTTCTGGAGGAAGGTTGTCTTCCAGTTGAAAGTCCTGCTTTGTTGTTCTGCTTTTCCATCTTTTGATGTAGGGCAGACCAATTAAAAGCAAGTACAGCAACAAGGGAAAGAGAATCAAGAGGAGAGAGAGAGTGTGTGGGTGGGGGGTACCGCAGTTTGCTTTTCCACTTGTCTGATTTTGTGAGTCTTATCAGTAGATAGTTAAGGTTTTGGGGACTTGAAAATTTTCTTATGAAGATTGTGGACAGTTTGCACGAAAGGCACTTCTCTTTTCCTCTCATTCTACGCTTATCTTTTCAGTATTCTGTCCTAAATTAGTTTTGCAAAAAGGCTGTTCCTTATCTTTTTTCTTTTGGCTCTTGTTGGACCAATTTATGGGCGATTACCAAGACCCCTACCCAGCCTCTTCTGTACTGAACTCCAGACCTTAGTTTCTAGGATGAGGGATTGCTATGGTAGGGTTCCCTTCTTTCTTCAGGAATTCTCATTGCTGTTTGTTTGCATTGATCTTCTATAAAAAAATTTGCAAGTTTTCCTTTGTTCATGCTCTTGAGGATGAAGCGGAATGGTCTGACTCTCGAAAGTATAGGCTTTTATAATTTCATCTTGTATGCATTATGTACTGATGTTCTTTTTCTGTGTTTTGTAGCTGATACCGGATGACATGGAGTTTCAGTCTGGGGATATGCCAAATTATACAACTTCTGATGGATCAGTATGCTTTGATTCCACCTTATACTTGACAGAGAATGAGTTTCTTAACATTTTTATTTGAATGGTTTATTGCTGTTTTTCAGGTTAAAATTCAAAAGGACTGTGAAGTGCGACTAAAGATCATTGGAACTCGAGTTGATGCAACAGAAATTGTAAGTTTTTTAAGTTTATTGCAGCTTAGTGGTTTACATGTCTACCATTTTTTCTTTTTGGTCAAAGGTCAGGGGTTTTAGTGTGTGAACCTATGTTTTTGGTTAAGGTTAATTTACATAACCTAGAATTTATTCCAGGGAATCCTGGTTGGGTTGATGGCTGGCCCCGCTGGCGGTTGTGCCGATCAGTTTGGGTCTCTTGACGATTTATTTTTTTTGGATAAATAATTGTTTCTATGTGTTTGATACCTTATAAGAGCTGAGGAAAACTTTGAAATCTTGAAGAATGCCATGATATTTTGAAGTTCTATCCTTGTTACTCATGCGCAGTATATCTAGTGCTCATACCATTTGTGATGAAGTCTAATGGCATTTCTCTCTGTATTTTTGCAGTTTTGCATTGGCACCATAAAGGACGACTTTTTGGGTGTGATTAATGACCCTGCAACTGTTTAGTGTTAGTTTAGAAGATACCATGCAGTTTCTTTCTAAGCATTGCAGAATGTCTGGTATTAAGCGTGTGAATTTGAGATCAGACCCCCTTCAGAATATGATGCTCTACTTCACGAAGTGGATTAAAACTTCATTTCAAGTACAGTGAACGTTGTCCCGGATTTTGTTGTATCCTTAAAACTTGAAGGACATTGTTGTTGCAGGTTTAAACTCTTGTAATGTAGTTCGTGCCTTGGAAAGTGAATGAATCTATCCCTCGTTGCTTTCGGTTACCATAATCGATATGGATGCCCAATAGTCGTTTCTCTGTTATCCAATGTTGCCTGCCTGCCAAACCGATAGGTTTCCAAGTTAGCTAATTTGAGTTTATAATAAATAAAAGCCTACTATGGTAGCCATAACAGCCTAGTGAATGTATATTTTGGTTTAAATATTATACAAATCCACCTTAGCTCAAATCCTCAAAGTGGAATTCTCAATAGTCGTCTTCTAATCTCCTATGGAGCAATTAACAAATTTTACAAATGTCAATCAAGTCTAAGCAATGTTTAAACTTGAGTAACGAAATTGATTTTATCAACATATCAACAAGATTGTTGGTGATCTCAATCTTCTAAAGAAGAATATTTCCCTCATCGATAATCTCACGAACAAAATGAAAATTCACATTAATGTATTTTGTACATGCGTGATGAACTTGATACTTTGTTAAATAAATAGTACTCTGACTGTCGTAATAAACATTCACATAATCCTGATAGACCCTTAAATTATCAAGCAACCCTTTAAGCGAGATGGCTTCGTTAATTCTTTTTTGGTATAGAAACGTGTCTTAAATGAGACAGGAGCTGGGAAGAAGATGTTGAATTGAATCTGTTACATGAGCGTGACGTGCTTAATATTATTATGAACGCCTCGATTTCCAAAGTCTATTTTGCGTTCCCAGCGAATAAAAATCCACCGACTTCATTTCCTGTATGGTTATGGAAGAAGATAAAAAGAGTTTTGCAGGAGCCACCCAAAAGCACTTGCCATTTCTTGACTGGCCAATTGCAGCTGCCACCGAAAAGCACTTGCCAGTTCTTCAAAAATTCTAATTTGCCATGAAACTTGAAGGCCATTCTCACCAGTAGTAAGAAGCTTTAGACAGTCTCAATGTGGGCTTTTCACTCTCCTCAACACACTCATCCCCCATTGCAGGCCAACTGCATAACTCGTTCCTTTGTAAAACCAGTGATTTGTTCCATAGCCTTGAACCCTACTACCACGGCAGCCAATAACAATCAATTAATTCAGTCTTTGTGCAAGCAGGGCGACCTTAAACAAGCACTTAAGGTACTGTCTAGCGAGCCCAATCCCACCCAACGTACTTATGAGCTTCTACTTCTCTCTTGCACTCACCACAAGTCCGTTGTTGATGCCCAACACGTTCACCGCCACCTTCTCGCAAATGGATTCGATCAAGACCCTTTCTTGGCCACTAAACTCATCGGTATGTATTCTGCTTTCGATATGATTGATCATGCGCGCAAGGTGTTTGATAAAACTCAGAGGAGAACTCTTTATGTGTATAATGCTTTGTTTCGAGCGCTTAATCTAGTTGGTTGTGGAGAAGAGGTGTTGGATATGTATAGGCGGATGAACTCTATCGGCGTTCCCTCAGATGGTTTTACCTACACTTACGTGCTTAAAGCTTGTGTGCTATCGGAATGTTTGATGTCATTGCTGAGCAAGGGAAAGGAGATTCATGGCCACATTCTGCGGCATGGATATGAGGATCATGTCCACATTATGACCACTTTGGTTGATATGTACGCGAAATATGGTTGCGTCTCATATGCTGGCTCCGTTTTTGGTCAGATGCATGTGAAAAATGTTGTGTCCTGGAGTGCTATGATAGCGTGCTATGCTAAAAATGGGAAGCCCTTTGAGGCATTGGAGCTTTTCAGGGAAATGATGCTTAAAACACGAGATACAAGCCCAAATTCTGTGACAATGGTCAGCGTGCTGCAAGCTTGTGCTGCACTTGCTGCTTTAGAGCAAGGGAGGCTGCTCCATGGCTACATTCTTAGGAGGGGACTTGATGATATATTGCCTGTTATAAGTGCTCTTATAGTAATGTATGCGAGATGCGGTAAGCTTGAATTAGGGCAACGTGTTTTTGATCAGATGGACAAGAGAGATGTTGTTTCATGGAATTCTTTGATTTCTGGTTATGGGGTTCACGGGTTTGGGGACAAAGCGATCCAAATTTTTGAGGAAATGATAGACCAAGGCGTGTTGCCAAGTCCTGTTTCGTTTGTAAGTGTGTTGGGAGCTTGCAGCCATGCAGGACTTGTTGAGGAAGGGCAGAGGCTATTTGAGTCAATGCGAAGAGAGCATGGTATCTACCCTAGTATAGAGCATTATGCATGTATGGTGGATCTTCTTGGACGTGCCAATCGGTTAGATGAAGCAGTTAAACTGATAGAGGAAATGAGGATTGAACCAGGACCTAAGGTTTGGGGTTCTCTTCTTGGATCATGTAGGATTCATTGTAACGTTAAGCTTGCAGAGAGGGCGAGCACGAGGCTTTTTAAGCTTGAACCGACAAATGCTGGGAATTATGTGCTTCTCGCAGACATTTATGCAGAAGCTGGAATGTGGAATGAGGTAAAAAGAGTGAAAAGGCTCATAGAAGCTCGAGGACTTCAGAAAGTTTCAGGTCGCTGTTGGATAGAAGTTAAAAGGAAAATGTATTCATTTGTGTCTGCAGATGAGTTTAACCCGCAAATTGAGCAGCTTCATGCGTTGTTGGTTAAATTGTCGATGGAGATGAAGGAGAAAGGCTATGTGCCACAGACGAAAGTGGTGCTTTATGATCTTGATGCTGAGGAAAAGGAGAAGATTGTTTTGGGTCATAGCGAAAAACTAGCTGTTGCTTTTGGACTCATCAATACCGGCAATGGGGAGATCATCAGGATTACCAAAAATCTGAGGTTATGTGAGGATTGTCATTCCTTTACAAAGTTTATCTCAAAGTTCACAAATAAGGAGATTCTAGTAAAAGATGTCAATCGGTTTCACCACTTTCGAGATGGCATTTGCTCCTGTGGGGATTATTGGTGATGCTATGCCACAACTAATGTCTTCTTGTTTTCCTTTCATAGTTTTATTAGACAATAGAGAGATCAATAATTGGCCCATACAATTATTCAACAAAAGTCCAGATCTTTTTATATAAGCTGTTTAGTACAGATTGGAATAGCCATTAAATTCAAACCCTGGAAAATATGGTAACCTCTCCTGAACAAATAGGCAATTACCTCACCTGGAACCCTTAAAATCTGTTAGGAACAGAAAGGAATCCACAATAATTGACTGATACAACGGAGCATATCCGAGTATAATGGCAAAGAAAGTAGTGCTTGTGCACTTGATAGTTAATAACCTGGTGCTCTCTGTCTCATCACGTTACAAAAGATCTGCTCATATGGTAATTTGATAAGATACATTCCAATGTTGCTTGCAAGGGGCGGAATAAGATACATCCCTGCGCTACTTTCTTTTTTCATTGAACAGTCACAGAATCATCTTGCTTCATCTTGATGAGACTTTTTTCGATGTTCCTAAGCACTGGTTTGTAGCTGAAAAGGCAAATGTTGGACCATGTTAAACCGTATAACATATCAATTCACGCAAAGTTAGGGAAATCGAGAAAAGAGCGAGAAAATAACTTACAGGCGTCCAAGCTCATTGTACGCTTGAGTTGATTGTTGGAGTTTTGCTAATAGCTGCATGACCTCCCCTGATAATGCTTCTGCTCTACTTTGCTCTTTGGCAAGTTGACCCTAAAATGGTATATACAGTGACCATGCGATAATAAAGACAACTTTTGAACCACTATTTATGATTTTTCCATATCTGGCAATTGTATGCCCCAGTAGGCTACTACAAGAGACCATAAAAGAAGTATAACACTAGGAAAACAAGTCCTCCTTCCTGTGCTTACTAACCTTGAGGGCAAGAATTTCTGAGGCAGATGCCTGTGAACCAGGTATAAGCCCATCTTTAGGTTCCACTGGTCCTCTATTGATGTCCTGAGTGTTTGAAGATAGTACAGTAGCCTGTTCTGTTCTTAACTTGTCAAGAGTTCTACGAAGCTCTTCATTTTGCTTAAGGCAGTCCTTTACCTGCAAAAGTTTAAGATACAAGGCAGATTCATAATAAAAATAACCATAAAAAGGATAAATTTAAAAATATGAAAATTATAAACAGAAGTCCTCACAAAATTTTGGGGCATAAAATTATAGTGCTCACCCAGTGTCACAAATCAGTCATTTTAGTAATTCTGGTCTTCCAAGAACACAGAGACAAGTTGAACAAAAATTTCATAACAGTGGCCTCACCTTATTTTCCCATTGCTTGGCTGTGTTTTTTGCCTCTTGATAAGAAGATGCAAGATTTGAGTTTTCTTCGAAAAGCTTTTCTATCTCTGAAGATTGGGAATCAATCTGTCAAAAGAGTTCCCATGCTAGGTCACCATAACATGATAGATCTCCTCGTAGCATATCACTGAGGAAATTACCAAGAAAGAAAAAGCTATACCTCAACCAGAAGTTTCTGTCTACTATTTTCCAATTTCTCGATTACCACAGCCATATCATGGACCTGCTTCTCCAAATTCTCCCGATCTTCCTAAAATAATGATATAAAAACCAATTATCCATTGTCACAAAAATCTCGAGAAGAAATTCCTCCATAATCACAGAGAGGTCAAGCATCAAGTAAATAAGCCAGTCACATTTCAAAACAAGCAGCTAAAAAAAAAGAAAATAACAATTAAACACATTCTCTTACCAATGGCAAAGCCCTATGTATTACCTTCTCTGGTACTTCTGCAATACAGGAGCTGGAATCACCAACTTAAAAGAATGATATAAAAAAAATTGTAAACAATTGGCCAGTGCGTGATACTTCATGCATATGACCTACTAAATGTATAAAAATAATTCAACCATATTGTATTAATAGCCCTCGATGCAAGCAGCCTACTGGGGACTTACTATAGGGGTGTACCTGAGGTCCTTGTGGATATAGCTGCCAATTTTTCCTCCAACTCTTGCTTTTCAGACATAAGAGTAGACAATCGTATTTGCTCCTCAGCTAATTGTTTTTGCTCTTGCTGCCTCAATAATGACTCATGCTACAAATGCCTATCCACCGTAAGAGCATTATAAACTGATAATTCAACATAAATGTGGAGAACAAGATTCTAACCTGCAGTTCAGACTTTAAAGTGGCCAACTCTTTTCCCAAGCTTTGCACTTGATCCAATCCTATACCCATAGATGCCATTCCACTAATTGGATTGTTCATTGCTTGTTGCTGTATCAAGTTTAATTCCGCTCTCAAGGCCGCTGCATCTTCCTCAGCCTTTCCAAGATAGTTATCAGAATCAAGAAGCTTAAGCTGATATGAAGAATATAAACAAAAGCTAAATGCATACTCTGTATTGTTCTTCTTCTGCTTCTTTTACCCGTTTCTTAAGTGTTCGAAGCTGGGCTGCAAGGTCCTCCTGCACTAAAAAATGACAGTTTATGATTTTGAGGGTGAACCATACCTAGCACATAAAAATATGTAACCTCATTAAGCTTACCCGTGCAATAACTGCTGCATCTTTCTCCATAGCTACATCCTTGAGTGCTTTTCTTAAAGATGGGACAGTGTTTTGCTCCTGAAATGTATACGAAAAACAAATTGTTTAGAATTTAAGAGATTAGATATCATCTCAGAATCTATACTCTGCAACCGTATGTCAAAAATGATTTTTAAAATAATTGAAGAAAGGGAAGGAGAAGGTGAAACAGGTAAAAAGAAACACATGCTGGTACTGATACAGACACATACACAGACATACATAGACTGAGAGAAATTCTTTTTACCAGATCATTCAAGCGCTTCTGTAATGCTTCATTTTCAACATCCTTTGTCTGAAGCTGAATCCATTCATAGAGTATCTTTTAACACAAACCCTTTCTTGTCTGCGGTATAAGTGAAAACTGACATTGAATGTACCAACAATACCTTCAAAGACAATGTCTTGTTACTTTCCTCCAATTCTGCACTCTTTTTCTGCAGATCTTTTAGTTGAGACACCAAACTAGTAATATCTATCTGCAAACAAAAAAAATTATTTGATAACAGTGAAAACAAAATAACATTTTTACTAATCCTCCCACATCGAACATAATTATAGAAGTTCTTTCTGTAAAAAGACAACATAAAGAAAATTGCTCCAACAGATTTGTTAATTCACTAATAAAGTCAGACAACCTCAAAGAACTTGAGAATGTCATAATTCTTTTCCGTAGGCAATGAAAATCATTAAAATTCAGGCACATCAAATTTCATGCATTAAAAACGTTTCATAAAAAAATTACCTCAGAGAGTCGATTTCCGCTCTCAGATTTTTTCATTCCCGAATTATCTGTCAACGAAACAAAATTGTAAAAAAGATGGAAAACAGAAGAGGAAGCTAAAAGGTGACGGATTACCGATAGGGATGGAAGGCTTGGTAAGATCTGGTCCAGAAGAAGTTTTGCTTAATTTCTCCGCTGCTCTCTTTTGCCGAATCTCTTCCAACTGATACAAACAATGAAATAAGCTCAAAAGAAGGATATTTCCTTTAGATTTTCCTATAAATGAAAGGCATAAGGCGTACCGTTCGTCGACCAAGAGACGCGTGATGCGAGTCCATGGCAATGAGAGAAAAGAAAATTTCAGAGAACGATCTCTTATTTCTCGAAGCTCACAAATTTCAATTCTCTCTCCCTTTACAATCAATACATGAAAGTTTCAAGACGGAGAAGATGAATAACGGTAGGTGGTTTGGCTTTCCAAACGCTACACTCTATTATTTTGTTAAAATTTGTGAAAAAATACTCTATTAGAAATTTTTAATATAAAATTATTTTTAATATAATATATTATATTTTCAAATTTATTAATTTTATTATGTTATATTTATATAATTTAAAAAATTTTCACATTAACTTTGTAAAAACTATAAATTTAATCGGATTCAAACTTAAAACTTAAATCTTTGAATCTGATCAAGTTTCAGATTTAGTCTGAGTTAGAACAAAAATTTCAATTAAGCTTGACCTAACTCATTTCCGTCCTTAGTCAAAATTGACGTCTTGTATACACAAATATTTTAAAATTGTGGCGGCAAGTATAACTATGCTATGTTAGAAAAAAATGGGTTATGAGCTGCAAAAGTTTTTGGACAATCCATATATTTGTTTGCAAGGTTGGCATTTTTAAGCGTACCACCATCATCAAGCAAGGTAGCAGCTACAAACACCGGAGATTATTCAAACTTTTGTCCATCTAACACGGTAGCCAAATCTTTACCGCCTTTTCCTGCATAAAACCCAAAAGGGAAAAATCGGGTTGGGATTCGATCCGAACTGTAGTGGAATAATCACAAATTTTTTTTGTAATTTTTGATTTTTCGAAAATCAATATTTATTTAATTCTATAAAATGATTAACACGAATTACAATAAAGCGGAAATTTAATTCGTATCTTATTCTAAAGCTTGATTTGTATCTTGATGTACCACTCAAATCGTTTCCGAAACTAATCCGTCTCAACCATCATAGCCGCGTAAGTGTCCGGCTTTTAACGGTATCCACAGAACAGGTTAAAAGAACTATGTAACTTTTACAAAGAGGGTTAAATATGAAGTGCTAGCTTCATAGAGCTCAAGTCTATTTATAATAAGCTTTAGATGTTTTAGTAATTTAATTGAAATTAAACACTAATTTCAATTAAACTTTAATTATAATTATAAATAATTCTAATTAAATACCAATTATGCCCAAATAAGATATAGAGCATGGAATTAGACATAGAGCATAGAATTAATGTCTACTCTATTTTGAGTTCAATTATATTAGTTTTCCGCCATTAGCTATTGATTCAATTAATGATATTTGTAAACTGTTTACAAAATATCATTCCACCTTTGATAAGGATTTCCTGAATCAATATTAATTGAGAACAACGGAACATGCTCCTTAATTACTTTAGGATGATGAATTCTATCTTGATCATTCAACTATCTCCATATAGTTCATGCTACATCCAATGATTACCGTTTAAACAACCTTTGATAAAATAAATCAAGAGTAGTTTCAAAACATAGCAATCTCTATATAAGATAACTTTGATGACCTCAAGTCAAAGAATCACATATACAATCATCATAATGAGAATTTCATAGACATATAAGTAATGTTCTAAATAGATTTCTCATGTTGGGTCTGTTCAGTGAACTTGTTCTCTAATAAGTACCTACACTTTTATTTAAGTATCTTTATACTTTAGCCTATAAGATTGACCACTTCCTTCATAAGGAAAAACAAAACGCGTGCTAGTCTTTTTCCGATCTATTAATGTATAATGTTAATGGAACAATGACTAGGAATATCTAGGAATAATACATAAATGCAATATTAATCTCATAATTATAATCTCATTATAATTTCATTTGCAATGTATAATTATCCCATGGACTTTATCATTTACATCTAAACATGTACAAGATGAAGCATGCCTTTAAATAATTTGTCACTAAACTATAACCAAATCGATTGGCTGTAGGGCATAAATTAATAATTTACTAACTGAGCATAAAAATTAGAGTCAATCACTCTTAGTGGGAGTGTTTGGAGAGCTCAAGCTAGATAACTGCGAACTGCAATGGTATTTTCTTACTAAGATTATAGTTACCATAGAATTTGGTAACTAAAAAAATGGCCAACCAAAGGCACAAGCATTACCTTCAATGCCCTCTAGAGCATATATTGATAAAGATGCCCCGGAACTTCTCTTATTCAGCTCTATCTTTAGCTTTCCTGTCTTCATTTTTATTTTTCAAAAACAACAGCATCCACAACAGTATTTAGGCCAGCAGTTGCAAATCTTAGTTGGAGATCTCTTTGCTTTTAGTGATGGAATACTCTCGAGTATATATGGTCCATATGATTCACAACCAGCATAACATTTCTGAAATGTTGTAATGGTCTGTTGCTATCCATTGACTCTGTAATAGGCATAGCAACATATGGACAATTATGAGTTGTTTTTGGGTCCCTAATCTTCTGCTTTCGTTTTTAAGAATAGTTTATACTATTAACTTAAGAGTTAAGAGGTTAGAAGATTTAGAAACACTTCATTTTGGCAGTGGGATTTAACTAGTGGATAGAGTTTTTTTAGGATGCAGTGGCTGGAGGTATGGTTTGTTTCGGTTATGCTTCTGCCTATGTTTTGATATGTATATATATATATATAGGCTTATAAGATTTGATTTCACCTTACCTTCAACTCGAGTTTTGGGTAAAACAGTGGTATCAGAGCCTCTAGGTAACCACCATGTCTTGTGTTCGAATCGCAGTGATAACCATCCTGCACTCACAAGGTCTGTAGACGTCTGCTAACCAAGCGGATGCGTGGTGGGCTTATAAGATTTGATTCCGCCTTACCTTCAACTCGAGTTTTGGGTAGAACAAAGAATAATGTCATCATTACTCCATCTTCTTGCTATGTTCAGGAACCATCGATGAATAGGCTGTTGGACCTTGGTAAAAAGTCAATAGGGCTTTATTGTTTGTCTTGCACTGACTTTAATCATTCTCCTATTGCTACTAATCATTCTCATAATAGATCTGTTGATAGAACTGATAGTATCTTTTGCAATTCTATAACTACTGTCCATGATATTGCTAATCTTTGGCATTGTAGAATGGGTCATATACCCTATCCTGTTATCCAACATATAGACTGTATGCCCATTGTTTCTAAGTCTAATAAAATTTGTCCAATATGTCCTCAAACACGATAGTCTCACAATTTTTTTTCCCTCTAGTTCTTCTTTTACTTTTCAAGTTTTTGATATTTTACATATTGGTATTTGGGGTCCCAATCACAATCCCACTTACAATGGGTACAAGTATTTCTTGATTGTTGTGGATGATAATTCTATATGTACCTAGATTTTTCTTCTTTCTCATAAAAGTGATGCTTTCCCCACTCTACAAACGTTTCTTTCTTATATTGAAAATCATTTTCAAGCTCATGTTAAAGTGATTAGATCTTATAATGCTTTAAAATTCACAGAAGGAGATGCTCTTACTTATTTTTCAGAAAGGGATTATTCACCAAACCTCTTGTGTTGGAACACCTTAACAAAATGGCAGAGTTGAGCGGAAACATAAACATCTTCTGAAAACAGCCCTAGCCATATATTTTCAATCCAACCTCCATATACAATTTTAGAGGGATTGCATTCTCACTGCCACCTATCTTATAAATAGAATGCCTCTCTGTTTAACATTTTTAGACACCTTATGAATGACTCTATAAATCTAAACCTACATATTCTCACATTAAATCCTTTGGTTTTTTGTGTTTTGCATCGACTTTAAAATCTCACAGAACTAAATTTGAACCCAGGACTGACATATGCATTTTCATTTAACTTTACAATTTATAGACTAAAAAACTTGTTATCAACACATATGTCGTTTTCCATGAGCAATCTTTTCTGTACAAAAATTAGACTTCTTCATCTTCAACCTCGCCTACTTCATCATTACCCAACTCAATCTTTCTCGATCCAGACACTCCATCTCATACACAACTTCCTACTCCCACTAATACTAAACCCTTAACTTCCATCCCTTCTACTTCTTCTTTTCATAGCCCCTCTCCTCTACCTTCTCGATGATCTGATGCATCACTAAACCACCTGCTTACCTTTAAGACTACATCTGCCATTTTCCTTCAGGAGCCTCCAACCTAGCTGCTACTTCCCCTTTGACCTTAATTACTCCTTTTATTGTTCATTAGTGCAATTTGGTTCAACTTGATTCTCTATTCACTACTTTTTCTTTGTTTCTCACTATATATATAGAACCCACTTCTTATAAAGAGACTTCTCAAGATCCAAACTAGATTTTAGCTATGAATAAAGAAATAAATACTTTACATGCCAGCAATACATGGTAGGTTACTAATCTCCCCCTAGTAAGAAGGCTATTTCCAGCAAATGGGTGTACAAAATGAAGCTCCGACCTAATGGTACACTTGAACGATATAAGGCTTAGTTAGTAGTCTGAGGTGATACTCAAAAGGAGGGAATATGTAACAACCCATCACCGATGGGAAGGTTAAATTGGTAAATTGGGACGGGTTAGGATTTTATATTGCATATTATTGATTGAGCATTCTTTTGGCCTCTAATTATAGAGGAAGGAGTTGTTTTGCACATGCACATATAGGTACTTGCATTCATGACATTTTTCGGCATTTAATTGTGAGTATGGTATGAATTGTGAATTTTGAGATAATTATGTTTGATTTTGATTTGTTTATGAATTATGGAATAATTGGGTTTGATTAGTGGAAGTTGGAACTGTTATAGAGTGGTTGCCAGTTGATAGTAACTTATAGAAAGTTTTTCTGGAAATTTGGGAGTAAATGTCCGGACCGGAAATTTTATAAGTGACGGACTGATTGACTTGATAGTACTAAATAATTGTTCAATGACGATGAGAAATTTAGATTTATGATTTTAGGAATAAAAGTAATGAGCTATTGGAATTTAGAGACAGTTTAGACTAGAAATGATTTTGTGTAGAGGAAGAGATTAGAGTGACCCTTTAAAATGCCTTAAGTTTGAAATCCCCCTGGAAAACTTTGAAAACCTCTTGGCTGAAAAATCGACTTTTCCTTCACTTAGGGTTTTCTCTCGTCTTCTTCTCGGTGATCTTCGATCCTCCCTACCCTTGCTTAATCCTTGATTTATTGCTTGCTTCTTCTTCCTTGGACAAAGGCTAACCCTAAACCTTGAGACATTATTTATATGGTGAGACATTCCAGATTTTTACTGATCACAAGAGTTTGAGGTATCTATTGAGTCAGAGAGAGTTGAATCTGAGACAGAGGAGATGGATAGAGCTGCTTAAGGACTATGACTGTATGATTGAGTACTACCTAGGGAAGGCTAATGTGGTGGCGGACGCGTTGAGCAGGAAATATCATATCAGTGCAGCTCAGATTCAGGTATTGAGACTGCCCAATTTGATTCAGTTGAGAGCTCTGAATGTGTAATTGAATCTGGATCAGGATGGGGCTTTGATAGCTACACTGAGGCTTAGGCCGATGTTACATGACAAGATCATGCGAGTTCAGGACAAGGATCCTATTATGGTGAGACTAATTGAGAGAGTGAAATCTGATTCGAGTTCTGATTTTGAGTTGAGAGATGGGACATTATGGATGGATCAGAGACTCTGCGTTCCTGATGTGGATGATTTGAGGTGTGAGATTCTAGAGGAGGCGCATATGGCCGCCTATGCTATGCATCCTAGTACTACCAAGATGTATAACACTCTTAAGCCGCATTTCTGGTGGCCTGGTATGAAGAGGCAGGTAGCTGAGTTTATTTCTAGGTGTTTGACGTGCTAGCAGGTTAAGGCTGAGCACCAGGCTCCAGTGGGGAAACTGCATTCGTTGCCCATTCTGGAGTGGAAATGGGAATGAATTACTATGGATTTTATTATGGAACTGCCTAGGACGCCGAGACAGCATGATGCCATCTGGGTCATTGTGGATCAGTTGACTAAATCATCCCATTTCTTGCCAATGAGAGAGAGCAATACTCTTGATCAGTTGGCCAAGAAGTAAGTAGCCGAGATAGTGTGACTGCATGGGGTCCCGTTGTCTATAGTTTCAGATAGGGATCCTAGATTTACTTCGAGGTTCTGGAAGAGTCTGCAGTCTGCTATGGGTACTCGATTGAGTTTCAGTACAGCTTTCCATCCTCAGACAGATGGGCAGAGTGAGAGGACGATTAAGACTAATGAGGATAAGTTACGGGCTTGTGTATTGGAGTTTCGAGGGGCATGGGATCGGTATTTAGCATTGATTGAGTTTGCTTATAATAATCAGTATCAAAGTAGCATTGGGATGGCTCCATATGAGGCTCTATATGGGAGGCAGTGTAGATCGCCTTTGTATTGGGATGAAGAGGGTATGAGGATGTTTGAGGGCCCAGAGCTGATTCAGGATACTGTAGATAAGGTAAAACTGATTCGGAGTCGCATTAAGGCGGCTCAGGATAGACAGAAGAGCTATGTGGATCAGCATCGGAGAGAGATGGAGTATGATGTGGGAGATAGAGT
>JAOTIZ010000008.1:35087488-35107382 GCA_027123425.1 Erythroxylum panamense | reverse complement strand
GAAAGTTTGTTAACTAAATAGGTTAGTGGACTAAGGCCATGTTTGGCTCCACATGCCTAATTATTAAAACCTAAGTCCAATTTCTACGTAAATCATCTCCCAATTTTCAATGGCTCACTTAAATAAATCCTAAAATCATGTATCTAAATTTCCAGTGTCATTGGACAGTCATTTCTACTACCGGTAACCAGTCAGTCTGCCACTTGGCATTTTTCCTAGTCCGAAAAAGTACCCCGAAATTTTCAGAAAAATTTCTAAAATTCTCCAAAAATTCAAAACTCACAAAGACCCACTCCAATTCAATTTTCAAGCACAAAAATCATATTTTTCACAATAAGCACATTAGAGACACATATACCGGGAAATGCCATGAATGCATGTACAATCATTACATGTGCAAAATTTACTATTCACGTGTATATATGAATGCATGAACATAGCAAAATAATTTTAAACACTCCTAACCTGTTCCAAATTACTATTTTACCCTTCCCATCGGTGATGGGATGTTACACTCAGTACACTTGCATGCCTATAGAAGACCAATAGGAGTTGTCTAGAGAACTGTGTGCAAAGTTGGAATTATTATATTCTGCGACTGAATTGTTCTCAAGAGCAAAATATCCAACTTCGTGCTATTGCTTTATCATTATATATGAGGTAAAGAAAGCTTTATCTTAGATGTTTGATTCTAATGAGGTTATTCAGGTTAAGATAGAGCAAATGATGGATGAATTGAATTCTTATTAGTATATGGGTAGACATACTGTTGCAGTCATATCTATATTAGACCCGAGATACAAAATGGAGGGGGTTAACTTTATATATAATGGGTTGTATGGTGATCAAGCTTAAGGGCATGTAGATGTCATTAAACAATTCTAATATGAATTGTTTAATAATTATCAACCCAGAATGAATAAAATTCAAAATTAGGATCATTATTGTTCACGCTATTCAACTCTGACTTTAGTTTCAAGTTTAGGCTCATCTTCTAATGGCAATTTATTACTTTTACCTATAAAATTTATGAAAGAAAAAAGGGCTAGGACTTCGTAAATATGATAGAGTTAGATAAATATTTAACGGAAGATTATATAGCTAAAGTTGAAGGTGTGTAGATTGATGTATTGTTATGATGGAAGAGTTGTGGAAATGATTTTTTTGATCATAAATACTTGCACAAGACCTATTAGCAATTCCATCACCCACTACTATTTTAGAGTCTACTTTTAGCACTAGTGGTCGGGTTGTTAAGCCTCATTATGCTCAACTTCACACTTATACTGTGGAAACCCTTATGTCTGCCCGAAATTGGTTAGATGATGAAGATATTGAGGGTAAACTCTTTACACACACACACACACACACACACTCGTATTAATTTTGTCTATTTTTATATTATCTTACCTTGTATTATTTTTTAATTTGTATATTAATTTAACCACAAGTACTGATGCAGAGCTACAGATGACTAGTCATACACATACTCATACTCATCAATCAAGTGAACATTATTTTGATAAAATATTAGTTTATGAAATTATATTTAATTATTTATTAATTATTACCGTGTGCTTAATGTTCCTTTAATTTTAATATTACAGTACTAGATATAATGTTTCTCCATACAAAAGAAGTGATGCAAACTATTAACGACCCTGACTACAATAATTGCTCTCTCTAGTCTCCCCTCTCTCCAATCTCTAGTCTCCAGTCTCTAGTCTCCACTCTCAATCTCTCGCAGTCCCAAACACCTAGTCCAGAACATTATTCATGATTTTATCTAAATTTTTGTAAATTGTAGCATTTAAAAATTTTGGATAATCATTTTTTAAAATATGTCATCAATTAATGGATTTTGTTCTTATCATCAATTAATTGAATTGATCACTTTATTTATAATCTTTTTCTTTCATTTCCTACAATCCTATCCTTTTTTATTAATGAATGCAGCGTCATCTTATTCATTTTATCAATGTATATACATATTATATATATTCATTTATTATAAAATCTTAATTTTTATTAATAAATTGAAATTTGCAACTTCAATTACTTGAGTTGATCACTATAATTATAGGCTTTTTCCTTCCTTTCCTACAATCCTATCCACCTTCATTAATGAATTTGGTTTCATCTTGTTCATTTTATCAATATATGTACGTTTGATATATTCATTCACTATAAAATCTCAATTTTTATTATTCAATTGAAATTTATAACTTTATTTTATTAAATTAATCACTTTAGTTATAACCTTTTTCTTTCATTTCTTATAATCTTATCCTCCTTTATTAATAAATTTGGTTTCTTCTTATTCATTTTATCAATATATGGATGTTTTATATACTGTTATTAACCAATCAAAATTGTGACTTCAATTAATTGAATTGATCACTTTAATTATAATCTTTTTCTTTCATTTCTTATAATACTATCCTCTTTCATTAAAGAATTTTGATTGACATATTTCGTGATAGTCAATATTGTAATAAACCGCAAGTGCACCGTATAGCTGTAGCTAATACCAACAAGTACGAGTCGATCTGACAAAAACTATAAATACTAGCATACCCTTCCCCTATTATCTAGCCTAAGGATTGATTTTGGATTTTTAATGAAAAGAAACTAAAACTAAGGCAAGTAAAATAAAATAGAAAAAGAAATTGAATAAAGAATTCAAGAAGCCCTAGGAAATTATCGATATCGAGTAATTAGTATCTAGATTTTGAATCCCCTTACTTAACCGATAGATCATTTTTAATGCAATTGTGTTGTTGATTAGTTAGACCGTGGAGATTTCTAAGGTATGCTTGTAGTTGACCTTGAGTCTACTAACAACTAATCCTAAGGTTTCTCATCGAATTACTCGGGTTAAATCTTATAGGATTATGTTATCATTTTATGAATCCCTCTAATAAGTTTGACCTTAATCCGGAAGATTTATGTCATCCTATCTCTAAGGTTGCAATCAACTCTTTCCAATTATCGTGAATTTATTCAAACTAGGATTTCTTAATCACTACGTTGAAATAAGATTATGGTATACTATTTTGGATTACTAGAACATAAATAAAAACAGATAATTGGATCACATCTATCAATCAATCAATTGCATTAACAAAATAATCGACAAATGTTAAAGTATCCAAATAGGGTTCATCTAACCTAGATAATAATGTAACAATTAGTTACACATTGCTAAATACGAAATCAAATACACATATACAGAAACCTGAAATTGAAAACAATGGAATCATAATTCTATATCTCCCTAATTGTTCTCTATCGAGTATTCTGACAATATAGATGTCTGAACTTGTATTTTGGTGGATCTGTAGATAAAATATTCACATCTCTTGCATTTCTATCTCAAAATTAAGGGTGTTCATGGTAGGATAACCTGATCTGTTCATAAATAACCTAAACCTAAACCTGAATGTCAGGTTCGACAATTTCACAAACCTGAACCTGAACTTGAACCTAAAGAACCTATAGGATCAGTTAACCTATTTTTAGGTTCAGCTCTTAAGGTAATCAGAACCTATTCATATCAATATATATGACAAAAAGCCTACTACCTATGAAGAGGTTCTGAAGAGTTCAGAGTCTAAAAAATAGCTTAGCACTATGAAAGCATAAATGAATTCCATGTATGAAAACTAAGTGTGGACTTTGGTTGAGGCACCTGAAGCAATAAAACCATAGGGTGTAAATGGGTTTTCAAAAAGAAAACTGACATAGATAGTAATGTGATTACCTATAAAGCAAGGCATGTGGCTAAAGGTTTCCGTCAAGGACAAAGAATTGGCTATGATGAAACCTTCAACCCAATAGGATACTCTTAGCTATTGCCACTCATTATAATTATGAGATATGGAAAATGGATGTGAATACAACTTTCCTCAATGAAAATCTAGCCGAGGATGTGTATATGACACAACTAGGGGGCTTCATCTCCTATGATGGAGAAAAGGTATTTAAGCTTCAGAAATCCATCTATAGATTGAAACAAGCATCCAAGAGTTGGAATATCCACTTTGATGAGATAATCAAAGAGTTTGGTTTCTCATAAAATTCGGATGAACCCTGTGTGTATAAGAAGGTTAATGAGAGTGCAATCGTATTCCTTGTGCTATATGTAGATAACATATTATTACTAAGGAAATGAGGTCTCTATACTACAATCTATGAAGATTTGGTTGTCCAAACAATTTGCCATGAAAGATCTTGGTGAAGCAACTTATATCCTTAGGATAAAGATATATAGAGATAGATCGAAAAGGTTGCTTGGTCTTTCAATCAACGTACATAGACAAGATGCTAAAAAGGTTTAGCATGGAGCATTCCAAGAGAGGATATCTTCCTATGACTCATGGGATAACACTCTCGAAATTAATGTGTCCTAAGACATAAGATGAGAGGATGCACATAAATATGATCTCGTATACATCTGTAGTAGGATCTATCATGTACGTTATGCTATATCTGAGACTTGATGTATCATAAGCTCTAATTACGAGCAGGTACCAATCAGATCCTGGTAAGGGTCACTAGGTGGCTATCAAGAACATCCTCAAGTACTTGCGAAGGACTAAGGATATTTTCTTGATATATAGAGATGAAAATCTAAAAGTGACCGAGTATATTAATGCCAGTTTTTAATTTGATAAAGATGATTCCAAATCCCAATCAGGTTATATATTCACACTAAACAATGGGGCAGTCAGTTAGAAGAGTTCCAAATAAGAGTCAATTGTCGATTCAATGATTGAGGCAGAGTACACTGTTGCTTTAGATGCAACAAAGGAAGTAGTTTGGATCAAGAAGTTCATTACTGAACTTGGTGTGGTTCCTAGTAGTGATGGGCCTATACAAGTGTATTGTGACAACAATGGGGCTATTGTACAGGAAAAGGAATCAAGATCTCATCAAAGGTCCAAGCACGTACTCCGCAGATATCATCTGATTAGGGAGATCATTGGTCGAGCTGATGTACAAATAGAGAGAATTCCCACTGAGTATAATATTGTTGATCCGTTGATGAAGCCATTGTCACATAATAACTTTGATTTTCATATACTCGCCTATGGTATTAGATACCAAAGCGATTGGCTTTAGGTCAAGTGGGAGATTTGTTAGAGTAGTACCCTAAAGGCAATCACTTAGCGCATTTTGTACAAAGTTGTGTACAAACTTTATTTTCAATAATAAAGAAAGACATATTTCATTAATTTTTTGTTCACTATTTATGAATTGATATTGATATATAAGCAAATTAATGAAGTCTATGATATATGATATAGCATGAAGGAAATCTTGATGTGATCATACTACTGAGATTCCTATCATGTGAAATTATGTCAGCATCTAAATTATCCCTAGTCATAGGATTAATAAGATTGGACATCATTAATTTAGATAGACTAGCATATGTCAAACTCCTTGATTTGATCAAGCAGTGGATCTCAAAAACTGTAAACATGAGATGTTTAGAGTTAAGATGTGGATGCTTACTAGAGGTAGTAAGTATATTGGATGACCTACCATGAGATCATCATGTGGATGTTCTATTTTAATGTCAGTGATAATCTTATCATGGCAAATGATGCAAGTATCCTTAAACTTGAGGTACTTAAGGATATCTTAGATACTGATTCTGTGCTTTGACTCCATTCTTTGTTGCCTTACAGAGGTCGCTCATAGGGTGGTAGTTGGGTACAACTTGAGGTATTCAAAGGTAATTAAGTAGCCAATAAAGGATTCACCAGTTCTGTGATAGCATAAGATGATACCCATGGCCTTTTATCAGGGTTATTATTTGGAAATCTCTAGCCGAAGTACGTATGTCATGAAGAAAGTATTCATCGACATATAGAGTAATGAGTCCTAAGACGAGAACTAATATCACTTGGACTATATTTGATGTAGTCAGTCTGGTGAGAGTTGACACTTTGTCCATACTCATAACCAAGTGAAGTATAGCATAGTGAAAGGATGAATTGCACAGAAATTGTTTATAGGAGGGTTCGTGAGAGGGTTTATGATGAGCACGGGTTCATTCGTCAAACTGCTTACTTTTCAGTCAATTGGGGGTTATGATGTATTGATAGACGTCACTCATGACTTGCTTGGATTAAGTGTTAATCTAAGTGGCTAACATAACTGAGAACCTAATGGGTCACACGCATAAGAGTGACTCAGAGGATTCGTAAAATGGTTTTGGATAGAGATCCATTATATAGAGAGTAATATAACCAAATGGATCCCAATGAGATCGGGACATGTTCCAATAAGATTACGACATCGATATTGTTAAAACAGATCTTTGGTGTTTACCCACATCTGGAACCCAGTAGGACCAACCCTAGTGTGACTGGACCACCTATATATATAAGATGTATATAATGGGGAAAATGGGGAAAAGGTGTTTTAAAAGTGTTACATTTTTGTCTTATTGCATTTATTGTCTTTCAATGATAAAAGACAAAAATGATAAAAGACAAAACAATGAAAGCAAATAAGGGATGATGATCGTGTAAAATTGTTTTATAAGTTTTAAAAGTCATCTTCACGATTCTCTCATCATCTTTCTTATCTTCTTCATCTTCTTCCTCTCTTTCAATATTTTGCTCTCCTTAGAACAAAGAAGAGAGCTAGCACTCTTGTATTTATTCTAGCCATTTCTGGATCAAAGAATTTGATTTAGTTAATTGCTTCGATCTCTGCATAGATACCACTAGAGACGGTTTACTTTGGTAATTGTGGTTTGCGACAACCAGACGAGTAGAAGATTGAAGAACGAAGGAGACTACACACAAGATACATGGGTATTATATGAATGATTGATTTATGTAAATGTCATGAATTCTTTTATATATATATATATATATATATATGAATTGGGAATATTCAGCTAGGTTTTACAGTATTTCCTTGTATAAGCACATAGATCCTAGACTTGAGGAAAGTCCTAGGATAAATTTTTTTTATTTTCTGCACCGCGTGTATATGATGCTCGCACTATAATTTTCCTATAACTAGAAAATTCAAACTATCTAAAAAATCAAAGGAAATAATCATCGAATTAACAATCCATAGGTTACCTCCTATGCAATGCTTCTTTTAACGGCAGTAGCTTGATGCTCCTCTTATGCTCAAGGTGGTTCAAATGAATAGTGCAATGCTAGTGCAGTAATCAATCTTACCATTTACATATGAGCTACCATGCCAAAAGTTCCAACTTCCTTCTACTTCACTTTCCTTCGCTTCCTCCTCCACGATCGTTTCTTTGTAAATGCATTCCCAAATCCTCAATATCTTCCCATTTTTCTCGAAGTTTGGTTTCTTTGATGATAAATAGAAGTAAGGGAGAACTATTATCTTTCTTCAACACAGAAAAGGTTATTTGGTACTTTCTGACCCTCAAAGGTAGTTCACCCCCATCAACGTCAATTATGGACAGGCAGTATCCAAGAATGGTCGTCTAAGGACCATAGGGATTTTCACATCTTCTCCAATATCTAATACAAAGAAGTCTATGGGGAAGGTAAAAATATCAATATGTACTTGCACATCCTTAATAATCCCCTTCGTTCGATGAACTATTCTGTTAGTCGTCTTCACTAGCATTTTGTGAGTTCTAACTCTTCTAACCCCAATTTTTGACTAAAGGTATAGGGCATCATATTGATACTCGCTCCTAAATCTACAAATGCTTGTCTATTTTGACTTCATTGATACTGCAAGGATAGGTCCTCTTTCTTATATGTTATATTATGATTTTCTTCCACTATGCGCTCCTTAACCTTCTTCTTGATTGATTCCTTTAATGTGAGTTTCATTTGTAGTTGTTCTGTTATGTCTTCAACCTTGTTTAATTCAACCTCCTTAGAATTCCTTGTCACCTTGCTTGAAATTGACTTTTGCTGAGGTAGAATAGGGTACATAAATTCAGGTTGAGGTTCCTCGATTGGCTTAATTACAAGCTCACTTGGAAGGAATTCCATAATTGTTTGTCCTTCTTTATTATCTCCATCTACTTTCCCATGGTCAAGTTTCTTTTCTTAGGTCTGAGTGATGGTGATGATTCGCTCCTTTGGGTTAGATTTGGTATTCCTTTGGAGGGTTCCTACATTCCAAGTAGAAATCGCTTCCGTTAGTTGACCTACTTGGACCTCTAGACTGTGTATTGAAGATGTGTGGTTTTTAGTAACTTGCTTGAGCTTGCCATAAAGCCTCCTATGCATATTCTCCATGCCTCCAATTTTATCTAAAATCCTATCCAACATGGATTCCATTGAGCTTGGTTTGTCTTATTGGAAGCCTGGTTATCCTTGAGGTCTAAACTGTTCTCCAACATTATTCTTCCACGAGAAGTTAGGGTGATTCTTTCACTTGAGATTGTATATGTTGGAGTAAGGATTGTTTCCCACTCCTCATCCACATTGATATCCTATATAATTAACTTGCTCCAGATTGTTTTCCTTATTCAAGAAACAGTTCATTGTATCATGTTCCATCTGTCCACAGACTTCACACTTTAGTTGCACAGCTTTTACCGAAGCTGAGGATGAAGCCTTCATGTTGTTGAGATTTCGAGTTAAGTTGTCAATTTTAGTTTGCATGTCCATCATTTGATCAATAGCTATAATTTGTTTTTGTTCTCAGAAAGTAGTGGTCTACTCTTCTCATTCGTCCATTAGCAGCTATTACTTACAATCTCCTCTATCAACTTGTATACTTCATCTACCGTCTTTCTCATTAGTGATCCTCCTAAAATTGCATCAATCACACCTCTCATATATGGGGTTACTCCATTATAGAATGTTTGCAACAGGAATTCTTTGGGTAAGTTATGGTGTGGGCATTTCTGTAACATCTCGTTACCCATGTTGAGGCTAGAATAGAATTTATGAAAGATTATTAAAAGATTAGAAAATGCATTTCTTGTTCATGCATAATGTGACATACATATACACGTGAATAGTGAAATTTTGCACATGAAAATGACTGTACATGCATTCATTGACATTCCAGGTATAATTGTTTATAAATGTGATTGTTATTGAGAATTGTGGTTTTAATGTGTTAAGAATTGATTTGGAGAGTGTATTTACTTAGTTAGAATTTTTGAATTTTTTTGAGAAATTTCTTGAAATTGTTGGGTATTTTTGGATTAGAAAAAATTACCATGTGGCAAAACTATCGATGAATGATAGTGGAATTTATTGTCCAATGGAAATGGAAATTTGATGAATGACTTTAGGATTTATTGACAAGTTTCATTAAAAATTGGGAGACAATTAGAATTGGATTTGATTGGACTAGTTAAATGAAAGAACCTAGTTTAAAGTTATAAGAATTGGACATGTGGCAAGTGACAAGTGTCACTTGCCAAACTATGTCTTAAATCATTACTCTTTTAATTGAAAGACCCTCCTTTTGTCTCTCATGATGCTTTAATTTGGAAGACCACTTAATGTTTTTGGTCTTGCTTTCTTCTTCTCCATTTTCATGGGTTCTCTTCTTCTTCATGTCACTTTGTTACCACCCTCTACCAACACTAAACCTAGCTCTCTCATCTCTTACTTGCTTCTCTTTCACCTCGCTCTCTCTTTCATTCTCACCATAAACCTATCCCTACCACCTTTGGAAGATGATGATCGTGGGTTTCATGGGAAGCTAGGGATTTCTGGTATTCTTGAAGATTTTGGAGCTAAACCAAGTAAGTGGGGCTTTAATCATTACGGGCAATTTTAAATGAAGCATTTGTGATGATAGTTAGAGGTTAAATGACATGAAATTGTGTTTTATGTGTGATGAACATAAGTGTTGCAAAGTTTAAGTAAATGTCTAGCCTTTGTATATGCTTGATGAGTAATAAGTTATGAATTGTTATAGAGATGTTTTGAGGTTGAATGATCATCATAATGGGGTGAGAAATGAGTGCAAAAAATTGGTGGGTGAATGTATATGTTTGTGTTCTATTTTGGGTGTTTATGATCAAGCATGGAATTTTGATTTGCATATAGATGATGTTGAGCTAAACTTGAGGTATACATGAAATGGTTATCAACTTGAAACAATGAACTTAGGAAAGAGATATGTTATGAAAAAAAAGAATAGGAATTTATGAATGATGAGATGTAATGGATTGTTGATGAATAGGTACATAAACATGTCCTATTTTTAGGTTAATGACCAAATTTAGATCATGCTTTGTTGGTGAATGATATTGAGATGAATTGGAGTTGAGAATGAGGAGTAAATGAAGTAGAAAAGGGTGATCTTTGTACAAGTTATGATGGGTGTAAAATCTGAAAAATTGGAAGACGATTGACTGGAAAATGTTCTACTGAGTATGCTTCTGTGTTTTGGCCCTAACTTTTTCTCTAGTTATCCAAAATGAGATGATTCTTGATTTTGATTAAACTAAAGACATATGGATACATTTTTCATGAAGGGACATCAAATTTAAATTTTGTCTCTAAGAGTCTCAAAATTTGCTATGAAGATGAAAAACTGGGTATGCTTTTGTGAAAGTTCTTGAAGGATTTGGCTAGGATTCCTCTCGAGTAAAGTTAGCCGCAACCAACTTTTGGTTTTATCAAGGCAAAATTGTGAGATTTTTGTGAGAATTCCTCTCGGGAAGAGTTCACCGCGGTGAACTATTCTCTATATTGAACATGTTTCGATATTTTGGGAATATCATATTCTATAGTTATCAAAATGGAATGATTTCTGATTTTGAGTAAACTAGAGACATAGGGATACAAATTGTATGAAGAAATAAAATTCTAAATCGGATTGTAAGAATTTCAATTTAGGGGTGGAAATTGAGTATAGGGTACTGTTTCAGAATAAAAATAGTCTGAAAATATTTGGAGTATAACTTTCACAATGCTAATCCAAATTGCATGATTTTGGTGTCATTAGAAACTTAAGAGATAGGAGGACAATTCTAAAAGAGAAAATGTTCCAAATTTACTTTATTTTCATTGTAAGATTGATCATACACTGTATACCAGAAGATGTGTGTCAAGAAAAATCTAGATTTGATCAAATGAGTTATGAATTGTAATTCTAATGATTTTTATTGAGGTATAAACCATAAGTATACATGGTTCTTATGTGAGTTTGGTAATACAAATGTTTATGTGACGAGAATAATGGATAGATACCTAGGATTGTTATAAACATGCATTGTGCATATTGCATATATGTACATGCGCATTAATAAACACTTATAATTGTGCAAATTGTGATATGTGTTTATTGTGTGATATAGAGGAGCAACTGGAACGTCAACATCCAGACGTTGCTGAAACTTCCAGGCATTAGCTTTGGGAGAAACCTGTGAGTAACCTAGATGGTTTCTCTCAATTAACTGTTTGCTTTAAATTATGTTTTAAATGATAAGATGAATGTGATTGATTATGTTGATGCCAAACAAAATAGGTCCGAGATTTGATATATGAATGTGATATTGAAGTGCTACTTGTATGTGAATGTGACGAACTAAATGTTTCTTGACATAATTGATTTATTATGAGAAATGCATTCCATACATGAATGCATGGTCAGATAATGAGAGCTGTGACCTAAGTAGCCACTGAAAACGAGCTTAAAGCTCCAAATGTGATAAAGAGCTAAAGGCTCACTATATAAAATGAGCCCTGTATTCCCAACGAATAATGGACATTATAAATGAGCCCAGTATCTATAATAAATACTAGACAGTTTAGGCACTCAGTCACAACAACTTAATAATTAGAAAAGAGTTACATAAGCATTTCGTATACATTTTAATAAGTATGTTTAATTGATTGAAATACAAAAATTTTCTACTCTTAAATGAGAATGTGATATGTGATCAATTATGCCAAGATATGAAATATATGTTATATGTATGATGTGTTTCATGAATTGAGTAAACCATCGGTTACCTCATTGAGTTTGCAAAACTCACTAAAATTGTAACGTTGACTTTTCAAGACTGAGAGACAACTTTAGCTACTAAGAGACACTATAAGCAGTGTAAACTTGTACTTTTGGGAAGAAGAAGAAATAACTCAAAGGTCAGTCAGCTGGGATTAGAAAGATTAGATAGACTTTTGTGTAATTTCCTCTTTTATGTAGCGTATTTCTGTAATAGATTTTGATCATGTACATATTATGGATGTTTGAAAGCTATAATGTAAATATTTGGTTTATATGAAATGAAAGGAGGAAATTTGATTTTAAAATATGGTGTTTTTCATTATGATGCCCTATAAGAGAATATAGAATGATGATGCCAGGTTAAGGGAATGTTGTGATTGAAGGTAGTGCACCTTTATCATAGGTTATATACTGGAATGCCCTCAGGGCATACTGATATGTACCCTGCGGTAGTGGGGTGTTACAATTTCTATTGCAAATCCTTGTATCTTTCCCACGCTCTATAGATCGATTTCCTGTCACTTTACTGGAAGTTGATAATCTCCTTGATAACTTTTGTGGTCTTAGTAAAGGAAAATATTTGTCTAAAAAAGCACAAACTAGTTGATCCCAAGTGGTGACATTGGATAGGTTGAGAGAATGATACCAAGTCTTTGCTCTATCTCTTAAGGTAAAAGGGAAGAGCCTAATTCTTACCGCATCCTCCGACATCTGATGGTACCAAAAGGTATTACAGATTTCAAGGAAGTTCACTATATGTGCATTGGGATCTTCATTCTTTAGTCTATAGAATTGCATATTATATTGAAGCATGTTTAGGAGGGTTGGTTTAATTTCGAAATAGACTACTTATACAGGTGGCCTAGCTATGCCTTGGTTAACTTCATTGAACCTTAGTCTCATGAAATCCATAAGAGTTCTTTGTTGACATCCTTGGTTCGCTTCATGATCCAAAACTTGCTGAAATTCCTCGACCATTGTTGCTTTCGTGATTTCTTCTTCTTCTTCACGTCGAGTTTTCCTAATTGATCGTTCTAATCGAGTGATGTCTAACCCTAAGATTTCAGCTGCACGACTCGAACTTCTTATGACTTTTATGTTCATGCAACAGCACATATTCAACAATAGAGAGAAAGAAAGAACAAAAAATAAAAACTAACTAAAATGCCTTAAATGAAAGAATTAAACTGATTGCCTCCCTAATAATAGTGTCAAAAACTTGATCAAGTGTTTGATGTGTGTAAGTTTTAATAAATAACCTTCGATAATCCGCAAACGCACTGTTCGTTAGCGTAGTACGTAAGGTATCGATCCCATGAGGAGGGATAATCTAATCCTAAAATTTAAGGCCAGAAAACAATATAAAAATTTAAATTACAAGAAACTAAAAATGAGAAATTAATTCAATCAATCCAATTAAATCAAGAATCACGGAAATACTAATTACTAAGCAATTGGAACACACCCAAGAATCAACCTAAGGAAATTACCAATTGAGAGAAAGGAAATTTACCTATCGTTAATGCTAATCTAACTGATTATGAATTACTGGATTATTGGTTCTAGACGATCTTAGGGTTGATTATTCTATCTCGAGTTATAACCATTAACCTTAAATCATAACCTTAATTAAATTATAGAGGTTGCAAGCTTTCAATTTACAACTTATCCATAACCCTGATTAGCTCTAAAGTTCTCTAATAGACTACCAGAAACCTATGCAAGATCTCTCTTTACACAATTGACCTATTTGATTTAATTCTAGTTCTATAAAATTATCTAACTTTTGTTATCCCAATTTAATCGTTTTTTATCCGATTCACCATCGCAGTTTATTATCGAATTATGCAATTGTAGGATTAAATCACAATAAATCCAATTAACACCTAAACAATAAGATTTCATTAATTCAAAGATAAAACTCCGAAAGTGAGTTTAGAACATCTTCAACATTCAAAAATCCTATCATCAAGTTGTTATTCCAATTCTATACAATAATAAAACTGAAAATAAATAGGAAATACGATCTAAATGGATGGTGGGAGGCAACGACATCAGGAAACTCTTGATCCAAGAAGTACATCAAGTCAACTTCTTCTCCTTTTCTCTCTTCCTTCTTCTCTTTCTCGATCTCTCAATGAATTCTCTCTAGGGTTTCTCAAACTGGTTGATGCAAAAGCTCCTTCTACCTCTTTGTCTTGTTCTTTAAATATCCTTTGTATTCTGACCAACCCTAGGGTTTTTTGAGATCCGAAAGGTCTAAAAAATCCTTTAAAACTTAATGATTTTAAGTGTCTGTGTATCTGCCTGATCCAAGTCACGATCGTGGGCCACATTCGAGCCTTCTGCCATGATTGTAGGCAGCATTCGAGCCTTCTGTCACGATTGTGGCATGTGTCATGTCCTGGGCTTCTGTTACAATCGTGACATGTAGGTCATGATCGTTGGTCAACTCTGGTGCTTTTGTCACGATCGTGGCCTGATTGTTTCGTCCCGAATGTCTTTGAAACTTTTCCGTTCTTCGATGTTAACCCTAAAATACTAACAAACACATCAACGTATCTAAAAAATATAATATTTAAGCTCAAAGACTTGCATTAACCCATAAAAATACTTAAACACAAATAATTAACAAACTAACACAATTCTAACATAAATACATACTAAACGATTAAATTAACAATTAAATACATATCAAACTAAGTCATAAAATACGATTTAATTTACACTTATAAGCAAACACTCTCAAACTTTAATTCATAGTTTTCAAACATCTACTGATTACAACAGATGAGGCTTATTTTTGTACACTAATTAAGGGAATACAAACACTCTGCTTTACTATATTTTCTAACTACAATCATGAACTTTCAAAAAGCAAACAGTAAAAGTAAGAAACAAATGATCGTAAATATTAATCTTTTAAAGTAATAATCAAATAGATTTTTTATTTAAATCACCTTTTACGCGTAATAATTGACCGCACGTTTTATCAATATAAAAAGTAAAGAAGTATAATTTGGACATCTAAATTTGTTATAAATAATTTATTCGTCGACCCTAAGCAGAAGAAACGTAAAACACTAAAAACTTCCAATTTGCAGTCGACACAATCATGACCGCCACAGCTCCGAAACTCCGATGGGGAGAATTGGAGGAGGACGATGGCGAGGACCTAGACTTTCTACTGCCGCCGCGGCAGGTGATCGGACCAAACGAGAACGGAATAAAGAAAGTGATAGAATACAAGTTCAACGAGGACGGGAATAAAGTGAAGATCACCACCACGATCCGCGTCCGAAAGCTGGCCAATGCTCGCCTCAGTAAAAGCGCCATCGAGAGGAGGTCCTGGCCCAAGTTCGGCGACGCCGTGCATGAGGATGTCGGGAGTCGCCTCACCATGGTTTCTACCGAGGAGATCGTTCTCGAGCCTCCAAGAGCTCCAGGTTTCTTCTCCGTAAATTTTGTATCTTTTGCCTATAAAGTTGTTTATTTGATTCAAATTATCAAGAATTGGATTGATTTGGACTAGGGTTAGTGTGGTCATTGTGTTATTTTTATGTTGAAACTATTGGGGAGATGCTTTTGGTTGTTTCCTTAGCGTGATGATGCATTCTTAAATCGAGATATTCTTTATTTGTTATTGCTGAAATCCCTAGAATAAGTTTTCATGGTGAACTGAGTGAGATATTGACTAATTTCATACGTCTATGTTGTCCTATCTGGTGAGGTAGTGCAATCATGGTTGTTGGTCAAGCTATTTGGTCTTATGAGCACCTTTTATGAACTAAGCGTCCTGTCAGAAATGCAGAGGAACTTGCATTTTCTAGTACCATCATTATACCAACAGGGGATGTGATCTTTGGAGTTTTTAACCATTTGATTTCAAAAAAACCATTTGATTTGATTTCTTTTTTTTTTTTCGTTTTCTGATTACAAGGAGCCTTAAGATCAATCTTTCGATCCCCCTCCAACCGCATTAGGAATTGAAGATCCAGTATACAGGTTGCACGCCCATGCAATTCCTATTAGTGGTTTTAACTTAACTAGCATACTTTTTCTGTTGTAAATAATTATAGTTTGTCCTTTCTTATGTTAATTTCCTTTTCCTGTGTTATGCTGTAACTAATAACATTTTGGTCTTGAAGTACTAGCAATCACGTTTGTTCTAGGCCTTTTAAGGATAAAACTTTTCTTGATGGGTGTGCTAAAGCCATCCTTAATTGGCTTATAGATAGATAGATAGAGATAGTGACTTCGTAAAATGCCACATTGAGGATATGGCCTTAGTTTTCTGTAGGATTAACAATGGGTTTTTCACAGGTAGCAAACCAGAAGAAACAAAAGCTGCTGGAGATCCCTTGGCTCAACTGGGGAAAGGAGGAGCTGTTCTCATGGTGTGTAGAACTTGTGGTAAAAAGGGTGACCACTGGACATCAAGGTGCCCTTACAAGGATCTTGCTCAACCATCTGAAGGATTCATTGATAAGCCGCCGACAGCAGAGACTTCAACTGTTGCTTCTGGCACTGGCAAGACAGCTTATGTTCCTCCAGGCATGAGGGCCGGGGCTGAAAGAGGTGCAGGAGCTGATATGAGGCGCAGGAATGATGAGAACTCTGTACGGGTTACCAACCTGTCAGAAGATACTCAAGAACCTGACCTGCATGAACTTTTCCGGCCTTTTGGCGCTATAACCCGTGTTTATGTTGCTATGGACCAGAAGACTGGAATGAGCAGAGGTTTTGGATTTGTCAATTTTATGAACAGGGAAGATGCTCAGAGGGCAATCAACAAACTCAATGGCTATGGTTATGATAACCTCATACTCAAAGTGGAGTGGGCTACACCAAGGTCAAATTAGAGTATTATTTCCTTTTTGAGGTTTTGAATCTTCGTTATGTCTTTTATATTGCATGTATACAATAATTGGTTAATGGTTTGCCTAATTTGTTTATGAGATTTTGTTCGATTGTTGCGTGTGTAACAACACAGAATATAGAGTAGATTGTCAGGATAATCCGCAATGTTAGCTCCGAATGACTTGGTGCTTGAATCCATTATGAGTAATTTCTTATGATTCTGTCTTATTTCTTTCAAAGAAAACAATGTTCATTTTTCCATCACTTTTGTACATGGACGTTTTGCTTTTTTGGATTCAAGAAATGGTATGCTATATCTGTGCTTTCTAGGTGATAAATTGCAACAACAGCGAACCAAGCCCCGTAATTGATGTTTAACATCGAGAAAATCCACTAGTTGCACAAAGACAGTACCATACACGCTTGTAGTTAGATTTGTTTCTCTGCTTTCTCCTTTGTTTCGTTTGCTTATCGAAAACTCCCACTATCAGTCTCTGTAAGTCAAGTAATTTTTTTACTGAGAGGTTGAGAATTGGGCGGCTCCCTACACTTTGAAATCTGCCGAACACCCAATTCCATCCGGCTCGTTCGATTCATCAAAAGCATTGATCCATGCTCATCGATCTTTTTGTTGTAGAAGATTAAACTTTCCATCGCCGGAAGGAAACTTTTACTAACTTAAAGTTTCAAATGCAAGTAAGAAAGAACAAATACTGTGAAGAAAGAACAATAAAAAATTATTAGTAAATTATTTGGAGCTTTGATGAGCATCAATTCAATACATTGATCTTTTAGAATATAACTGAATCAAAGAAAAAAAAAATCAAAATCTAGAAAGTAGAGCCCTTTATATGCCCAAAAACAATAGGAATATTTTGTTCCAAAACTCATTTAAAAACTTCTAATGTCTCATATTGTTGCAAATAATCAAAGATAAGTATATTCCTCAGTTAAGGAATTCTTTATTCTTCTTGAAAATAAAAGACTGTAAGTATTATTTGTAGCATAATTCATAATTCTGAACATATGATCGAAAAGATTTTTGAATTACTAATTTCAAATTTTTTATGTTCCGTGAAAGAGGACGGAAGAAAGATGAAAGCAACAACAAAATAAAAAAATAGAAGGAAAAATGAAAACTAAGGGTCTGTTTATTGGGCCCGAATATTTTTTATTATTATTGTTAAGTATGATTTAATTAAATTATGAGGTCTTGATAGATTAATTATTTTTGGAGTTAATAGGTATGTCAATGTTGGTAGGATTTTAGTACTTTAGTTAATTGAATTAAATTAGTAAGACTAGTGCAAAAAGGGTATTTTTGGCAAGTCACTTAAGTTTAAAAACTATAAGGCATTGAAGGAAGGGCAAATTGGACATTGTACACTCATTAAGGGTAAAGTTAGAAGAAGAAGAGTGGTCTTGCTCTTAGAAGAAGAAGAAAAACGTGAGTTGAAGAGAGAAAGAAGAGAAATCGTGGAGAGGAGATAAAAGAAGGAAGTTTGAGCTAGGGTTCCATCTTTTCTTAGTTTTTAAGAGAGATTTTGGGATTATGCAAGAAGGGAAAAAGAAAGAGGAAGAGAAGAGCTTTCATTTGAGCCAATAATCTCAATATTTGGTGAAGATTCAAGGTAAGTTTAATTTTAATCCTTTGGATTTATGGAAAGGTTTTGGTTTATGAAGCTTAGGAAATGCATTGATTTAAGTATTCTAGAATTAATTTTAGTGAATGTGCTTTGTGGGTTTTCAATTTGCATTCCTATTGAATAGGAATTTTTGCTAATGTTAAAGGGAATCGAGAAAGGCAAGAAGAACAAGAGGAAAGGCACCCTCAAACAAATTTAAAAGCAAGGAAATCAAGGTAGGTTACATGTTTATAATTGAGTTAATGAGTTATGACTATCTTATCAAATCAAGAAAATTGAATGATTTTAATTGTTTTATAAATGTTGCATTTATCGCTTTTTAAATGTTGCATTTAGGGTATCTTAAATGTTGCATTTAATGTTTCTTAAATGATTTGGAAAATTGATACATGTTTGGCACTTGAATTTGGTTGAGGATTTACAAAATGGAAATAGAAATATATTATGATTGTGAAAGTCACATTTTCGAAATGTGCCTGTTTGGGAAATATGTTTACAAGTCATGAAATACATATTGTGTGGGTTTGTGGTGGTCCATTATGTTCTGTCAAGTGCACGTTGACTCTGTTAAAGGCTTCTCCCGCCTACCCACTAGTAGCATAGAGCTCCTTTATGGACTCCCCTTTGTTTTTGAACTACGTAAGATCACTATGTGAGATTGCGATAGATCATTCTGTTATCATTGGAGATTCACAAGAACTCCCTTATGGACCTACCCAAACCATCTTGATTGCTTATGTGTTTATGATGTGTTGACAAGTTTGATGCATACATGATTTAACTTGTTTATGAATTAATTAACAAGTTGAGAATTTGGGAGTTATGTGTTTTATGGATTCGATGCAAGATTTACTATAGAAATGAATGTTTTCAATGGTTTTGCTTGTTTCTCGGTTATAAGCTTGTTACCCACGAGCTTTTAAGCTCACCCTTATTCTTTCTCATCTCCAGGTGACGAGCAAGAGATCGAGTGACCGAGAGTTAAGGCATCACTCCAAAATCTGCATATTTTGTTTTGAAGCTAGTTTAGGCAAAAACACAAGGCTTTGGTCACATTTCGAGTATTTCGTGTCCATGTATCTTTTGTAATTTGGATTTTGACACAATGTTGTATTGTGACTTATAATGCCCATTAAAACCTTGTAAAACTCTTTCTTTTGTTGTTAATGAAATATATTTGTGTTTTAGCTCATGAATTTCCAAGTTTTTGCATTGCATTCATTTGGCTTTCCAATAACATAGTGTAGTTGTAGGTCGAAGGATGTTAAGGGATGTATGTACATACATGCATACATACATATATATATATATACATACATATATATATATATATACATATATATATATATATGTATAAATATATATATATATATATACATACATATATATATATATATACATATATATATATATATATACATACATATATATATATATACATA
>JAOTIZ010000008.1:35062438-35085066 GCA_027123425.1 Erythroxylum panamense | reverse complement strand
ATATTAAGTTAGATTTTGTAAAAGCAAGACTTTAGATGCATTTCGAGAATTATTGGGTTTGGTATCTTTTGTAATTTAGATTTTGATACCAATGATGTAATGTGGCTTGGAATGTCATTAAAGCTTCGGAAGCTCTTATTTGTTATGAATGAATTATAAAATGTGTATGGATAATGTTGAGTTCGAATTTGATATATTTTGAAGAAGTTATCAACTTGAAATGATGACTTTTGAACATGAATTATAGATATGTATATACACATAAGTGAGATATTATGAAAAAAGGAAAGCTAGGATTTTTATGAATGACGCGAATTAGTTGTAAGGGTTGAGTCAAATGAGTGGAGATTAGGGAGTTTATTGAAGTAAAGTTGGTAGTTGAATGGTTATGCTCATGACTTTCCAAGTTGCACATTGCAAATTTCAAGTTTTTCATAAGGATCAACTTGGGTTTCTGACTTCAATGGAAAAATCTGGATTGATCTAGGCTAAATTAGAAAAATTGTCTCTTAAAAGTGATAGCTTATCTTTCTAGCTTTTCAATGCTGTATAGTTTGAAATATTTGGATAATGCAATTGAGAGATATGATTATTTGAAGTTAGTGATGTTGCATAGGATGGACTTTCAGGATAGCTATTTTGGTTTGAATTTTTGACCCTTATAGAGGTAGAAATTGTTTTTAAGTTCTTCATAGAAGTTGCAGATCTTTCTTTTAGCTTTCCATTGATATAAAGTTTACAAAATATAGAGTTCTGGATCAAAAGTTATGGAGTTTATAAGTTGGGATGTCGGAAGAAGAAAAGCAGGAGGAGAAAGTTGCGACTTTTCCCCCATCATCATAGAGTCGCGATCATGCACAAAAAGTCGTGATCACGCATCGTCGCAATCACGACTTTCGAAGCCGTTCTCATGATCGCAACCCGCAGGTCCCCCCCCCCCCCAGCTGAGCATGTTTCACTCTTTTGATCATATCTTTTTTGTCTGACCTCTAAATGACCTGATTTTTAAAGCATTGGATTCTTAACACATTCCTCTATCTCTTCATAAACTTTTATAGCTTTTGGTATTGATTCTAAAAAGATTGATCTAATCAAAGTAAGGGTATTAATTGGAAGAGTATGAACTCGATATGTTACTAAACATGCTTTAGTATTTTTATGATATCTTGATCTCTAGAGCTCCAAAGGAGATGATTCTTATTTCTAATTAAACTAGATACATAGAGCTAAAAATCCTTTAAAGAGATTGAATTTTAATTTGGACTCTAAGACTTTCAATTTCTGGATGGAATTGAGTATAGTGTATTATGTCAGTTTAAGAACAGTCTGAAAATGTTTGGGCTATAACTTTTAGATTTCTGAACCAAATTAAATTATTTTTGTGTCATAAGAAACTTAAGACAATGGGGAACAAATGTTCTGAAGAAGCCAAATTGAAATTTCGATTTGAGGTTTCCTAAAATCTGTTCAGAAATATGAGAAATAAGTTCATTTTTAATGATTGACTTGTGTGGGCACGCCACCCATGGGGGATGGTAGCTAATGGGGGTTCTTTGAAACAAACCTACAAGATAATACACACGTTCAAGTCTTATGACTTTCAGAGCAAGAGTTGGGCTCCGAAAATGGGGTGTAACATTAATAACTCAGGTAAGAATTTTGAGGACTTAATTCTTTTAAAAGGGGGAGAAATGTTGGCCCTGAATTTTTTTGTTATTGCTAAGCATGATTTAATTAAATTATGAGGTCTTGATAGATTAATTATTTTTGGAGTTAATAGGTATGTCAATGATGGTAAGATTTTCGTAGTTTGGTTAATTGAATTAAATTAGTAATAGTGTAGTGTAAAAATGACATTTTTGGCAAGTCACTTAAGTTTAAAAACCATAAGGTATTGAAGGAAGGGCAAATTGGACATTGCACACTCATTAAGGGTAGAATTAGAAGAAGAAGAGTGGTCTTGCTCTTAGAAGAATAAGAAAAACGTGAGTTGAAGAGAGAAAGAAGAGAAATCGTGGAGAGGAGAGATAAAAAGGAAGTTTGAGCTAGGGTTCCATATTTTCTTAGTTTTTAAGAGAGATTTTTGGGTTGTGCAAGAAGGGAAAAAGAAAGAGGAAGAGAAGAGCTTTCATTTGAGCCAATAATCTCATTATTTGGTGAAGATTTAAAGTAAGTTTAATTTTAATCCTTTGGATTTATGGAAAGTTTTTGGTTCATGAAGCTTAGGAAATGCATTGGTTTAAGTATTCTAGAATCAATTTTAGTGAATGTTCTTTGTGAGTTTTCAATTTGCATTCCTATTGAATGGGAATTTTCGCTAATGTTAAAGAAAATCAAGAAAGACAAAAGGAGCAAGAGGAGAAGCACCCTCAAGCAAATTTATAAGCAAAGAAATCAAGGTGGGTTACATGTTTGTAATTGAGTTAATGAGCCATGACTATCTTTTCAAATCAAGAAAATTGAGTGATTTCAATTGTTTTTATAAATGTTGCATTTATTGCTTCTTGAATGTTGCATTTAGGGCATCTTAAATATTGCATTTAATGTTTCTTAAATGATTTGGGAAATTGCTACATGTTTGGCACTTGAATTTTGTTGATGATTTACAAAATGGAAATTGAAATATATTATGATTGTAAAAATCATGTTTTCGAAATATGCCTTTTTGGGCAATATGTTTATAAGTCATGAAATACATGTTGAGTGGGTTTGTGGTGGTCCATTATGTTCTGTCAAGTGCACGCTGACTCTGTTAAAGGCTTCTCTTGTCAGCCCGCTAACGACATAGAGCTCCTTCATAGACTCCCCTCTGTTTATGAACTACGCAAGACCATTATATGGGATTGTGATAGATCATTCTATTATCATTGGAGATTCGCAAGAACTCCCTTATAGACTTACTCAAACCATCTTAATTGCATATGTGTTTATGATGTGCTGACAAGTTTGATGCGTACATGATTTAAGTTGTTTATGAATTGATTGACAAGTTGAGAATTTGAGAATTATGTGTTTTATAGATTTGATGCAAGATTTACTATGGAAATGAATATTTTCAATGGTTTTGCTTATTTCTCAGTTATCAGCTTATTACCCACGAGCTTTTAAGCTCACCCCCATTCTTTCCCATCTTCAGGTGGCGAGCAAAAGATCGAGTGACTGAGAATCAAGGCATCACTCCAAAATCTACATATTTTGTTTTGAAGCTAGTTTAGTTAAAAACATAAGGCTTTAGTCGCATTTCGATTATTTTGTGTTTATGTATCTTTTGTAATTTGGATTTTGCCACAATGTTGTATTGTGGCTTGAAATGTCCATTAAAGCCTTGTAAAACTCTTTCTTTTGTTGTTAATGAATGAAGGATAAACTTTCGCCTCGGTGTATTTTTCCCGCGAGGGATTGGAATTAATCTGGGTACTTCGCCACAGTGAAGCTAACACTTTCGCCGCGGCGTATTTGTCTCAAGGAGTGCATCTGTTCGACCTTGCGACTTCGTCGTGGCGAAGCCAAACGTTGGCCACGGCGTACTTGTCCCGAAAGGTCTTTGGAATTACTTTCATAGTTTCGTTGTGGCAAAACATTATTTTGTCGTGGCGAACCCGCCATTGCTGGCGGCGAAATTTTTTATTCAAATTTCATCTTTTCAACTTTCCTCTCCCACGACCTTCACCCGATCATCCCAACTAGTTGCCTTGGGATTAGTGAAGGGACCGGGCCCAACAGGGTAATATGTTCACGTTCTATGATTCCAGAGTTGGACTCTGGAAACGATGTCCAACACTATTTGTCTGTAATTATTTTTTATTTTTGTTTTTGTTTTCAAATTTAATAAAAAATTATTTGTTTAAGTTTTTGGTTTTTATTTTTATTTCAATTTTCTAGTTAATTTATGAAACCGAATAAAAGTGATTTTTTGTTTTTTGCTTTGTTTTCTTCATAATCTAATTTACTATAAATTAAATATATATTATCTAATTATTTAATATATTATGAATAATTTAATTTAATTTAATAATTTTATTTAAGGTTTGCGATTAAATTAAATAAAACTAAATCAATGATTATAATTAAATTTAAAATATCTTCAAAATATATCAATTTAAAATAAAATTTTGATTTAATAATTAAAATAAATATATTTATTTATAAATAAAATTTCATTTTAAAATTATATATTTTAAGGCAAACCCTAGTACACAAGGTTCACAGCTTTGTTCAGAAACGAGTAACCATATCAGTTGCTTAAAGTTCGCCCTCTAAAATTATTTATTTTGATAAAATTTTTATTGATAATTTATTAATAAATATTATATAAAATATTAAAATAAATTTAATTATTAAAATAACGTATTTTTAAGTTTTATATTGTAATATACCACTTCCATAGAGCATATATCCGACATACCGAAGAATGTTCAAGAACATATTTTACGAGAATGGCACGTTAAGACAATCAAATCAACTCACTTAAGGCATCACATATGTTATAAGCATTTTCAAAGTCATTTTGTTGCATTTTTATTCACAAACATATAAAGTCTCAAATGTCATTACACTTCAAATTTCACATATACATTGTGCAACAGTTGAGAGATACAATTCTTTGATACAAAATAACTAATGACAATTACAGGTACAACTGATCCCAACACTAACCCAAGTCCAAATGCAAAAGCTATTTCAACTAGACTAGCTAAGTCTTCTATGAACCTGAAAATCAACATTGCAATTTTGATGAGTTTACGAACTCAGTGAGTGAACCATCATTGATGTTTTCACTTAGGTCAGAAACACAGAGATAAATCATATCCTATTTCAACAAGCATTTCATATCATTAAGTATTGAATATCACATCATATTTTGTCATACTTTATCAAGTACATCCAGATTATCATACTTTCACAAGTATATTAGGTAAACTAGCATTTCGTATCACAACACATCCTCATTTATCCTTCAACTGCATTTCAAACAATTCAGTAATCATCCCAAACCAATCATATGATACATGTCAACTTATATATGCAAATGCACATGTGACTCACTTTTATTTTTACTTTATTATGATCGAGCACCTATTTACTGTCCCGTATCCCTTGTGGATACCGGACTCATTTCATAACTGTCCTATACTTATTGTAAATACCAAGCTCATTGATAATTGAGCCTGTGACTCTTTGTACACATCTATGAGCTTTAAGCTCTTTTTCACACTGGTCACTCCAGTCACAACTCCTTTATCTGATTATGTATTTCATTGCAATGCATCATACCATATGCCATATTTCATTACCTTTCATTCTTATGTGCTCCTGTCACATGTATTACATTCATCATATTTAAGTTCGACAATTCACATTCAATTGTTTTCACATTTCATATTCATTTTGGCATTTCACAATCAATTATTCTCACATTTCATATTCAACATACAAATCATGTAGAAGCATACATAATTGAGTTACATATCTAGGTTAACTCATAGTACGCTCCAAATAAGCTATTGCCTTTTTGACCCAATAATGTCTCGATGTTGACAATCAACTTATGCATCTATCTTCGTGCAATACACACATATTTGAAACATTAATAAGTTGATCAATCATTCAAACACACACACACACACACACACACACACATATTATGTTTAATGTTGCTCAATTAACGATATATTACGTATATAATATGTAATTATCACCAATATTAAAAATATAATTATATTTATATTAACAATAAAATATGTTTTTATTTTTGTTTGAAAGAAAAATAAAAACAAAAAATAAAAACGAAAACTAAAACTAAAACTAAAACTAAAACTAAAACCACAAAAAAAGTGAAACCAAATAGTCCCTAAGGTTTTCCTCCATGTAGTTAAGTTTTGGGTTGATCGGAACCGTAAAATCCGAACTCAAACTTGACACTAAACTTGAAAATTAAAATAAAAAGTTCTAGTTCATTGTAAAACTCAATTAATTCAAATTAAATATGTTGAATTTAAATTGGACTTCATCTCTTTTGTTATCTCTATTTTTAAATGTAATTTTGGTAACCTCTTTTTTTTTCAACAAATCATATTGATAAGAATTTACTTGTCAATATTGAACATCTCACCATTCATTGTAACTATTTCCTAATGCTATTATCACATATGTTTAGATTTCACTTCTGGGATTGGCAAAGTATTTATTATTTTTAATATGTTTAAATATGCTAAGCTGTTTTGAGATACATAGCATGATTAGGCGATGATATATTTTTTGTTTTGATCTATATAGTAATTACATTTAGGGATTTAACTTGTTCAGGTTTATATTGACAAACTAAAGTATAAAAGAAAACGTCAACTTCGACATCATGATCCAACTTGAAGCCTTTATTGTTAAGACAGAAAAAGTCAAACTTCTCAGTTTATTGTCCCTTTCAAAACGAATATTTTGACCATTCCAATCTAAGCTTTTATTATTAACGCCAAACTACCTTAAATTGATGTTTTGACGCAAAAAGCGACATTTGATTATACTAAAAAGTAAACGTATTCAGTATATAAATTTGAAGAAAATCATAATATACACACTATTATCTTTTTATTAAAAAAACTATTTTTGTGACTTAAAGTTATAATTAATTATTACGGATTAATTATATATATAATCATCATCACATACAATCCGAAATTTCACGATAAAATAAAATTTGAGAAGGTCTGATAATACTTAACCTTACCCTTTTATAATAAAGAAATGTATGTATATAATAAAAACTGACGTGCCTGGCCCATAGAAAAGCCCAGATTCCCAAGAGAGACAGTCTGTCTGTGAACAGCAAATATGCCGACCCCACCAACCTTAAAACAAGACCCCTCTCTCTCCGTCACTTACGTTTTCAAGCACTCTGCCACAGGTAGCCAGGTAGGGAGAGAGATAGAGATACATTACAGAGAGCGTCGACAAGGACAGCTTCTTCTACTACACCCTGATTCCTTTTCATGGCTCCAATTATCGAATCCTGCTGGCTGGTACACTCCTCTCCCCATTCCATTTGTTTCTCCTTTCGTGCTCATGTCTTCTCTTTGATTTGAGCTCTCTCAGAGCTTGGATGTGTTCTCCGTGCTCGTATTTAGCTATCACTCTGAATCTGTTACGTTATTTGTGGAAATTTTTTACGACCCAGGTTTTAGTCTTTGGCTTCTTTCGCTGAAGTTTAAGCGGCTGCATTTTTCTTTCGTCGGATCTTTGTTTGCTCCGGATTGGCTAATTTAGGAATTGTCTCCGTTGATATTTTGTTTTTGTTTCCGGAGTCGACAACTTTGTATCATGCTTTTTTTTGCGGTGTTTGTAAATTCTTAACTTTGTTTTGTTTGCATTGGAGGGTACTGCTGCGTGTTGTTAACTTCTTTTTGGGAATTTCAATGCCTGGTCTTGTTTGGTGTAATATTGTAGTTTCGTAAATGGTTATACGTCTATGGTCTTCAGTGACTTCCGTCTTGTTGTAAATGCAGTATTTGGTCACGCATTTTAGCGACTTTCAATTGGCATGCCTTGGGAGTTTCTTTCTTCACGAGGGTGTCTTCTTCTTATCGGGTCTTCCTTTCATATTTCTTGAACGAGCAGGCTGGCTGAGCAAATACAAGATTCAGGTTTTGCTTTCCGTGCTTTTTTTTTTTTTTTCCGTTCGTGCAGTTTCTATTAGTTTCTTTGGTGTATCCAGGTTGTGAATTGGTGCTATTCTTTGACTTCTAGTTAGAATAGTAATTTGTTTCAGCTTCTTACTACTGTGGAAGGTGATCTAAAATAAAGACATGGATAAAATAGAGTTCGCATCTGCAGCGTCAAAAATCTCAGCTTAAGGCTTAGTTGACCTGAGTTGAAATAAAAATTAGGTAGCTTTTCTCCATTCCTCCGTTCTTAGAAATGGTTGTATGCTTTAGCTTTCTTTTTTGATCGATCCACATGTTCTACCTGTAATTCACCAACAAACTCTCCTCGAGTATATCGTTGTTATTACCCATGAAGTATCCAATACATGGCTGAAGAAATTACTATCTCTATCTGTATATAGATATGCTTACATGTGTGTGTGTATATATATATAACTTTTGATGACTTGTATTGTCCTTTTGACGTTATTTCTGATTGCCTGTTATATGCAGAGTAAGAACAACAGCCCTGCAGCTCAGGAGAAATGTATTACTCGTCTACTCTTGTACCATTTTGGAGTCAACCTGCCGGTCATGCTACTCTCGTATCCTGTCTTCAGATACATGGGCATGCGAAGCAGTCTTCCATTGCCGTCCTGGTATTTTCAGGTTCTTTATATGCTGAATCTTTTTTCAGTCAGACTGATTCAATAATTGCTGTAAATATTTGCACACATTCTTATTTTGTTTTAGAGATTATCTTTCCTTAGCTTACAGTACAAATTTTCCTATAGATGGAGCATAGATAATCAGATTATTGTTTGGCTCTGCAGGCAAGTAGTTCTAATACAGATCATATTCTATTTTATCCTGGAAGATTTTGTTTTCTACTGGGGTCACCGAATATTGCATACCAAATGGCTGTACAAGCATGTTCACAGTGTCCACCATGAGTGAGTGTGACTAACTGTTGCCATGTTTTCATGTCAAACAGTATTGATGCATTTGTTAGCTTATTTTTATATGAACAGATATGCTACCCCATTTGGATTGACGTCTGAATATGCTCACCCTGCTGAGATATTATTCCTTGGATTTGCAACCATCATTGGCCCAGCAATCACTGGACCTCATTTAATGACTTTGTGGCTCTGGATGGTACTTAGAGTACTGGAGACAGTTGATGCTCATTGTGGTTACCACTTCCCATGGAGCCTTTCCAACTTTTTACCTTTGTATGGAGGGTAAGTGGCCTTTTAGTGGTATAATTTTCTGAAGCAGTGGCTTTAATTTTTTATTTCTATTCTTGTTGCTGATTGTTGTTTCTCGATCTGCAGTTCTGATTTTCATGACTATCATCATCGCTTGCTGTATACAAAATCAGGAAATTACTCATCTACTTTTGTCTACATGGACTGGTGAGTCTTGGGATTCTGCTGCTTGCGACTTCTAATTTTGAACCTAGAGGACAATATTAGCCACTTATCATCCCTGCACACGAGTTTAAATCATATTACAGGCACCTTATATCAATTTGGTTAATATGACTTTCACTGACACCTGACTGAATTTGGAGTAGTACTTGACTCTTCCTAGTGGGATTTCATACTTACTACTGTCCTTTTTCCCTGTTCTTGTTGTCGTATATCAGTATGAGTGGTAATTTGAGCCAAATTTGCGTATATGTCATATTGATGATGGCCTACTAAGCCTTTTTTTGGGTGGATGAGATCATTTCACTATAATTTTTCCTTTTCATAATTCAAATGTGAGCTTGACGTGGTTATTAAAGTGGTTAGCCCTGTATAGAAAAGTAATTTAATTCGTAGGTTGTGTTTTGGGGGTCATCATGCAGCAGTTGCCACTTGGTTCATTGAAATAGTTTTGTTTGTCTATGATTTTTCAGTGTTAAAAAATTTAGAGATGTGCTTTGGAAGTTGTAACCTTTGCAAGATATAGTTACAAATAAATCAATTTTCTGCCCACAAATTAATGAATTGTCAAATGCACTCCTCTAAAAGACAAAGGGAATCATGGATAATAATAAAAGAGTTCTCATTGTTTGGTTGCCAATATCTAGTTCTAAATGAAATTCCTAAATTATCCCTTTTGTGAATTAATGTTATTTAGTATGATGTGTTTTTTTCCGAAACTTGTTATTCAGTATGATGTTAGCAAAACTACAGCAGTTTTTCTCCTATATGTTGACTTTTGAGTATCCCTAAACTTGTAAAAACTCTAAACTGTAGTTGTGTTTATTAGAATACTGATAGAGTTAATTGTGTGTCAGTTTTTATTTCTTTTTAATTTTTGTATGAAGATTGTGTGAGACTGTTTGTGGAGAGATCTTTCATTCAAGCTATGTATCAAATGTGGCATAGTTGCTGAACTTGTGCATATTATGAACCTGGATCTTTGTCTTCTTCTCACACTAGTTGCAGGGTGCTGGAAATCAGTCAACACTGACAATAGAGCATTTCTTTCATTTTCTTCCTTTTTGTTTGAAAGATGGTTTCTCTATAACAATAAGTAAGAACTTAGGACAGAAAAGGATGCTGAAGTTTACAGTATCAACTGTACCTTTGTGTAGATTCCCTCGTGTTCTGCTTAGTCAATACTTTTTTATCCCCGCTACATAACGCATGACATGGTCCAAACAAAGCATGTCACTATAGTAATCTTATTTCCAGATTTTTTTTATTTGTAGAGATAATGTAGTACTGACCGTGAATAATTTTTCAAACTGAGTCTAATATTTCTCTTTTCTGCTTTTCATTTAGCTAGATTCTGATGCCTCATTATTCATTTTGTTTTTCCTATACTTCAATTCATCACATTGTTTTCCATTGGCATTTCTATGTTGGCAAAGCAGTGGAAGCACATTTTTTTTGCAAATAAATTTGTTGTCGGCATCAGATCTTAGTTGCTTGGTTCTGAATCCCCTTCAATGTCTTATGAGCACTCGGTGGGATGGCAATAGACAGTCTATAGGCTTAGATTCAAATTTTTTAATAAGTTGGCCCATGGGTCGGGCCCAGGTCCAGACCTGCTCGAAACTCAGTTTTTCTAAACAAAACGACCTCGGATAAGCCTGGCTTTGAGTAACTTAGGCCCAGACCTAATTAGAAGAAAAAAAATACTGTTTTACACTTATAATTTTTAAAAAAATATTTTTAAAAAATTGGCGGGCAAGCCTATACATCCCTACTCGGTTTAGATATAATGGGGAGTGTTATTGAATGTGGTCTATAGGTATTACTTGTTTGGCTTTACTGATACTACTGTCATACTCCTGCTGACCACAATGCAATGGCTTTGCAAACGTTCAGGCTATTTGGTACTGATAAGGGTTACAGAAAGTTGAAGGCTCTGAAGAGTATTGGAAATGAAGATGACTGCAAGCAAATGTAATGTTAGAGAAGTTTCTTTTGTCTTAGCTTGGCATCAGAAAGTGGGTTCCTGATAAAAGGGCGTGCTTGAAAAGTTCCATGTCATGGCCTTTCCAACCCCCCTTTTGTGTTTAGTTGATGTTCATGTTACAGCGTGTGGTAATTTGGTTCGGTGGAAAGCTTCTCTGACGTTTTGTACCCTACTACTGTTCCATGAATGAATTAATTTGGTGTTCTATTTTAAGTTGTTCAGTTTTGGTTTCTCGAACAACTCATTTGATATAGTTTATTGACGGTATCTGTTTTCCCTACGTACTTTTACTTTTCCCTGGTTGTATGTGCCGAGTGATAGACTTCAGTTTTTTACTCAATATTTCCCGCTCCTTAAGGGGTTTTTTTTTAATTTTTTGCTTCTGTTTTTGTAAAAAATGAAACAATCTCGCAAATCTTATTTGGTTAAAGATGTTTTTGTTTCATCTTGTTAAAAAATAAAAAAGGAAATGATTTTTTGAAAACGTAAAAAAGACGTTTCAATGTATTTTGAAAATGACTTTTTATATTTAACGAAAATGATTTCCTTACGTTGACTCTAGCTTCAATCTCTTCTCCTATTTCTCCATCATTGCGTCTTTTGTCGTCTTCTGCCTTCTATGTTTTCTACCAGTTGTGATTTCTGCGTCTTCTGTCGTCTTCTACCCTCTCGTGTTTTCTACCGTTTGTGATTTTCAGGTTTGTTTTTATCTACTTATATGTATGTTGTAACTTGTTGCTAGACTGCTGTTATTTACGTTGAAGCATAGCAGGTCCATCACTTCTCTTCTTTGAAATCACGCAAGAGAGTGCATGTTATGCTAAAGTAACATGCACATGTTACTGTAGCATAATTAAAATTAATTCATTAAATTCATCAATGTTTTGATTCATGAGAGACCCTTTTTGTGTTTTTAACTGGACGATGCTCAGGGATACAATGACGACGTGATACCTATCTCAGATATGCAACTTAATCACCTAGCTGAGGGATATAGCGATATCCCTCATCGTGCTTTGACAAATCCTGAAATGAAAAGTTGTAGTGTAAAAGTATCTTGCATGTCTTGAGTGAAGATGAGATCATTTGTTTATCTTGTCTGAAGATAAAATAAAAAGGTTATAATTTCAGGAATGTCTAATTCATTAGTAAGAATTAACTCTGATGAACAAGTAGTTATGTTCTTAGGTTTGGAGCATTGGTAACTATCTTAAAACACCTGATAGTTTGGTTGTATCATTATTCATGTTTGTATTCATGTTTCTAATTGGTCAAGGCATTTCTTGAAGGCTCTATTTTTGTAATAAAGAAGAGAGCTTGCCGAGAGGAAAGAAGAGTGAATAATAGGATGGTCTAACATATTAATTTGTCAAATCAGTAAATAGTAAAGAGAGAATAAAGAGTTGCATAAAAGAGGAAAAGAAGAGAGCCTGCGGAGAGGAAAGAAGAGTAAATACTAAAGTGGTCCAACATTATTAGTTTGTCAAATCAGTAAATAGTGAAGAGAGAACAAAGAGTAGCGATAGAAAAAAGCTTGCGACAGTGAAGAGAGTCGAGGTGAGGCTGTTCGCTTGACCATCATGTATATATTATGAATTTGCTTAAATTTACATATTTATTTTTATGCTATAGAATCAAATTTACACCTTTAGTTTTGCTTAATCAATTTAACATTTAATACAGTTGTCTCATGTTTATTTTGAACCATGTTTACCATTTAATACTTTGTAGAAATTGTTATAATTTATGTTACTTATATGTGGTTACATTTAGTCATGGAAGGTTTGAACACTATAAATGATTTCAATGATTGTGTAGAAATAAATGAACAAGATGGGTTATGGAATGATACTATAGAGATGTATTCAATTTTTTTAATGGTTGATGAAGTGAAGACGGAAAATGAAACGACTATTACCTTTTTCAAATCTAGTTGGAAGAATATTAAAGCAGAGCTTCAAACAAATTTCAATAAAGAATATATTGATATTCAATTAAAGAATAAGTATAATGAATTAAGGACTAAATTGAAGAATTTCAAGAACTTATTGAAAGAAACAGGAATCGGCTACAACTCGCTTATTGGTGAAGTTAATGCTACAAATAAATGTTGAAAAAATCTATTTAAGTTAAAATATGTCTTTTTTATTAATATATCATATTATATAATTCTCCTTTGCTTTTTACTTAAGGTCAGTATGAAAAACTTCTCTCTCTCATTAATGAAACAACTAATTAATTCAATTTCCACTTATACCACTGGTAAAAATTATTGTTTTCTAGTTAGTTGGAATAATACTAAAACAATTTGGTAATAGACTTAGGTGCATATAGATATAATGGACATTAGAGTCAGAGAGCTGTACTACTCCTACTTGTTTATATGGATTAAGGGGGAACAAATTCCAATACTTATGCATCTAATTAAGTTTTGGTAACGTACAGAAATGTAACTGAGGAAACTTACCATGAAACGTGTCATGCTATTTATGATTTGCTCTACTCATTTTCACACTAACTACAATTTTGCATCAAACGGTATATAATTTATGATCTTGAATCGTACGTGAACTATTCTAATTTTTTAAAAAATGATTAATTATTGGATATATTTTTTAATTAATTAGTTACTAATATCAAAGAAACATACCACGCATCGGCAAATTAAGAATAATGCCTTCTTAGATAATTATTAGAGCCCTTTTTCAATTAGTTAGTTAATTAGTTATTTATAATTATGAAATTATTTTCTTTTTCCTTTCTTTTCTTTTCTTTTTCTAAAGGAAAGAAAACACTAAAATATTACATGATAAGTATTGGGAAACAAATCTCGGCCATATCCTTTAAGAAAATTAGGAGGCATCTTGTAAGTGTAACGGTGATCATGGAAGTATCAAGTCTAAAATTTTCGGCTGACGAGACGAGCAGTCCGCCTAACTAATTCATTTTCTTTTTCTAAAAGGAATTCGAGGCCAAAAAGAGGTAAAGAAATGTGACATGTTGTGAATGGAGCAACTTTCCCACTAAAAAGAAAAACTTATCATTCAGTTGATTCCAGAAGGGGGCTGTGCATGCAGTGCATGCTAGTGATGGCACAGCATCAGTATCTTATTATCAAAAGAAATATCGACAATGACTTGGTTCTTTGATTCCAGACCGAGAGAAGGTAACAAAATCCTCCTGGAATCTTAAATGTTGTGCTGTGTTTCTGACAACTTATTTTGGAAATTGTACCCCAAAACTTCTTGGAAATTGGAAACGGTCACCGAAGTCTTCGGAGCTAACGGCATGAGCGTTTTCCAATGGCGTAAACAGTATCAGCATAGTGGAACATGGATTGGAAACTTAAGAAAGGGTTCTCGGAACTGGTTTTCCACTGCTGGAGACTCTGCAACGTCTTTTACGAATTTGCGTTTGTACGCGTTGATTTGTTTCTTTCTTTTTCTTGGAAACTTTCTTCCAATGTCACACAAAAAGTACGATCTAGGTTAAGCGTTTGAGTTCTTGTTTTTTGTCTGTCATTGACAGAACTTGGGGGTGGCGGTGGTCCCTTGGCATCATAATCTCTTAATCTTTACTCGGGATGTAGATGGAGAATTTTCAACGGGCCAATATACTCTCACTCTCCAAAACTAATCTTCTTCTGTCTTTCTCCCCGCAAGGAATCCAATGCAATTAGAGCACTGAGACTTCTGTCTTAAGTTTTAACATTATTTAATAACCAAAACTTAGGTGAGCTTGAGTTTTTAACTTCTAATCCAAGTAACATCAACTCGGATTTCAAATCACTTTATAGATTTAATAGAAAAAAATTAATAGAAACTCATTCTTGTTTATTAAGGTTTTGTTTATTCACGAGTTTAATAATGGAATAGAATATAATATAATATTATTTCATTATACATAATGAGAGTTTATAATGAAATAGAATGAGACAAGATGAAAAAGAAAAGTTTCATATTACATCTCATTCAATCATAAACAGTAAAAATCAGTTGCCTTAAACGTGAAAAAAAAATCTCTTAAAAAAGAACTGTAACGAACGACGATGAACTCCCAACACAATTTCACATCAGATGAATGCGACGGCTATGTGGCGAAAAAAGTGCGCACAAGGGAATAGGACGAAGATCCTCCCCCTCCAGTACCAGATATATCGCAAAACTCCCCTAGCTATAGTGCGGTGGTCACTGGACAAACTAATTCTGGCATGAGCACAAGGGAAATAAACTGGCCAGAAGATGAACCCATTGAAACAGCCGACGGTGATATCTCAATCATCCAAGGTGCTTTTGGCATGGGAATCGAACTTTCCGGCACATTCAAAGGGAAATTAGACAAGGCTTGGGCTAATACGGTAGTGATTAAATTATTAGGGCGCCAAATTGGTTTTACCATCCTTAAAGCCAAACTAATTGCAATGTGGAAACCCACAGGACCCATGAAAATAGTTGACCTCGACAATGAATTCTACCTTATCAACTTCAGGGAAGAGGAAGACTACATCAAGACGCTTACACAAGGACCATGGATCATCTTGAGCTACACACTTTCAGTCCAACCAAGGTACCTGGCATTTCGTCCCTCCATAGGACGAATCACCCATGTGGTTGCCTGGGTGAGATTCCCATAATTATCCGTTGCCAAGTACCACCCCTCGATTCTCACCGTGCTTGGCAACCTGGTCGGACAGACAGTGAAGATCGACAGCAACACTCAACAAACTTAACGGGGCAAATTTGTGCGGGTTGCGGTGAACGTTGATCTCAGCTCCCCCCTTCGATCCGTCGTTGAGCTGGACGGAGAAGTTATCAAAGTGGCCTATGAGGGCCTTCCTCAAATATGTCTTTGCTGTGGGATGATCGGCCATGGAGCTTCGGCTTGCCCAACACACCCAACGGAGACTTCTGACTCTGCACCCTTCACCGACGAACAGACAACGGAAACACTTCTGTCCAACCGCGACGAATCGTCTACAAGAAGCAAAACCCAAGAGGAATTTGGGGAATGGATGCAAGTCCAGCAGAGACCTCTCCAGATGCCACCTACCTCAACGACCCATAGACACGACCATTACACCCGCTCCTCCAATATCGGGTTGCAAGGCTTGAGATACGCCGCCTTGTCAGAATCAGAGATGTTGGTCGCTTTCCCATCTCCAACGATCACTGAACGCCACCAACCCCCAACCATTGACGGGACGTTGCAGCAAAACGTTCGGGATCAATCCCTAAATCAGATCCCAAATGGAAAAGGTAGGTCGAGATGTACGACGTCTAACGCAAAACTTGTGTTGTTTCACTCAACCTACAAAACGACAGCGCACCGACCTCCTCAACGCAGGGCCATAGGCCCGTCCCACCCCCCTCAGCCTAAGACCTCGCCAAGCTCCCTCCCCTGTCAGCCCACTGGACAACCTAGCCTGATTAACCCCTTGCCCATTTCTAAGCCAACCTCGCACGAGGACACCAGCCCAATAACAAACCACGTGGCCCTCTCGATCCCATCCTATGCCGAAGTGATACTCCAAGATCAGACTATTACTCTACCCTCACGGGAGGAATTGGGCTGCAAAGCTATGGAAGAAGACCCAAATGAAGATGGCCTTTATGCAGCCTCGACCTCTACCAGTAGTGGACATACAATTCCTCCACCAATATCACCTGATCCGGATCTCGACTCAACAATAGATCGAGAACTTAATACCGAATTCGATACCCAAATGACAGAGACCCCCACAGGATCTATTGACAACATAGTATCGAGTGTCGACTGCTTCGACAGTCAACCCTCCCACAGAATCAACCTTCATACCAATCCCCGTTTTATGTCGATTTTAATATGGAACTGTCAAAGGGCTGGAGGAAGGCCTTTCACCGATCATCAAGAATTATCTTCGTATCCATAAACCAAGTTTACTCGTTTTAGTAGAGCCTCGTATAAGTGAGGTCCGAGCATTGAAAGTCATTAGGAGTTTGGAATTTGTCCATTCCTATAGGGTGGAAGCCGAAGGATATTCAGGAATATGGCTTCTCTGGAAAACTAACATCACGGTTCGAATATTGCTTGCTCATCGTCAATTTGTTAATGCCAGTATTGACTGGGATCATCTGTCATTTGTTTTCACTGCCATCTATGCTAGCCTAACGTACTCTTTACAGCATTATCTATGGAAGTATTTGCGACAAATTGCTAGGATCACCTCTAAACCATGGTTGCTGGGCGGAGATTTCAATGCCAAATTGGAGGCTATTGATAAACGCGGAGGATCTCGACTCCAACTTACCGTCAATTGGCAATTTCGAGACTATGTGCACAGTTGCAATCTTCATGATCTTGGATTCTCAGGGCCAAGATTTACTTAGAGAAGAGGCAATATGCTCGCTAGATTAGATCGGGCTTTCTGCTCCAATAATTGGCACTCAATTGTACACTACACAACAGTGACCCATCTGCCTTTTCTGAAATTAGATCATCGACCTCTCCTCATCACTTTTACCAATAGCGGTACCTCTCCTCCGACATATAGGCCTTTTAGGTTTCAGTCTGCCTGGCTAATCCATACTGGCTTTGGCCAATTTGTCGCGAAACATTGGAAGCCAAACAATTCTGACTTTAGTGGCTTGATCCGGAATTTCTTATAGCACCTTCAGCGTTGGAACTCTACCACCTTTGGCAACATTTTCCATAGAAAGAAGAGGCTCATGGCACACCTCAAAGGTATCCAACAACATCTTGACGGTACAAACTCGTCCTCTCTTCGGGATCTTGAGGAGTACCTAAGGACGGAGTTGGAGCAGGTCCGTTACCAAGAGGAACTTTATTGGCACCAACAATCCAGAAGCCAATGGCTAGGACAGGGAGACAGGAATACCAAATATTACCATGCCCTCACTTGAAACAAACAACGGTGAGTAAGGATTAATTCATTGAAAAATGCCAATGACACTTTAATTTCAGATCCTACGAGCCTCAGAAGACTAGCTCACAACTTTCTTAAGGAATTATATATGGATGACAACCGACCTCCCACAGCCCCACATCTATATGGTTACTTTCCTCCCCTCCAGTATAACGTTCAAGCTGATCTGGACCGGCCCCCCAGTCTTGATGAAGTCAAGATAGTGTTTCACAGCATGAATCCTCATAAGGCACTAGGGTTCGATGGCTTCACCGCTCTCTTCTACCAATCCCAATGGGAGACAATCAGCCCCTCCTTGACCCGTTTCATCCATTGTATTTTTTGGCTTGAAGTCTGGGAATTTGAGCTTAACCGTACCATCATGGTTTTTATCCCTAAGCTTCCGTCCCCTACGTCAATTAAGCAATTTAGGCCTATTGCACTTTACTCAGTGCTTTATAAAGCTATCACCAAGATCATTGTTAATAGGCTTAAACCTTACCTCGACGATCTGGTAGCTCCGACCCAAGGCAATTTTGTCCCCGAGAGATTGATCACAGATAACATCATCATCACTCAAAAAGTCATTTATATCATGAAACGAAAATCGAGCCCAAAAGGGATAATGACACTAAAAGTGGATCTTGAGAAAGCTTATGATAGGCTATCATGGGCATTCATTCAAGATACCCTTATTGATGTCAGCATTCCAGCGTCGCTGATTAAACTCATCATGCAATGCATTTCCATGGCCTCTATGCAAGTGATCTGGAATGGCGATCTTAGCGACACCTTCCGACCCTCCTGACATATACGACAGGGAGATCCTCTATCAAGTTTCCTCTTTGTCCTATGTATGGAATGCCTGGGACACTCCATCACCTAAGTAGTGGCACAAGGAAGATGGAAGCCAATCAAGTTAAGCCGAACTGGACCCCCTCTTACTCATCTATTCTTTGTAGATAATCTCATCCTCTTTGCCGAAGCCTTGATGGACCAAGTGGTTGTTATTCGGGAAACCCTTAACGCGTTCTATGATGCCTTCGGACAACGAGTCAACCAAGATAAATCCAGATGCTACTACTCTAAATTTGTTCCACACTCATCAACAACGGCATTATGCAGAGCTTTGAACTTCCAACAAACTACTGACCTAGGATGATATCTTAGTGTTCCCTTACTGCACAAACGAGTTAGCAAACGAACATATCAATACATCCTTGATAAGGTTCATCGACGTCTCTCCGATTGGTCAGCTAACCTATTGGCTTTGACTGGATGCATCACATTGACCCAATCAGTTATCGAAGCTCTTCCCAGTTATACTATGCAGATGGTTCGATTACCTCGCAGCCTCTGTGATGAGCTAGAGAAACTGATGCACCAATTTTTTTGGGAGGCATCCAATGGCAAAAACAGAATCCACCTCGTCAACTAAGAGGAAGTCTGTAAACCGAAAGAGATGGGAAGTCTTGGCATTCGGAAAATTCTCGCAACCAATGATACTTTCTTAGCGAAATTAGGTTGGACGCTGATTACCAAGCCTTATACTTTATGGCTTAAAATCCTCTCCGCAAAATACAACTTTGATGCCAACAATATCCCCACCGAGTTAGCAGCTAAAGGTGGGTCGCTGATATGGAAAAATTTATAGGCGACTTGGCAACTCATTCTCTAGGGCATGCAATGGATGGTAGGCGATGGTACTAGGATTCGCTTCTGGATCGATCCATGGATTGCGAGCTTAGGCCCCCTGCTTAACCATACTACATCCCCAATTCTTGATTCCACTCTCCCCCTTAGTGTCCAACAATTGGTGGATGTAGATAGTAATTGGCAGTGGGACGCTATTCAATCATATCTTCTGACCTTGATATGTAGGGCAATAGCCGGTATGTTTTCCCCGAAGCCACACTTGGGACACGATAAGCTGATTTGGGGTTATTCCAACATTGTAGAATTCACTGTAGCCTCCGCATACTCCCTGCTCATGGACAAGGAAGACGCCCCACCTCATGGGGTTGGAAGGAAATTTGGCACTGGCAGGGCCCCCAACGCATCCGTTCCTTCCTCTGGTTCCTTGCTCACGATCGGCTCCTCACTAATCGACATTGAGTCTGCAGGCATATCACCATAGATGGTTCTTGCCATCATTGTCGATTAGCTGAATCCTCAATCCATGTCATGCGAGATTGCGTCAAAGCTCGTCAAATGTGGAACACTTTCCCCTCACATATTCTTCCCCACGATTTTTTCACTATGCCTAAACAAGAGTGGATCTTTAAAAATCTCCAGCATCACCGCCGAGTCCAAGGGCACGACTGGAAGATCCTGTTTGGAACTACTTGTTGGTTCATATGGACATGGAGAGAAATGACCTTATTTGATGCACATTTTACTTGGCCTTCCTCACCTGACTATTTCATATTGTCTTATACAGGTCTGACCGAAAAGACAGCTAAAGGGCGACATCGAGCTGATACTGGCCCTCGCCGTCGTCACCAGCAATTCATCGGCTAGAGCAAACCTCCAACGGGATGGGTGAAACTCAACATCGATGGAGCAAGCAAACGCACCTCGTCCACAGCCACAGAAGTGGCCTTCTACGGGATAGTGCAGGCAACTGGCTTGGAGGGTCCACCCAAAATCTTAGTTGGTGTTCACCGTTGTCCGTGAAACTCTGGGGGATTTTTACTGGACTCTCACTTGCGTGGAATCTGGGATATCACCGAATTGAGCTTGAAGTGGACTCCACAACAATAAGTCATATGCTTTCTTCAACAGCCAGCCGATCCAAGGCCCTTAATTCCATCCTTCAAGGCATCCATGAGCTGTTTACCCGAAATTAGACTGTTTCACATTGACACATATATCGAGAGAGCAATAGATGCGCCAATTTGCTAGCCAACTATGCCACTCATTTTGATATTGGGGTCACTTATCTTGATTCTACACCCCTTGGGTGCCACTCTCTCCTTTTAGAGGATATGTCGGGGACTTGTTTCCCTAGACCCATTTTGTAATATGTTTCGGTAGTTTCCTTTTTATAAATAAAAAATAAAAAATCAGTTGCCTTCGACTTGGAAGATTTAGGATGGAATGTAAAATAATAAATATGTAATACCTAATATACCCTCAATAATTTTTTGTAATACCAATTATACCCTCCTACCCTCGTAACAAGCAAAACTATACATCCATTGTGTTAGGCGTCAGTAGTTGATTATAGTAGAGGAAGAGCACTGTCATCAGATAGTAGTGAGGGAGCATCATCGCCGGTCAGGTAATAGCAAATGCATAAGCATTTCTAGGTTTTCGTGCATGGCACATCAACCATCGAATTTTACATGTTGTTTTAGTAGTCTTTGATAAAGTTTGGAACTTTGATATGAGGAAAACAACAATACTTCAATCTCTTGTCTGAAGAGATCAAAGAAGTTATATCTTCGACTTCACTGAGCAACAAAACAACACAACATAGGATAGAAAGAAGAATGAGTGTAAGAACTAGAACTCAATTTTTTAAGTCTTTATTCGTAATAATTCCTTAAACTCAGAACCCATCTTAGGTTTAATATTCCTTAATTTCAATCCTCTAGCAATGGATCTCAACCAGGTGAGTTGACTTAGACCTTCTTTCTTTCTTTTGCAGCTTAGTTTATGATTTAGATCTTTTTCTCATTTCATTAGCGTTAGATTTCTAGGTTAGCTTTATGTTCTGAATTTTTGTCCCTATTTATGGTAGATTTGTTTTTCATCGAGAAAATATGATCTTTCTTAGTGTGTGTTTCGCTAGAAAACAATAAAGATTGTTGATAGAGAATAATGAATAGAAACAATCCCTTCAGAAGAAATAATATAAATTACACCTACGTTTTTTCTTGTGGTCAACCCAAAAAACATTTTCCAAAAATAAAAAATTTGATGCCTGCATAATCAGATCTTATACGTGAGGTAAAATGAAAAATGGAATAAATAAGACAAGGATTGTAGTGACTATATAGTTCCTCAACAAAATGGATATACGAATTCCACTTCTTTCAGTATGGCTTAGTTTAGTTTAGTTTATATAGATTCTATAGACAATGTTAATTGTTAGCTTGTCATTCCTATAAAATGTATGGTGCTTTTAGCTTTATATATAATAACTATGTGCTAGAAATTTCACTAAGAAACCGGATTTATCGTCATCACATGATTATAAACTTAATCTGCGAGAAATATATTGTGTTATTCAATCTGTGAACTTAATGCCCTGTTGAGCTTTCACAATTCAGTTTGTTGGTATACATGTGATAGTCCATTTGTCAAGCAAAACAAAGTCTATCTTTAACACGTCAACATGGTATGGATCAACATTTCATTCAATCTGTTGTCTGTGCTTACCGTATCTCCCTGTCTATTATCCGTATCTCACTCATTTTATATGTTATGTGTTGTCTGTATTTGGGGTTGCAGAGAATCTCGTAATAATAGATAGTCCCTTAATCAAGGGATTATCCTTATAGATTATCCTTAGATGTAATATCTAGCTATATTAGGGATATTTCCAAATAAGGAGTCTTCCTATTTTTCTTATATAGAGCTAAGGTATATAGTTAAGGGAGTCTTAGGAAGACTCCCTTAACTATATACCTTAGCTATATATAAGAATAGTAGCAGCTGTAAAT
>JAOTIZ010000008.1:35035702-35052387 GCA_027123425.1 Erythroxylum panamense | reverse complement strand
AACAAATCATTTAAGTTGTAATTAGTAACAACAATATTCTTAGATTTTAGAATACATATAGTCATGTTTTAATTTATCTTTTTTGTTTAAGAATGTCTCCAAGAGCTTTTGATCTTCTTTACGCTTGGAAGATAATTTCTTCCTTTCTATACTCGTAATTTTTAGACATTTAACAAGTTTGTTATAAGAAATTTATCATTCATTATAAGAAATTGATCGTCATTATTATCAAATGAGTTTGAACTAGATGATACTTCATCATTATTTTGCATAAAGCATATTCTTAACACCTCAATTTCTTATTCTACACTCTCTGAATTGATTGTGGTTGGGTCGGTCGTGCTAGGCCCAAGCCCAGGCCCGAACATAGACGGCCCATTCACAAATGACGGTTACCCACGTGAAAGGAAAGACCTAAACCTAGCAAGAATTTGTCAGATATAAATTGATTACCTCATCATGAAAAAGGTACGAGATTAGAACCCTAACATTCTTTGTTTACAGCCACCACAACCCTCACCAAAAGACTAACTTGAGCGTCGGAGGGGCCTGTCGGCTATCAACCCCCGGCGTGCCTTGTGTTGTTTTGCAGGTATTCTCGTGTTGAAGACAACCAATCTCATGGATCTAAACGGTAGCGTCATGCCTCACCAGAATCAGGCAGAACAAGTTGGTGCCCACCGTGGGGCTCGACATCAGGGCACCACGTCCAGAAATATGCAGATCAGTCAGGCGGAAGCAGCCAACCCTGATATAGCCGCCATTGCGGCACTTGCACTACAGCGGATAGATTCGCAGTTACCTGCCACTCTCCCGCTAACACATCCTGATTCCCGTACCCAATCTTCGCACTCGAATGATCAACCACAACCTCAGAACCCAGATCAAGAAGAACAAAGTGTAGCCTTGGAGGACAATGCTGAGACCCATACGCATCTAAATTTTCAGCACCCCCTAGATGTGAATCCTCCTGCACCACAACAAACCTCCCTCACCCGAAAACAGATCGAGGAAGCGGCTGATCTATTGATTCGTCAAATTTTACAGTCTCAGCAGGAACAACAGCATACACCCGCACGGCAGATTGGTATGATGGCCGATCGCCATTCTGCTGAAGCCTTAGAAAAAATCATGGACGATCGGATCAATGTGGCCATGAATTCCCGTCCGGGTCATCCTTCAGCACAATATAGCTCTCCCTTCATCCCGGCAATCTTGGATAGTCTCCCAGCGCCCGGCACCAAAATACCGACGCCTGAAAAATATACTGGAAACACCGATCCCCTAGACTATCTGCAGCACTTCCAGTCGATGATGAACCTGCATTGCGTTCCAAACGTCATTCAATGTAAGGCTTTCTACACAACCTTTCAAGAAGGAGCTCGGTGATGGTTCAACAGTCTACCTCCGAGCTACATCACTTGTTTTGAGGACTTTAAGTCGCTATTCCTCAACCAGTTCGCCACAAGTAAACGGCCGCAGAAGACCACCTTGGAAGTGATGCAGTTGACCCAAGGCAGGAACGAAAGTTTGCGGGAGTTCATCGCTCGGTTTAATAATGAAGCTGTCGAAGTCCCCGACCCCACTTGCTCATTCATGTTGGCGGCACTGATGAGCAACACAAGGGACGAAGAGCTTAAGAAGTCACTAGCTCTCGATCAACCCAATTCTATTCAAGAGATAAGAAATCGGGTGGACAAATATATTCAACTCGAGGAAGTGTTGAAAAACACAAAACGTAGAGCAGAAGACCGCGGGTCGAGCGGTAGAGCGGATGATTCCCACAAGCGACAGAAGGATCAGTCTAGCTGGAGGAAGCCGATCGATCGAAAAGACCAAAGGCGAGAATCCTTCACTCCACTCAACAGGCGATATGCGGAAGTACTGGCAGCCGTGAGAGCAGAAGGGGAATCTCTCCGAGAACCTAATAAGTTGAAAACCCCCCTAAAAAAGAGAGACCCCGATCTATATTGCTGATTCCATAGAGATGTAGGTCATGACACGGAGGATTGTTGGGAGTTAAAACGAGAAATCGAGTCCCTTATTCAAAGGGGAAAGCTCGGCAGATTCCTGAAGCACGGTACAAATGCCGAGCTGGAGAATGAGGGTAGGAACGGTCGATCTGATAACTAGCGGAAGCCTTGGAGGCAAAACGATACGAGCGGTGGAGCAGGGCGGAATAGGAACTCAGACGACCGACGCGACACAAGAAGACAGTCCAGAGCAAGAGGCGATAGAAATGCCGGTCAGCAAGATGATCGACCGGTTAGAGTCATAAACATGATCTCTGGTGGCAGTGCATCAGGAGGGTCCACCGTCAGGGGGTGAAAGAGGTATTCTAGGCAGGTCGATGAAGATTTATCAGTAAAAAAAAAGAGGCAAAACGATGGGGTGATCTCGTTTGACGAGTCTAACCTGGAAGGTGTTATCTGTCCTCATGAAGACGCTTTGGTGGCCACCTTGAATATGGATGGTAGTGAGGTGAAGCGAGTAATGATCGACACAGGCAGCTCGGTTGACCTGCTATATTATGATGCGTTTAAGCAGATGGAAATACCGAAAGAACGACTATTGTCAATAGAGGGACCTATCAAAGGGGTAACAGGAGCATCAGCCTACCCATTCGCCCAAGTGTTCCTAAACGTGAAATTTGGACAAAGGTCATGTCAAAAAGAGAGGAAAGTCGAATTCCTGGTCGTGAAATTTGGCGGAACATATAAAACGATAATAGGAAGAGCCACCCAAAATGCCCTCAGAGCAGTCGTCTCAACCTACTATCAATCAATGAAGTTCCCAATACCTCATGGGGTCGGTATTGTCAGGGGCCAGCAAAGAATTGCTAGGGAGTGCTACATGGTAGAAACGAGGACCCTTGATGGGGCGGTAGTTTTAACAAGTTCCCTCGATGTAAGAGCCGACGAAGAAACTGAGAGGATGAACCCTGCAGAAGAAACTCAGCGGGTTATACTAGATGAAGAAGACCGGTCGACATAAAGGTCGGTGGGTACGTTCTGTGAAAGGCCGAGGCAGCTGGAAAGCATACTGGGAAACTCGGTCAAACATGGGAAGGACCCTATCAAGTCGTCAAATAAGCCAGACACGGCTCTTACATCCTACGCGATACGAACGGGAAGATTTTGCCGAGGCCCTGGAATTCGCAAAACCTGAGGACGTTCTACCAATAAATAAGCTTTATTTTAGTTCACTTGTTTCTTTGTTTATTATTGTTTATACTCTTGTACATGCAACTTGTGGGTACCTTTTTCCTGGCCCTGTCAGTCAGGTTTTTTAACGACCCACGCCCTTGTCATCGTCAATAAAGGGGTTTCAAATTTCTTGGCAAGAAAAATCTCACTAAATTGGGCAAAAGGAGAAGATTCTACTAACTGATCGCTCGGCCTCCACTCCACTCGGCCAGGTTGCCAAGACAGGATCTTGGAACCAGGCGATGCCAAGAACCAAAATCTTGGATCGCTCAGCCTCAACATCGCTCGGCCAGGTTACCAAGACCTAATCTTGGAACCAGGCAATGCTAAGAAAACAATCTTGGATCGCTCGGCCTCAACGTCATTCGGCTATGAGCGATTCTATCAAACCTCACTACCGATTAATAATAAAGAAGACAAACAAGGAAACATGATGTATCGAAACAATGGAGGACAAAAATAAGAGTTTTATTTCCTTATGTATTTGTTCTGGTCACAAGCCCGACCAGTAAAAGTCAGCAGAAGGAGAAGTATGAATATCCTGAGCGGCAGGAGAAGTCTCGGAGGTCGGCAAAGTAGCCGAGACAGGAGCGGGGTCCGAGGGAGCAACTGGAGAGACATTCCCGTGAGCTCGCTCTTCTTCATCCTCTGAACTAAGGTCCAACATCTCATCCGGTAATGTCTCCGCCTCTTTCTCAACAATCTCCCTCAACTCCTCAAGCGAAAGGCCGAGCCCTATCGGAAGCATCGGCTCGACAAAGTCCTCGAACGAAGGAACAACCGACCCTTCTCCATCAGGGAAGAGCACGCTGTAGCAATTCTTCAAGATGGAAAAAGCCAAATCGCAAGCGTATTCATTGCACTCACTGTGTAAGTACCGCTTCTTCCATCGCTTGATGGCCTCAATCCTTTGCTCCTTGACAGAGCATTGCAGCTCAAACAATCGGTTCTCAGCCCTTACTTTATCCACCACTGCTTCATGGCAGTCTTGGAGGAACTTCGACTGGAGCTCTTGCTCCATTTTGGCTCTCGCGTTGGCATTGAGCACTTCCTCCCTCAACGCTCGGCACTCGGCTTCCAGCTCATCCCTAGAGGCAACTACTCTGCCCTTCTCCTCCTCCCCGGACGCGAGTTGAGCTCTCAAAACGCTATTCTCTTCCTCCCACACACTCTTCTCCTCCTCCAACGAAGAGAGCTGAGCCCGAAAAATGTCTCTCTCCTCCTTCGCCTCTGAAAGCTCAGCTCTCAAAGCGTTGACCTGCTCAAGAAGATCGTGAACCTCCCGGTCCATCGTTCGGTTGACGTCATCGAGCTAATCGATACGCTGATGTATCGCAGAGGCGAACGCCAGATCCTTGGCACAACCACGGACGAGACTAGCCGCCAGATCCTTGTTGTTCAGCGTATCCAAAAAATTCTCGTCCTCAGGAGGAACAACCTTCCGAGCGATATCCAGAGCAACATTGATGTCCCTAATCGATGCAGTCTTATCAAGGCTGATCGTGGACACCCACTTTTCATCGCCGGAGGCTCGCACTTTCCTCTTGCCCTTGTCTAATTGGGGCATTCGCTCTTTCCCCTTACCCTTGTCCGACCGGCAGGACGATCATTCGGGATTTCGAGCAGTTTTCTTTCTTTTAAGCGGTGGTTCCTCCTCTTCCTCCGAGCTCGCTCGGCCTTTAACCACCGATTGGATCGGCAACGACGCAAACTCGTCAGGTCGTTCCTCAGTAGACGGAAGGGCCAACAATGCTGTAGATGGGTCCAGCATCGTTGTTTCAGCGATGTCTTCGTTGCCCTCTACCTCCTTCCTCTGCTTCTTCACCTTCGAAGAAGATCTAGGCCCTTTGGGTTGACTTTTGGATTTAGGGAGAATGGAAAACCCGGCGAAATCCTTGAGCTTTGCCATGTCTGCACAAATATAAAAGCAGGTCAGAAATCGAAATTAATATTCATAAGAAACAAAACAATTAAACCAATAAGAGTCAACCAGAAGGGGCAGCTTCTCCTTCTAGCTCGTTAATCCGAACCGATGGACTAATTAAAAACATATCGGCTGATATCCCTCCGCGATACCCTAGAATAAGCCGATCAAAATTATACTGACCGAGCGCCTTGATTTGACCGATCACTTTCAGACTCTTTTCCAGTAAAGGACAGAATGGAAATACCGTTCCACCGCTCAGACAAGGGATATCTCCACGGCCTGGACTCGAAAGAAGATTCCGGGGGCCTCACGAAGAAGTACTTCTTCCTTCAGGCCTTAATCGACGAAGCTGTACCAGTGGGGCGATACCACGCATCTCTGTACTGGAAGTGGGGGATCCCACGCCCGGTGAGCGAGCTTTGGTTCATCCTAAGGAAAAGTCTTAGAATATCGAGCGATAGAGGATACCCGAAGTGATGGCATAACAGGGCGAGACCGTTCATAAACCTCCAACCATTTGGGGGGATCTGGGCCGGCAACAATTTATATACACGGCAAACCTCATCGATGATCGGGGCATAGGGAAGCCTCATACCATCAATCGAGAAGAAGCTGTCTGAAACAACAACCCTGCACTGTTGTAAATTCGCTCATTCTTCGCAGCCAATCTGGGTCCCCAGGATGAGGGGATGTTATTACTGAGGACCGATCAGTTCAGCTCCCCTACGGTCATCGTTGATTGGTCGGATGGCGGTTTCTGAACAACTCGCCCGTCTATCCGATCATCCGTCGCAATTTCTTCATCTATCTCTACATCCGGAGCTTCATTCCCCCTTGCCTCCGACGCCTCCACTGTTTCCACCACTATCTCAAACGACCCAACATTCTGTAAAACACCTCCGGCCCCCAGTGCTTGATCGAAAAAGGAAGAGGAGGTGACTTCATCCCTAAGTCACGACAACATGACTACGAAAAAGAAATTTGTAGGATAAGGATCAAAGAAAGGTCGTACCTAGTTTAGTGACTGGAGTTGGGGATTTGGATGACGGTAAAAAGGAAAATTCCGATGACTGCGAGCAAGGAAATGAAGAAGAGAGGAGGTAAAAACTGAAGAATCAAACACGCAGAAAGTGAAGAAGTGTGTCAATTCCGAGCATTTATAACAGAATATTGAACGGGCATACTGGTGGAACTTGGACGCATGAAAAAATCCGAACCGTGCGAATTAGGGCTATCAGTTGCTTGGAACGGCGCAGCAGTTGAAAGGACGTGTGTGACAGCTGTACAGCGGTTACAAAGACGTCTCATTTCAAATTTTGAAAATCTGCCAATGGATACGTGCTGTAAGTAATGATTAAATCCAGTACTTTAATTAGACGTCTACGTCCGATCGGTCGATCCTATCTCTACCCTCGATCGGTCAGTCTTATCCTGAGCCGTCAAGCACTAAACGACGATGTCCGATCGATCGGGCCAAGTCACGAGCTGACACACAGACGAGCCTCGTGAATCCAATCGATCGAGCCTATCACGAGCTGCAAGAACTCTCTATATATACTCCATCGATCCTTCTTCATGCTCAGACTCGAGGAGTAGGGGAGCTTATGGTGGAGTCGGTCGTGCTAGACCCAGGTCCAACTATAGGATGACGTGCGGGCCGATCGGTCCATTCTCAAGATGTTGAGTTAAAACACAACATAACTAGTTGATGTTGGATAAAACACGTCAGGTATTTACTATATAAGTTCATTATCTCCTCACGATGCAGGTACGTCTCTAATAATTCTGATAACCACTATTATTGGACAAAAACCTAGCACAGAAAACTGACTTAAGCATAGGAAGGGCAATCCGACGATCCACCTCAGTGTGCCTTTATTATTTTTGCAGATTTCTCCCGGTTGAAGCTAATCGAGATCATGGATCCAAACAACGACGTCCCGGCCCAACAGAATCAGACTGAACCAAACAGCTTCCTCCATAATGCTTGATTGATCATTAAGACTTCTTTCCTTTGTACTGATTATCGAGCATATTTTATTGACATTCCTTCTATCAAATAGGGAATTGAAAAAGAATTTAGAAGCTCTATCCCCTTTCGTGATCCAATTAATTCCAACCCTTTGATTGATGAGTGAAAAGTGATCTTGGACTGCTCTTAAATAGAGGTCAAGTTCTAGCTTTTCCTTCAAAAGAAGGTCCGAATCATTGGGAATATGAGAGAGTAAACTTTGAGTACTAGCTAGTCTTTCCTTAGCAATATCAATAGCAACTTGAGTATTAAGGGAGTGAGAAACTTTCAGTATCTTCAACTCTTCTTTAATTGCTTTATGTTTTTGGCAGCATATGAATTGCCTGGAACCCGAAACCTTAAATGATAATCCCCTGCTGATTGCATCGTCAAATCCATCCACTTTAACAAGATATTAAATCTAAAGGGATGTGGGGTAGAGGACTTCCGGAAGAGTCCATCAACTATAATAGGAGAATAATCAGAGAAGAGATGATCTATGAATAGAGCCTTACTATTAGAAAATTGGAGTAACCATTCTCCATTAACAAGAGCCCTATCTAATTTTTTTTGAATCAGCCAAGAATTGCTTTGTTTATAAGACCAAGTGAAGAAATGACCTTCCATTTTGAGATCAATTACCCCTATATGTTTGACACAAAGTTTAAGATCTTTATTGTATCTCCTCATGCTACAATTCCCTTTTGCTTCAGTTTTGAAAATAGTGGTCTTAAAATCACTTGCAATCATCCAGGGGCCAGATATGGTGCTTTGAATGCCTTTTAGAGAGGTCTAAAGAGAGCTTCTTTGAAATGCAGTATTGTAACCATAAATAAAGGAAGAGTAGATAATAGTTCCTTCCAAGATGAAGTGGATTTTAAGATGTATCAGCTGATATTTAGAACCTCCTCCATTTTGACAAAATTAGTTTTAAACCCAATTATTGTTCTACCATAGTGATGATATTGATGGTTGGATAAGAAGGACCAATAAGAGCCAAAAATCTTTACCTTATTCATATTCTCATACCTAATTTTAGTTTCAAGTATAACTACAATAAGACGCTTAATCCTCCCTACAAAATCCCTTAAAGCATTAAGCTTTTCCGGGCAGTTTATACCTTGAACATTCCATATTAGGATTGACATAATGATATGTTTTTACCTTTAGCCCCTCTCCTCCTTCCACTTCTCTGACTTCTTAAACTAGTCACTGTTTGTAAATTTTCAATCACACTTCCTTCCGTCACCTTTCCATTGGAGGAATTCGTGTAAGAAATAGCATCCTCATCAAGTAAAGAATCTAATTTATCCCCAGAGTGGTTAACATCAGCTAGAATTGCCTCATTCTGCAGGTCACTCACCTTATCACCCGCTTGTATATGTTCCGACACATTCGCTTCCTCCTAAACCTCAAATTGTGCAGCCACTACATGATCATATTCTGTTCTCCTTATATTGGATGTAGGTGATATGATTTTTTCTCACCCCTTGTACCGTGTCACCTAGTTCTAGCTGGGGTACATTTAGGCAAGTAGGACCATCTTTAAGGCCTATTAGTTCCACATAATCGCCTTTAGAGAAAATCTTTCTAGTTGGTTTCCACACCTTCCCTTGCATAATAACCGAGGGTTTCCAACTATAAGAGACATATATCATATCCTCTTGAAGGACATTATCAATACCCAGCCGTATGATGGGAATGCAGCCCGATAGCACCTTGGATCTGTCCACACTGACACAAATTCGCGCATAGCTGACCCTCTTCCTCTTGGCAGTAGTTTCATCCATACATAAAAGTCTACCAATGAAACTAGCCAAGGAAATAAGACCTTGGGTAGTCCAGTACTCTAATGGGATACTATGTAAATTAATCCACAGTGGAAAGTTATGCACCATGATGTTTTCAAGTTTTATACCTGGTTGCCATTTTTGTAAGAATAGGGGTAGCTGAGCTACATGCGATGGGAGGTAAATTTGAATAATATCAAATTGTCTTTAGTAAGAAGAATATCGGTGAGCCCCTATTCTTTCAATGACTAGCTGCCCACTTTTGAATGATAGGGAAAGCAGGACGTCTTTCCATGAAGAAACCAACTAGGGAGGATTCTTATATTCTAGCACCAATCCACAGAGGCTCAATGTGCGGATGCACAATTGCCTTGTCATTAATAACTTTAGGCTAGTTATATTGAAGAGTAAATATCAGATGACTCACCCATATGATGGAAATACAAGAAGCTAGGAAACAAATCTTCAGCATAGTATTTGGGGAGTATCTTTTTTTTTTCCCCCACCACTTACTCTATTCCTATTTTGTATCACTCCATCTTATCCATACGCTTTTTTAGTCCTACATAAATATTTGGATGAGATGAAATGAACAAATAATTTGTTATTTACTGTAAAGTTCAACATATATAAAGTTATTATGTATACATGTAAATAGAACTTGACTTTTCATATAAAAACAAAAATCTAAATGAATCAGCATATTTGATGCGTTACATAAAAAAATGCATAGAGTTAAGAACCAATGCGTTACAAATGTAAAAATGTATAAAAATTCATATTATATCCTGTATCTATGTTACTTAAAGAGCAAGAAAGATTCATCAGTCTTCCATAAGTAATAATGAAGAGAAGGAGAATTACCAAAGGGTCATTATGACGGAATTACAAGAAGCTAGGAATCAGACCTTCAACATAGTATTTGGGGAGCAACTTTTTTTTTTCCCCACCACTTATTCTATTCTTATTTTGTATCACTCCATCTTATCCATACACTTTTTTAGTCCTACATAAATATTTGGATAAGATTAAATGAACAGATAATTTGTTATTTACAATAAAGTTCAACATACATAAGGTTATTATGTATATATGTAACAGCATATTTAATGCGTTACATTAACAAAAATAAATTTGAAGCATATGGTTAAGAACCAATGCGTTACAAATGTAATAATGTATAAAAAATTCATATCATATCCTGTATCTCTGTTACTTAAAGAGCAAGAAAGATTCATCGCTCTTCCATAAGCATGTAAGGTGTAATTATGAATTCTGATGTTTAGCATTGAAACAAAATTTGATTTAGCCACCCTTGCAAGTTTCTATAGTACAACAGCTCATACCAACTAGGTTCGCAATCAACGTCAAGAACGTCATCGTTCGTCCTGTTGATTTGATCATCCTACTGAACTTTTGTACATCTCTTATTCCTTCCACAAACTTTACGTACCTTTCCCTGTCCCTTTCCGTCTTTGTACCGTAGCTTGATGCAATAATTTCTTCTAATGTCAATTGTAATGTGGTTGATTCAATATTAGCCAGTACAGATCACAGAGTACAAATTTAATGTAAATTTACAGTATTAGATCGGTCGTATTAGGCTCAAATTCAGACTCAAAACAACGCATAGACCAAATTCAGACTCAAAACAACGCATAGACCGATCAACCCATCCCTTCTTATGGATTCAAACAACAGCGCTCAACCTAACCCCACCAAAATCCGACTGAACCATATGTACAATTTTTATGGGCATTCAATTTGATATTAAATAGGAACGTGAAATGAAAAGAAAAAGCAGATTTGCCAACAAAGGATTTTCATAGTCACACAATAACAAAGCTATTTCATCTCTCTCATCCTATTCCCATTTTCTTTGCCCCACCCGTCAAAAGAGAGAACCCGCAAGGAGAGAGAAAAAAAAACTGCTGTTTTCCTCGCCATTCCTGCCTTCCTTCCTCCTTCCTAAGGAACGCCCTAAAAAACTCGAATTTAAAAATTAAAAAAGGACACAAGATAGAATAAACAAGGACATGATAAAGAGTCATGGCTACGTGTCCCTTCTAAGATCGACCACGACCACGCTCACGTTGTCTGTACTGTGCCTAGCGAGAGCTAGCTTCGTCAGCAACGTCGATGCGTCGGAGCACGCCCTGTCAGACCTCTCCACACCACAGCCTGCCGTTTCCCCGAGCTCGTTCGCCGGCAGCCGGGCCACCGCCTGCCCCTTTCCTTTCAAACACATACGCGCCACACCGCATGCCGTGTCATTTGACACCACGTCCCAAAGCCCGTCGCTGGCCAGAATCAAGCAATCGTCTTCTAACGTCCGCTCCGTTATTGTCACCTCTGGCTCGCAGCTCACGTAGGGTTTCAAATAGTTGTCTCCTGTATTACGTATCATTAGTGGCTAAGGCAGACAAGCTTTCAAAAAGGACACTATTCTCGAAATTGCTTCAATCCACTCCTGTGCTTACAACGCAAGAGAAATGCTTTCTATTAACGTAATGATGATCTATACCTATGGCTCTCGACATCGCGAGGACTCCGAGAACCCGCGGTCCGTCCCAATAGATAACTCGGCCTCCTGCGGCTTGGATCCGGTTCAATTCGTCTGGACGGTCCGGCTGTTAAAACCATCACCAGGAAAAAAAAAAAAAGAAGTAAAGAGCCTCCCTGATACTGGGAATAGCCTACGATAATAATGTATGTATATAACAGCAGACCAAACCTTATGATCGGACGAGAGAGGGATTGCCTTGCCGCTCCGGCACAAGACGGCACGGGAATCACCGCAATTGGCGACTATGATCTTGTCAGGCGTGACAATAGCAACGACGGCAGCAGATCCAACAGCGTCGCACTCTGGGGATTGCATCTCACACCGGCAATTGGCCACGACCACCGCCTCGTTCCACGCCACCACCTCCTTGTCCATCCTCAAGAAGCTCTTCTCCATCGCGTTTTTCCACTCCGTTGACAACTGTTCTTCGTTCTCGAGTTCCTCCTTCACGAGTTCGTGCAGCCTCTCTCTACACTTCATAGCCACCTAAATAACACGACTCCAAACATCAGCTTACATAGCAGTTACAACATTCGTAACTTCAAATGAGAAAAGTTTACATCTTTTGTTCATATTATATCAAAAAGACATCAAAGTTGATCAAACATCTTAATAGTATTACTAGTAGTAGTAGCAACGGCCGTAATATAGTATCAGTCCGTACATGAGAACAGCCGTGGCCATCGTAGACACCAAAATAGTGTAATTCAGTAGTAGTTCCCATATCTCGAAGGCAGAAAGAAGGGTGAACCGCAACTGCATCCTCCATGTCTCGTCTCCTTCCACAAACTGAAGCTACACCGAACTTTGGGTATAATTCTTTGTTATCAACTGAATTAGTGAAAATAGATGGGCTTAAAGAGAGCTTGATAGACTGGCTCGCAGATAATCCATTATTATTGGCATTAGTATTATTATTATTATCCACCTCGAGGACCAGTCTTTTGCGTTCCTTATCTTCCAAAGCACAATTCTCGACGGCGTTCTCGCACTCCCGAGACAATGTGTCTGCCGAGTCAGCATAAGCTTCCAGCTTCTGCCGTTTACGGCCATCCTCCGTTTCAAGCGGGTGCTCTACCCCACTTACCAGTTTGAACCGTCTGATCTCCATCCTCCTCCGCCTTGCAGCTCGTGAACTCCCCTCACACTCTGATGACCCCCCTCCCTCACTAATCAATCCACAGCATATATCAGCCATCAACGATCAAATTTTTTTGACAACCCAAAAGCCCGAAACTTTGAACAATCATCCGCCTCGAGTGTTAGGAGTGCACACTAAAGAAGGCTCCTTTTGGGACTCAAGAGACCAAGAGAAAGAGAGAGAAGCCATGAGAGATGAAGAGTGAGTAATGTTCTGCAAGAGTACGACATAGGAAGCTGTCAGAAAGCAAAGTGTTTTTGCTTTGTTTCATTTTTTGATGAGCATCGTCATAAAACGGGCAGGCTGCCCGTCACCATGGGGGGCAGGAAAACCGGGCAGTTACTATTTGCGGCATGACGTACAGGGTTCCTATTTCTTCATCTGAGCATCTTCACCGTTTGATGATTCTTCCTAGCCTCAGCATGGAACGCGTGTACCTTCCTTTTTGGACAAAAGCTACGTGACCCAATAGCATTTGAACACGCCCCCTTTTCATCTACTTACTTTCCTGACACGCATGTGGTTCTTCGTAAACCTTGTTTTGAATGGATACATATATACATAAATGTATGTATAAAATTCTTTATATCGTAAATGCAAGATGGCAACACGTGTCCTGATCGTGGGATACGAGGTTGAACGGAAGCATTCGTCCTCTTTTCTCACTGTTTTTGCTTTTTCGACTTCATTTTCTTCTTCTTTGCAGCGGGACCGGGAGTCTTGTGGTGTGGCCCAATCAATTGCCATTACGTATAATTTAGCGACGACGTCACCCACTCGTCCAAAGTACAAAAAAAATCCTGTCGCTGTCTCTCTCTCTCCTCACACCACGCCACGTATACGAATTCAAAATTCTCGAGTCACCAACAGTAACAACTTCAAAGTTTCCACCAAAGCCATCATTCATCTCTGTTTTCGTAATCCTTTTCCAAGATGTGTCTTTTCATTGTACAATTTGGTTCATAGATTTAACGAGTAATAATTTTATGAAAATACTAAATAGTTGCCCTTTCATTATCTTGAAGTTTCTTAGTATTCTATGCTTCGATTCATGGCAAGTGGTCTGAGATGTAAAAACCAAAAAGGAAAGAGATATTTTAGAGAGTGGAGGCGGAGGGAATTGACTTGGGGTTGCAAACTTGCAACCAACAAAATCACTCTCCAAAATGGAAACTAGATTCTATTCTACACGTGGAGAGGAGCAAGTGGGCAACGTGTATACGTGACAGATAGGATTGTACGGTTAGTGGGTCCACCAGTGAATAAACCCAGGCCATAGTGATGGTTCCACGTGTAAACTAAGGCTGGCAAGCAGTTGCGCTGTATATCCGGTGAGTGAGGTTGACAGAAGCATGAAGGAGGGGTGGGTGGGGGCCACATGTAGTGCCACGTGCCAGCCTAAAAGCAGCAAGCACACGACACCAACCTTAATCCATGGCCATAGTTACTTTTTCTAACCAGAGTATGTTTGTTTGGTTAGGTGTTTAGGTTGCTGCGGTTGAAAACGGTGCGAAGCCAACCGGACACGCCGAGATCTCGGATAACTGAAGAAAGGACACGTGGTGGGGAGGGTGAGGAAAAAGTTATCATTAATGACTTAAAAAAAAAATTATTAGTTGATCTTGTTAACCAGGTAGGTCTTTGGTAGAAGTTACCAAAACGAGAAGAAAAGACACGTACGTGGGTGAAAGAGAAAGACACGTTGTTGAATGAAATCGTCGGTGGAGGGGGTTACGTGGTGGGCAACTCTTGGGGGTAAGTGAAGGTGTGGGAGGTGGAGGTGGGTTGATGCATGTTTGGCAAATTGCACCCTATCTTTGCGTGGGGAGGGCGGCTGCCGTTGTGTCCAGGCCGTCGCTCCAACTACATTTGGCGTTTCGCTGACACAAAAACAAAAGAAAAGCCTGCGCCGGCAATTTGCTGTTAAACAAAAAAAAAAAAAAATTCACTTGGTTCTTTCCCAGAATATAGCTGGCAGCCTCAGCTGGCTCTGGAGTTCCCGTGAATTAACGTAAGGTTGAATTAAATTGATGACGAGTTAGCGTTCAAAAGAAAGATAATGAGTTGATGACCGGTTGGCGTTGGAGAGATGGGTGATCACAATCAAAGATTCTAGGGAAAAGGCACGTTACCTACCGAATTCTTCCTCATGCATGCACTTGGAGATCTGATCAATGATGCCAAAATCTCCGCACCATAAGCTTTCACTGCTATACTATTTATCTGGATAATATTGTGTTCTTTTCCTAATATTATTTTAGCTTGGGAAAACATCACTTATTAAGGTCAAGAATCAGTTAACAGATTGTGAAGTTTAATTATATATAATGACTTTGGTAGGGAGCCCACCATAGATAACAAGATAATAAAATTTTGATTGACTTCGACACATAATAGCATAAGTTGAAAATGAATGCCAAATTTTAACACGAGCTGGTGACTTTGGTGTTATAGGTAGATAAGGGATACATTACGTTATACTTTACTGTATTATGCATTCAGTATTTTGTCTAGAGAAGTGTTGGAGCTTAAGATGATGAGCAAAGCAAGTTCTACACCATAATTAACATCTCTAATAAAACTAACCCTTTCAACCCTGAGAGTACAAGCTTCAAGTTGTCGTTCGTATGGTAGACCGAGACAAGATTCTCTGTCTAATTTTATAATATCTTATTGTGTTCAGTAAATTTCAGCCATTTATTTTTGCGAGATCCGTGTTTATTTATGCAGAACCTACGCGGAATCTACATAAATAAATAGCTGAGAATTACTGGACACAATAAGATATTATAAAATTGGACAAAAAATCTAAACTCCGGTAGACTTTTAAACTCAGTCAATAGCCTTTTTATTCAACCAGTCTACGTGTCGCCCCACCCCGGCCCAACGTACCCTACCACAGACACAGAGGTCAAGCGGGCGTACAAAAACAGGCCTTGCTGTCCGGTGCAAGTCAATTGGACAATTAATTCAGGTTCAGCTTTACATGTTTGGGTTATCATAAGTCTAATAGGGTCACCTGAAACGCACTCTGAAAGTTTTGACATTGGCAACATAGCTAATTATTTAAAGCCTTCGGTTTCAACCTTGCCACTGTCTTATAATGAGCAGGTTTTAAATAATGTTGCCGTTTTTAAGATATGTGAAGTATTCAAACTCTTCAACCGTATCTTTACCATTAATTTAAATAGAATATCTGAAACGACAGTATGGGCAAGCTTTCATCTTTATCAGGTGTTTGACAATTCATCTATTATTTTTCTAATTTGTCTTTTCAAAAAATATAATTTCGTTCTATTAACACAACTGTAAATACTTGCTTGTCCATTCTGTAAACCAGTTGCGAAGACTGTCTGTCTTAAAGTTAATAATAGGAAAAGCAAACTCTATATCTTCTTTGGTGTGTCCAATTCAGATCTCTTATCCACCATTTCTAGTCGCTAGTTGCATCATGCTCCATGCATTCAAGTATTTAAGAGTGCCTATTACTACTAAAAACCCAAGATATGGTGATCGTGTACCATTGGTGGAGCTAGTTAAAATAAATTCTTTTTAATCACTACAACCAAGGTTTTAAAAATCGGATCGGACCAGTCAGTCTGAGCGAAAAAGTTTAAACCGGCCAATAGTTCGGTTGAGTTTCACCTAATAACTTCTATATATAAAAATTGGTCTAACTGGTCTATCGTTATACTGAACTTCAGATATACCTAAAGACTACTTCAAGTTTCATTTCATCAAACTTCTCTTCACCATCTTCTCTTCAACATCCCCTGATCTTCTCTTCACCATCTCTCATCGCCTTTATAGATGTAGAAATCGAGCTCTTCTCGTCAAACTTTAGATTTCATTTCATCGAACCCTCTCCTTCAGGGCTGTTTCTATAGTTTTATAGGCCCTGGGCGAAATTAAAAAAAGGGCCCCAATAAATCGACAATATACTTAAGTTTACATATTTGTATGAAACATAAATGACTCAATTTATAAGTTTACATAACTAACTAAATATTAAATGATCATAACACTAACAAATACACAGAGGAT
>JAOTIZ010000008.1:34988421-35002857 GCA_027123425.1 Erythroxylum panamense | reverse complement strand
GTGTTTGATAAAATGTTTGTTATTTGAAAAAATAATTTCAGTTCTTCTGTTTTAGTATGAAATTTAATATTTTAATTATTTTACTTGAAATAATGAAGTTCTCTCCATAGTGACTTCAAGAGAAACTAAACACTTTGCTTAAAAAATAAATTTCAGCAAATTTACCGACGGAAAAAAAATTTCATTAGTAAATATATTAGATTTTACCGACGGAAAAAATTCTGTCGCTAATTACCGACGAAATTTAAATTCAGTTGGTACTTTTCTGATAGAAGAATTTACCGACCGAGCAAAATAACCGTCGATAAATTTACCGACGGAAACTTTTACCATCGGTAATTCCGTCGGTAAATTTACTAACAAAAAATTTTCGTCGTTAAATTTACCGACGGTCATATCTTCGACGCCTTTTTCTGTTAATAAATTCCGTCACTAAATAAGCTTACCGACGGAATATATACTCATTTCGTCGCTAAATTTTATTTTTCTTGTAGTGCCTACTATTAGACTTCATTAATAGTATTAAAAAGGTTGTGATCAGACAAATAAAAAGTTGTAATGAAATTTATACGTATTTGGGCGCTCCAGTTTAGTTTTCTACATAGGTAAGTTATATTTACTAATAAATAATCTAGCTCTCTTCGTAGAAATATAAGATAAGCTCCACATTCATGCATACATCGGAAAGATATTTATATATGCCATAATGATAGCACGCCTCCCTATTGGCCATGTCATAATCTAGCAACATCATTATTTTGGTTCAAAAGATTAGTTACTATTGATGCTAAGTCTAAAAATGCTTGTTCTTGATGTCAATTTTAGAGAAGCAACATATGAAAGCTAAGAAAAATCATAAGAAAACAAAAAATAAGACAAAAAGAAAGCTAAGGTTAATAAATTGTAAGTAAATAAATCATGCCTAATAATAGTATCAAAATCTTGATCGAATATATTTGTAAGTGTACATAATTAAGAATAAAGAGTATCGACAAACTATATTACTATATATATTAATCTTAGTTAAACAACATAATTAGAGAAATGATATTTAATAAAAAACAATTAATTTGTTAAACTCAAAATAGTAAAATAATTAAGCTAGTGCGAAGAAATAAAAAAGATAAACGTTAGGGCTTCAAAGTTGACTTATGTTGAATTTCAATTGTTATACAAGATTAATTATCTAAGTTGAAATAACAACTAACCTAACCCTTTCTCGAGATACATAGGTACATCGAATTAGGTAATTACCACCTCTTGACGTACATTTTAACCTAATCAAACTCATTAAGCATGAATATCACAATAGTCTATGATACTTTTCATTCTCTATAATGAAGTTGTTTATTCTCCTAATGCACTGATCATATATCACCTTTTGATCCTTCATACATTTTCTAAAATTGTATTTATAATGATCAAGCGTAAATCTAACATTAAGATCAAAGAGAATAAATTCAATGAATAAATAATCAAATTATGGATTAATAATTTAAGAATCCATTCTAAGCTACATTGTAGCATATCACTCCCATAAAGCATATGTCCAAACATACCAAAGGATATTTGAAAACATACTCTATAAAAATGATACATTAGGACAATCAAACTAGCTCATTAAAGGCATCAAACATATCATAAGCATTCTAGATGTTCATTTCTTCCCATTTCATTCACAAACATAAAAGCTATATGTCGTTACAATTCACAATCCAAATATACATTACACAACATTTGTTTGAGTTCAATCTCAGTACCAAAAATATAGCAAGAAGTGGGATGTTAATACACAAGAAATCTATCTAGACTCCTCATATTCAGTTGTTCAGACCTTTGAGCTATTCTTGTCCCCAAAAATGCAAGTACTAGACTTCTACTATATCACCTTAGTAGCTAAAACTCCCTTGAAGCTGAAAAATAACATTGCAATTTTGATGAGTTTGCGAACTCAGTGAGTGAACCATCATCGATGTATTCACCCAAGTCAAATCAAAAAAACAAGTTATAGCCCAATTCAACAAATATATCATACCATCCAGTATTGAATACCACATCACTTTTCATCATACTTCAACAAGTACATTATATAAGCTAGCATTGTATATCACAACACATCATACATTAACTTTAAATGTAATTAAATATTTTTAAACAATTCAATAATACATTTCAATCCAATCATTTGATACATATAGGGATGTATATGCAAATACACATGTATTTCCCATTTTCATTTTTGTTTAGTTGTGACCAAGTGCCTATCATCCAAATTTACTGTTTCGTATCTGTTGTAGAAACCGAGATCATTTTTGGCCCTATTCATTAGGATACTGAGTCCATGTCATTTGAGCTTGAGGCTCTTTTTCACAATCCTGAGCTCAAAGCTCTTTTCCCACTCCAATCACTCTGGTCACAACTCCTTTATCTGATCATACATTTCAATGTAATGAGATGCATCATTTCACATGCCATATTTTCATTTCAGTATACTCATGCCTTATCTCAAGCTCCTCGAATCTAAGTCTGACATTTATCAATCAATTGTACACACAATTCAGATTAAAGATTCAATCCATAAAGAAGCACATATAATTGAGTTTATACATTTAAGTTAACTCACAGTACACTCCAGAAAAGTTATTGTCTCAATGTTCTGGCAATGTTCGGATATTGACGATCACCTTGCGTATCTATCGTCATGCAATACACATATAGTTCATAAATAATTGATTTGTTTAATCATTGGGATATATAATCATGCACATGTATATGTGCCATGTTTCACTGCATGCTCAATTGACTTTCCTGGTATGTATTCTCATAAAAATATCTTGACCTTTCAAATATTATAGCTTGTATACAACTAGTTTGCAATCAGGTTTATACCTTAAGTAAGCATGATTTACTCCAAATTCATCAATCATACATTCACCAAACTTTTCTAACAATATATAATCATACAATTTCCCAATTCTCATTCATCCTTACCTAATACACATTACACAAATACTTAAGATCATCTTTGCATTCATAAGATTACCTTTATTCCTTCATCACATCATAATTTCTAGATTTGGTTACATTGACACCAAAACAGTACATTCTTTAAGTTATGACATCAATTAATCTAATCTTATCATGCCCTTAACTAATTAATCAAGCAACAATCTAGTTCATTCCAAGCCTTAATCAAGACCAATTACACCAATTTAGAGTGACTTTTCCTCAGCTAGTTCAACATGTACACAAAACAGAAATTATCAATTTAGAACTAGGCCCACGATCGTGCATTGATACTTAGAGACATCACTACTACTTGAATTTTTTTCTAGAATTCATGTCCTATAAAGCTACTTCATTTCATGCTAGTCTAGCTTCCATATTGATTACATTAAGGCTTCCAAATTATGCTCACTTTAATCATTAACAATTTCCTTTTTGTAAACTCATTTACAACTCCAACTTTCCATATTCTAAAACATCTTAATAACACCTATCTTTAGCATGAATTCCTCATCAATTATACCTCAAATCCCAAATTAAATCATCCATATAACAACTTATAAACTACTATTTTCATGCATCCAAAAACAAAACAGAAAAGCAACCAATTCATCCATCATTTTCCAGCACGACTTCAACATCAACACTACATTCAATTCATCCCTAAACAGTTATCATAAAATTCTGCTAACACATGCCACAATAGTTCAGTATTTCACTTACTTGTTCATCTCAAATGCCACTTCAATGTATCAAGCCTACTTTACCTTACATGCATGCAAGATCATCTCAAGAACAAGGTGGTAGTATGATGGTTTCAGCAAAGACAAGAAGATAATAGTAATTACAACATTGTTCCGCTTCTATAACTATCTTTATGAAGGATTTTTGTATGGATCTTGGTTTGGCAGTTGAATAGAATTTAGGCAAAACATAGAGAAGTGAAGCAGAAGTAAATTTTAGTAGTGAGAGGGAGGATAAGGAGAGAGTTTCAGCAGAAACAACAAATGAAGAGACTTTGCCATGCTTGTGTCATGTGGTGTGAGTGGAGGATGAGTTTGAGGATACTTGTAAAGTGTCTAGGCCAGCTATATGTCCTCTCTTTAGGCTGCCAAATGTCACTTAATTCTTAGGTCATTTGTCACTTAATTTATAGGCTTAGTCATCCTAAATTTTCATGTGTCAATTATCTTGCTACTTGAAATTTTTCCTAGTCTAAATTTTAATACATCAATCTTCCAATTATGACAAATAACTCCAAATTACTAATTGTAATCCATCAATTCTTCTTATTGGTAAATCAATATACAAGTCATTAGAAATGCACAATCATGTCTTAATTATTTAGAAACTTTCATACCCCAGAACATGTCGATTCAGTGCAATTTTTCTAAATCAAATTTCATGTGTGTATGCTCATATTATGCATTTGAATGAAATCATAAAAATCACATCCTAGATGCACTAAATTCATTCAAATATAATGAAATTCATGTGACTAAGTAATCTAACACTCTAATCCCTCAGTATTGAAAACCAACTATTACATACATCCCTAAGCCTTACTGGGATTTTGGTCACAAAATATAAAGAATAAAACTACAATAAATCATTTTTAACATAATGAAAAGAAGAGATGAAAGATTTAAAAAAGTGTAACACCCACTATCATAGAGCATACACCTGAACATCTAGAGGTCATTCAAGAACATACCCTATAAGAATGGCATGTTAGAGCAATCACATTCACTTCATATGGCATTATAAAGGACATAAGTACTTAAAATGCTAACGTATCTCATTTCATTAACAAAACATGTTTTACTTTGTCATTTCATTAGAAACCATCCATATAATTACAATACCAAAAATCATCTGTGTTTATACTGTTTATACAAATTATTCTACATGAGATGAAAAACTATACAAAAGCACTCTATCTAAACCCTCAGAGGACAGCTAACCAAACCTTTAAGCCATATCTTGATCCCAAAATAGGTAATACTAGACACCAACTACATTGCTTTACAAGCAAGGTCTATTCAGTACCTGAAAATGAACGTTAGAATTTTAATGAGTTTTACGAACTCAATGAGTGAACCATCATCGATTTGTTCACTCAAAACAAATCATATATGTATCACATGTATTAAAACCCAGCTCAATCAATATAATACATCATTTAGATTTATGCCTCATATATCACATTATCCATCATGCTTCAACAAGCACTTAACAATACAATCACTTCACTTAATCCTAAATGCAAAAACTTCATACAATCATCTCAGAATATTTTACAATGTTATCTCATGATTCATCATTTGCAAACATTTTCATAAACACATGTAAAGATAAAAATGCAAATATAAATAAAACTTACTTCTTCTTTTTTTTACTTTGTTGTGACAGAGCGTCTATTTATCAATTATCGGTCCCGTATCTGCTGTGAATACCAGGCTCACTAAATGTTGAGCCTGAAGCTTTGTGTGCACATATCTGAGCTTAAAGCTCTTTTCATGTTAGCTGCTCCGGTCACAACTCTCTTTTTTGTGAACATGCACATTTCATGTAATCAAATGCAACATTTTAACATATTACATCATCAATCACTTTTCAATCAAGAAAACATTCAATTTTCACAATTCATCGGATCTATGTTTGGCATTTAACATATAGTTGAGAATTCACTTTCCTTATTCACATTCAAATCACAACACTCCCAATGCAATCCTGAATATCAAACTCCTCGAAAAATCAATTGTTCAGAATCATCAATATCACAATTATATCAATATCGATTCAATATAGAGAAATTTAGTTTAATCAAAACAATATGAACAGAACATATTTCTAATTGAGGTCACAGATCTAGGTTACTCTCAGTACACTCCAGTTAGCTATTGCCTCGACGAATTGGCAATGTCTGGATGATGTTGGTCGATTTGTGCCTTTAAATTAAGCAATACACACATATTTACACATTACTAACTTGTTTAATCAAAACAATACTCAAATTTACACATGTATATGTGTTGTGTTCAGTGCATGCTCAATTGATTATCTCGAGTATGTAACCTTATTCATAAATTTTAATCATTTGTACACAATTCCTTGTACATCATTTAGTTTGCAATTAGGTTTATGCTTTAGGTAAGTTTGATTACCCTAATTTCATCAATCATACATTCATCAATTCTTTCTAAGCATTAAATATTCACACAATTTCCCAATTCTCATTCAATCAAGCCTAATTCATTTCTTATAGCCTTTGAATCACATTTGCATTTACATAAACATCTTTATATCATTGACAACTCATACTTCTCAAATTCATATACATTGATGTCAATCATTCCATTCCTTAATTTATAACCTCAATTAACAACGTAAAATCATCAAACACTTAATCACTTAATCAAGCAACGTTCTAGATTCATTTCAACCCCAATCAAGTCTAATTGCACCATTATAAAGTGTCTTAACCTTATATAGTCCATCAATTGCCTAAAAACAATCTTTTCTCCTTCCAAAGCACTTCCCACGATCATGGGAAGAAGTCTTACAAATCCCACGATCATGGGATGAGTGAACCGAAGGTTCACTCACCCATAACCTTCATTTTTCTTCCAATTTTTACTCCTTCATGCTCCTTCCAACTTACCTTCTCCAAAATTCATCAATTTCACTTAATCTATCTTATTCAAGCCTCAATCCCTTATCAAATTCATATCCAAAATCTAATTCAAAAATCATTTGTTAGGCAACTCACAACTCATGATCTTCTATGCATTAAAACCAAAACATAATATGTCATTCATTTGATCATACGTGTAGTCCTATTTCTTTCCTATTTCAAGATCACCTTATTAGCACCTTACTTTAGCATCAATTCACCTTCCTTGTACTTCAAATTTCAATTTAATTCATTCATATAAACAACCTATAGCATACGATTCATACATCAAGAACACAACAAAACATATCTAAGTTTTTCCATCAAATTCCAACACAACCTCTTCATCAACATAACATGCAATCTATCCCTAATTCAAACAACATAAACTTTCTACTATAACAAGCCATAAAGAACAATCTTGTACTTACTTATGTAGCTCCAATTCCAGCTCAATTCATCATGTCAACTTTGCCTTATATGCATGCAAAATTCAACACATGTTCAACGTAACAATAGGATGATTTTCAGCTTGGAGAAGAGACAACAACAATCTGATTTTTTTTACTATCTTATGAAGAGTAAAAGTTTGGATTATTGATGTAGCAATTGGACATAAACATGGTAAAACGCAGGGCTGTAAGGGTTGAGAGGATTTCGGTGGTGTGTGAGAAGAAAAAGAGTGAAGAATGAACATAGCTAGGATTACACCTGCATAAGCTTAACACCTAAGGTGCTAGGTGTCACCATCTTAAGTTGACATATGTCCAAAGGCATGTTCTCCATTTGTCAAGTATATGTGCTACCATATGTCACTTAATTACTTAGTCCATTTTTCACTCAACCATTTATGCCATTTGTCAATTAATAACTCATGCCAAATCTCACTTATTCATCTATGTCAAATGTCACTTATTCATAAGCTTAATCTTCCTAATTTTTCATGTATCCATTTTTCTTATCATTTGGCATTTTTCCTAGACCAAATGTACATTTTAATTCATCACTTTTCTAATTGTACCAAATTAATTCCAAATTTACTACTTGTAATCAATTAGACTAAAATGCAAGGCATAAATAATACACATTTCACATCATGATCATTTTAACCTTTTCATACCCTGGAATAAGTCAATTCAGTGCATATACATTCTTTGCAATGTGTACTAAATCATAATTTATGTGTGTATGCTATTGATATGCTTGTGAATGAAATGTAATTTATGAGTTTTCAATATTATAGCTTCTATGCAATAGTATAGGGTTCTAATCCCTCAATTTGAAAAATCGACTATTACAAAAAGTTATCATGATTTCCTCCAATCTTACTCTGAAATCCTTCTTTGATGCTATAAAAGACTAAATTTATTAAAACAATCGTAAGATGACTAATACACACCTTCCAAAAGTCCCTTATTTAAAACCTAATAAGAGTATTTATAGTTGAACTTACAAAGTGTTAGAGTGCTTAAAATTATGAGTTTATGCATCATCATCATATGTGCTACAAGGATTAGTGCTATACTAGTATCTAAACTGTGCTAATCTTTTTGAGAACTTTTGTTACCTCAAGTTAGTGTGTAACTGGTGTCTTATACTAAGTTGTAATTGTCATCAATTTTATAATCTAAGTGCTTAAAATTATGAGTTTATGCATCATCATGATTTGTGCTACAAGGATTATTGCTAGACTAGTATCTAAACTGTGCTAATCTTTGTAGAACTTTTGTTACCTCAAGTTAGTGTGTAACTGGTGTCTTATACTAAGTTGTAATTGGCATCAATTTTATAATCTAACTTTACTAGCCACATACACCTCTCTAGTATTGGTTTTTCATTGTTTCTCAACTACTTGAATCTTCCAAGAGATAGGTGTATGTCTCCTCGGTGTGTCCAGTTCTTGTTTTCTTTTTTTTCCACCAACTTCTCTAATTTTCGACACTTTTATGCTTAAATTGACCTCTGATATCTACAAAGTTGTTTCCTTTCAAGTTAGCTTCTTAATAAGTCTAAACTTTACATCGATTGGATAACTATAGATAAAGTTTCATTCAATTTGAGAATTCCCCTTTCATTTATCACCTACAAGACAATGAAACTTGTTATAAAAGTGTTAAATTTTAACTATTTTAACCCCTATAAATATGTAAAGTATAAACCTATAATTTGGTTATCAACAAAATAATAGCAAAATATCAATATCTCATTCCTAGATTAGAAAATATACTTAATGAATAACATGCCTCTTGTCTGCTTTCAAAAGTTGAGTTAAAAAGTGGATATCATCAAATTAGGATTAAGAAAAAGTGATGAGTGGAAAACTTCCTATAAAATGTAATATGATTTATATTAGTGGTTAGTGATGTCTTTTAGATTATCTAATACACCTAGTACGTTTGTGAGGTTAATCAACTATGTTATCTGTGTTTTATTAAAAAAATTGATTGTTTATTTCGATGATATTATAATCTATATTAAGACTTTAGGCGAGCATATCGAACATGCAAAATTTATTTTTGAATGTTTTGAGTTTAGAAAAAGTATATGCTACTATAACGAAGTGTTCCTTTTATATGGATAAAGTAGTTTTTCTTGCATTTGTTATAACTATAAAAGGGATAGAGGTGGATGAGAAGATTAAGGCTATCTAATAATATCCTACATCTGGACTTATAATTGATGTGTGTTTTCAAGATTTAGTTAGTTTCTATAGGAGGTTTATGAAAGATTTTACTACACTAGCTGCACTATACAACGAAGTTATCAAAAAGTCTATTGATTTAAGTAGGGTAAGGAACAAGAGCATACTTTTAATTTTATTAAAGAAAACTAAGATTTGTACCTTTATTAACTTTGTAAAACGTTTTTAAAACCTTCGTGATTGAGTATAATATGTTAGGAATAGGTATTGGTGTTGTCTTGATGTATTAAAATCAACTATTTGTCTATTTTAACAAGAAACTCAATGGAGCTACTCTTTATTATCAAACTTATTACAAGCAGTTATATGCATTAGTGTGGGCTTTAAGGACTTAATAACATTATCTGTGGTACAAAGGATTCATTATTAACACCGACCATGAGTCCTTGAAGCAATTAAAAGGGAAATGATTTTGAATCAATGATATGCTAAGTGGATAAGTTCATTGAGGCATTTCCTTATTTGTTCAAGTACAACACAAGGTAAGAAAAATACCATGATTGATGCTTTACCCAATCGTAAGACCTAGTTTCTACCTTGAATGCAAAATTGTTAGGCTTTGAGTATGTTACGGAAGTATATAAGAATGATAATGATTTTTCATCTCTCTTTATGACTTGTGAGAAAACTACATTCGAAAAATTATTTAGGCATGACGGGTTTTTGTTTAATAAAAATAAATTATGCATGCTTGAAAGTTCTTTGAGAGAGTTATTAGTCAATAAGGCACATAGAGGAGGATTGATGGATCATTTTGGCATTAAAAAGACTTTTTTTTTGCCTGAACATTTAATTTGGCCTCATATGCTTCATGATAAGAATTTATGCTAATTGTATTACATGTAGATAAACTACTTTAGGATTATGCCACATAGTTTATATACTCCTTTTGCCAGTCACTAGTGAACCTTAGGTTGATACTTCTATAGATTTTATTTTAGGCTTGTCCAGATATAAAGCAGATAAAGATGACACATTTTCTTGCATGTGTTAAATTGATGATGTAACCCATATAGCCTATTAGTTCTCTAAGGAGATAGTATGACTCTATAGTATTCCTAAGAGTATTGTATCTGATAGAGATGTTAAATTCCTTAGCTAATTTTGGAAAGTTTTATAGGAAAATTTAGGAATTAATTTTTTATTTTCAACTACTTGTTATCCTCAAGTGAATGGTCAGACTGGGGTAGTAAAGAAGATTTTAATTATTTTATTACACGCTATAATTTAAAAGAATTTCAAAAATTGAAAATATTATTTTTCAATCATTGAATTTACATAAAATATAGCTATTCATAATGGTACTGGTCATTCACCTTTTGAGATTGTTTACGGATTTAACCCACTAACTTTATTGAATTTGGTTTCTTTATCAATTCATAAAGGGAGGAGCTTAGATGGTAAAAAGGAAATTAAAATGGTGAAGCAACTACATTAAAATGTTTGGCGACATATTGAAAGGAAAAATGATGAATATATATCAAAGGCTGAAAAGGAGAAATAAAGTTACTTTTAAACCAGGTGATTTGGTTTGGTTGCATATAAGAAATGAAAGGTTCCTAGATCAAACAAAATCTAAATTGTAATCAAAAGAGATGGTCCATTTCAAGTTGATCAATAGATCAATAATAATACTTATAAATTAGATCTTCCATGTGAGAATAATGTGAGATTTACTTTTATGTTCTTATTTACTCCTTTTGATATAAGTGATGATTCAAGAACAAATCTTTTCAAAGAAGGAGGGGATGATAACAATCAAGTTACCTTTAATATTTTAAGTTTACCAAGCATACCAGTTATAAAAACTAGGAAGAAAAGGCTTCAAGATTCACTAAATGGTGTTGTAAGAAGAGTGGTTGTAGATGTAGAATCAAGTCAAATTGGAGGATGAACATTGGTTATATTCATCTATGGATGGAGATGATATGAAGGCGAACACAAGTTCCAACATGATCATCCATTAACCTATGTAATTTATTATAACATTCTGTGGTGAGACATGATCTCCAACATAGGTGTATCCCGATTTGTTTATAACTTTAAAAAATTATAGAAAAATTTACAATCTCCACTATATGTATAATCCAAATTGTGTCCAACTTTGTAATGTTGTAAGAGGATCCACGGTCTCAAACATAAGTATGACCTATTTCATATCCATGAGAAGAATCTACATTCTTAGTCACAGACATGTTCTAAACCGTGTCCAATAATATTAAAGTGTTCAAAACCAATACAAAATGACTCAAAATTGTGTCCCAGGCTATGTCTAATTAAAACCTTATATTTTTATTTAATTTTTAAGCCATATTTTTTTGTTTTAGTATTTAAGGCATTTTTTAATTGGAGAAATAATTGACCATTAATAAAATTATGATAATTATTTTGGTTATTCAAAGAATTTTTCAAACATACTAAATCATTTTCTTATGAAGTTCAAATTATCTTATAATATTGATTCTAATTCTTTATAATCATGGGTCAAGATTCTTCATATACCATTGGTTCGTTATTATGTATATTGGGCAAGGTTTTATGTTTAACTTTGTTTTAGCATTTGTGGGACTTGAGTTTAAGGATTCGTCTTTGATTTTCGCATTCAGTGTTATTGGCCACAATAGAATTGCTGGTGGCCACAATTTTTATTATGCATCAACTAATTAATTCCTACCTACACTGACCTACCAATTCTTGCCACCATCCATTTACCAACTTCCTCCTATATAACCCTACTTTGATATGCCAATCTCTTCATACTTAGTGCTACTTATCTTGTTATAAGGGTGGGTATTACACCTAACTTATTCCATGTCAAATCTCTTGGCACTTATATTTTTTTATGGTAGAGCTAAAACTTGTTCATGGACCTTATCACCTCATGACTATTAAGATGAAAAATAAAGTCAATAAGAGGGTTGTAAAGGACAAAGTGTATAATCTAATATGAAAATATAAAAAGAAGATAAAGATGATTGGACACATGATATCAACTGATGTAAAAGGGTTGTAAAGGATAAAGTGTATAATCTAATATGAAAATATAAAAAGAAGATATAGATGATTGGACACATGATATCAACTGATGTTTAGGATTTTTAGGGATTTCGTTCTGTACAAAATATTCAACTACCTTACAAATTTATAATGTCAGGATTTAAGAAGTATTGATAGGAACTCAAATTTGAGGACTAAGCTAAGAATATATTATGGTAACCTTGCAATATTGATAATAAAGACATGTTGAACTATTGCTTCCCAGAGAGCTTTACTAGAACATAGCCACGATGGTTTCTAAATCAAGATTAATCATCTATTAAATGTTGGAGAGACCTAATAAATCTATTCTTAACCTAATATGGATTCAACCAAGACATCATGATGAATCGTGAGAACCTTTTTTTTTGGACAAAGTAACATATATATTAATTAAAAGGAGAGTTCATACAAGAAAGCTATATACAAAGCAAAACAAATAGCCACAGGCGGCTCTCAAACTAAAATCAGATAAGCCACAGACGACTCTGTAACTAAAGTAAGCCACAGGCGGCTCTCAGAAAGAAACAAAGCCACATGCGGCTCATAAAACAAAACAAAAACAAAACAACTAAGTAGAAAGCCTCCAGATATGCCTCTGAAGAACGGGAACCTGAAGACGGGCCTCAAGGCTAAGAAGCCGGGAACGGATAAGCTCAGAGATGTCCGCGATAATGTCGCGGGTGGACCAATGTCGCCTAGTGAAGATGCGGTTATTCCTCTCATACCAAAGAAAGTAGACAGTGGCTGAGAGGACTAACCGTGAAAGAAGATGTCGGTAATCCTTGCGCCGGCGGAGATGAGTGCAAGCCCACTGAAGAAGGGGGCCCCAAGAGGTCGAAGGCCAAGAAGTGTGGGTCTTCGTCGAGAGGGAACCCCAAACAGCTGCAGAGAATCGGCACTGAAAGAAGAGGTGATCATATGTCTCCGCAGAAGTACCACAAAGCACACAAGTCGAGGATGTCAAGATGTCAAAAAACTGGAGCCTGTCCATGGTCCGAAGTCGCTCCTGTGATGCTAACCAGAGGATGAAAGAGTGTCGAGGAATGTGTCCTGGAAACCACAATAAATGGTGAATCGGGTCTACTGGACTTCAGGATCGGAGAAGGTCCCAGGCTGAGTCAACAGAGAAGACTCCAGATGAGTGACCTCTCCAAACCCAGCTATCAGACTGAAGCTGCGGTAGAAAACGAACTGTGTCCCAAATCTGTTGTAGCTCATGACTTCCCTCTAGAAAAGCCCACTCCCCATCACGAATAATCTCTGACACCCGAGCATCCCAAGAGAGCCCATTAGAAGATAGCTCGCGGAAGGAGAATCGGTTACATAGGGGGCCCTGATCTGGTAACCAATAATCCTGCCAAAGAGAAGTATCTCGCCCATCACTAGTACAAGCTACAATAAGGCCTCTGCACCACTCTCGACTCAACAGAATCTTCCGCCAAACCCAGGAAGAGCTCGACGGGACCCGAATATGCCAAAAAGATCTACCTCACAGCAACACTGCATGTACCCACGTGGTCTATGTAGAGGATCGGTCTATGAATAGTCGCCACACATACTTAAGCGTGGCCGCTCTATTCCAGTCCCTGATCCTCTTAACTCTAAGTCCTACCTCCTGTCTCGGAAAACAAACTGACTCCCATGCCACCTTAGCCCCAGTGTGGGACAATGAAGTACCCCTCCGGAGAAAAGCGGATAGAATACTCTCAATGCGGTGAATGATGCTAGCAGGCAGTAGGAACATACCTGACCAGTAGTCCTGGATAAAGAAGAGTACAGATCTAATAAGCTGCAGCCGACCCGCGTAACTGACAGAGGTCGAAGTCCACAGTCGAATCCGGGAAAGTATCCTCTCCACCAAAGGAAGACAAACTGCATGCCTCAGGCCCTAAACCATAAACCCTAAACCCTAAACCCTAATCCCTAATCCCTAAACTTTTTTTTTGGAGAAAGTAACATATATATTAATTAAAAGGAGGGTTCATACAAGAAAGCTATATACAAAGCAAAACAA
>JAOTIZ010000008.1:34958376-34986601 GCA_027123425.1 Erythroxylum panamense | reverse complement strand
CATTAAAATCACCCAATACTAGCCAAGGCATAGAATGGAACCGGTCAGCTTGACCGCAGAGGAAGTCCCAAAGCTCTCGTCTAGTGCCCAAGTCTGTGGAGCCATAGACCACAGTAAGGCCAAAAACAAAACTCTCTCGCCTATGAGTCACCTCACAACTAATGCCCTGTAGAGTAGACACCGAACTCCGTAAGTCAAATAAACTGGGGTCCCAACATACCAGAATGCGACATGCTACCTGATCCGTCACATTACTCAAGTAATTCCATCCACGACAAGTAGTCGAAAATACGCCTGCTAAAGAGGGAGAAGCTACCTTGGTCTCCAAGAGACCAACCAAACCAAGGTCGTGATGCCGAATCCAATCTCTAACCGCTCGCTGAGTGTGAGGACCATTAAGGCCCCTAATATTCCAACTTCCTATCATAGGAAATGGAATATAAAACAAAATGGCAGAAATCAAAGAAAGGGGTAAGTCCCCTCACTTATACCATCGCCTGTCAACCCCTGAATAGGAATGGGCGAATCACCAAGCGAGAAATCTCCGAAGAGGCAATAGAAACGAGAGCCCTGACTACTACTAGGAATGGAGGCCTCAATACTAAGGAGACAAGGCATCATGCTAGGGGTAGACCGCATCTCCGTAGAGACCAATGGGCTAGGTATCCGTCGCGGACTAAATTGTGTAGGCTCGGGGCAACATGGAGGTGTAGTAGTCCGAACTAAACTCGTGGTGTCCGGAGCGGCTGAGGATCCCGAACCATCACGTGCAGGGGTGGACCTCATCTCTGTAGAAACCACGGGACTAGACGTCCGACTCGAGCTAGCTCGCAACTCAGTAGAAACAGAGAGCGCTGGGCTCAGGTCGGCGTGGAGGTGGGGTAGTCCGAACAGTAGTCGCAGTGTCTAAAGTAGATGATGACCCCGAACCATCCGGAAGAGGGGTCTGTATCATGTCCCGGGTCACTAGGGAAACGATAGGAGAAGCTGGACTCAGGGTCACTAGGGAAACGATAGGAGAAGCTGGACTCAGAACTAGGTCAACAATCGGAGGTGCTACCAAAAGCAGGGGCACCGCTACAGGCATGGGCTCCACAGGGGCGGCCGGGATCACCTCCCTAGTCACTGGGGAAGCTGCAGGAGGTGTAAGGGCAGCTGGCAGCTTGGGTGCGGGTGGAGAGACCGAAGATAGAGCAGCAGGTGGAGGGGCACAAGAGTGTCCAAAGACATGACACTTGGAACACCTCTTGGGTGTCCACTCGTACTCCACCCGAACACTCGTTACTCAGACAACAATCAATCTCGAGTTCATATGTCGGCTCGTCGGTAGCAGATAACTCTACACAAACTCGAGCAAAAGAGAGGTAGCTAATCTGACTAGCCAAAATATCAAGGCATTCTTCATTCCACAAAGGAAAAGGAAGGTCATGTAATCTAACCCACACCGGCACTCGAGACACCCGGGATTTATCGAAGACAAAACGAGGGTGCCATTGCTGTAAAACCATGAATCTACCACCGAAGAACCAGGCTCGAGGACCGACTGTAAATCCTCCTCGTACTGGAAACGGAATAGAAAAAACCCAGTACTAGTAGAAATAACATCCTCCAACCCAAGGGTCTTCCAAACCCTCGTTGCAAGAGATTGCATAGCAGAAAAAGGCAGATTATGCCCAGGAAAAAACCTGACTAAACATCGGGTCCATTGGTGGAGATGTCCGACTATAGGCTGGTCTGGGAGCGCCACTGGCCCAGACGATTTAGCACGGGTTTTACCCTAAAGTTGAAAACCAGTATTCAAAGTGGATACTCAGACTTTGTCAACCCATGAAGAATCCAAAGATTTTTTATTGGGCTGCCTAGAATTGCCTAAAGCCTTATTCCCATTCACAACAACAGCATATGAGTTAATAGGAGGGTTATTAGAGTTACCTCCAAGTGGACGTGGGCCTAGGACTCCAAGAGATCCAGCAGAAATTGGGCTTCCACCTTCTCTTGATATGCTAGTCAATTGGGCCGGCAGTGTAGGCTGCAGCCCAGAATCTCCTTTAAGCTCTGTTGGGCCTTAAGATGTGGGCTACCCCTTCATCCCAACGATGGCTGATAGGTCATGGTGGGTGGATCCCTCCTGAATCCCAGCAATAGGAGGCCCACGATATGAAGAACCCAAAAGCTTCTTCCTACCCTGCGGTGAACCATCGTCTCCTTGGATGATAGCTGACGATGGAAGTTGTGGATCCACCGTCGGGGAGACGGCCACTGGAGCTAGAAGGGATGACACGAGGTGGCCATCGGCGACAGCTTGTTCCCTGGGCAGCAACGACGTCGCAGCAGAAACACAAAGAGCCTCGGCAGCGGCTCCAGCTCTAGCGACTCTAGCAACACCCACTCCTCCTCCAGCGAGGCAGATGGATGTAGCTCCTTCGCTGATGTGTGTAAGGTGAGATGGGGTGAGTGTGGGGTTGATTTGTGTAAGGAAGAGAGAGGGGGAAGGTGCGGTGGTGGAAGCTTGGACAAAGGTGGGTGGATTTTCGTTTGCAGATCCTGGTTGTACGGCGGGGTGTTGGACAAAACCAGTTGGACGGTGTGGTAGATCAGGAAATTCTGAGTCCAATGGTATAAAAATTGTGGCATTCCGAGCACCTGGAGCGGCGGCGGTGGCTGGACGTCCAGCGGGTGCGGTGGCAGTGGCAGTGGACATGGTGCTGAGCTGGCGGTTGGCAGTGGTGCTAGGTATTTGGTGGTGGCCGGAGAGCGGGATTTGCTTTTCCGAGCCATTGAGTTGAGAGGATTTTCTCTCACTAAATTTCACTAAACCAGCAAAAGTCCAACTATCTTTGATAGAAAATAAATCATGGGCCTATTCTGAGAGACATTATAACGAAACCATTTTATGACAAGTTACAAGAATTCTCAAAACTTTCCTTCAATGAAATGGTCAAACTAATTGGAAGTCTTGAAGAATGAGATCAAAAAAAGGAAAGATAGAGATTATTGTCTAAGAAATCACCAAAAAACCCATCTCAAAAAAGAAGGAAGAGGAAACAAATCAAATTGAAGCAACTATCTCGTGCTTTCATGAAAAATCTAATAATCATAGAAAGAATAATGCTAAAAAGAGAGCTTCAATCAACCTTGCACCTCCTCAATTCCTATATGTCTTATCTTAGGTGCCTCAAATGCCAATATTCTATGCTCCATAAGTGGTGTTTGCCTAGGATTATCCCAATTTTTTAGTTCCTTCACCTTTTAGGCCACCTTTCATGGTACAATAACTATTTTCTCAAATTCAACATGGATGCGCTCGACGAATGAATCACGCTAAGAGATAATAAGGTTAATAGTACTATCAACAACAACAATAACAACCAAAACAACAACAACAATAATAAAATCAACAAAAAAAGAAGAGATTAGAGAGACAGACAACCTTTATTGTGAATAGGGATAACCTAAAAGAACTCCACAAGCCACTTTTGAAACAAAAAAAGATTATAGAGTAATTGGTAAATAATTTTAGCCACCTTATCATCATTGGTACAAGTTAGAGTTGACCTGTAACTATCACAATAGGGTGGTGAGATATTTAATCAAAACTTGTGTAACCTATAAGAAAAAAAAATTCATATCCTTTCTAACGTACAAGTGGCTTAAATTTGAAAAGAAAATATCATTTGTCAACAACAATCATTTGCCTACACATTTCCCTTGAATTGTTGGACTTAAATTTACAAAAGGAAAGGCCCAAAGGCAATCAAATATGCTCAATAATCATATTCTTTTTTCTAATATTATTTGTTTTTCCTTTTTATTTATTATCTATGTTTCTTAGTTGTTAAGTCCACAACATGAGTGTATATTGATTTGAACCATTCGCACGTTAGAAGAATTTCTTAAATTCGACAATTATTAAAAAAGTTAAAATGAAACACTTATTATACTAATAACATAATTCATTATTTGAAAAACGCAAAGTAAGACAAATATAACTTTCAATATTATTATCATCTAAAATAGTAACAAATAAGATAAGTTTTTGTTTTAAGAAAAGAACTTTCGTTACAAGATATTTGATATGATACAAGCGCCCATTCTACAGCGTAAACATAAATCACTCAAAGTGAGAATAAAACTCCATGCAAGTAGATAAATACACCCACCAAAGTCATGCAAATTACATTAGGGAGCAACCACCAAAAGGATAAATAAAGCATATATGACTAACATCCAGTAGGAATAAAAACACCAGACCACTATACATCGTGTCGCTGATATTGATTAAGATTGAGCTGATCATATTTCCATGAATGTATGGTTAAGAAATTAACTAACCAAGTATCAACATTAATGTTAATGGGAACTGGTTTTGCTCAATTTGTAGCGGCTAGTCTTTTGATAACTGTTAATTGACAATGCCTAAAGTGGTACTTTGGATAGCTCTAAGGTCACGTGAAAAGAAAAAAAATGTTGGTGATACTTCTTTTGCCTCTCTTGTAGAACAATGATGATGGATGATGATTGATGATAATCATAAACCATGTGCCATCCTGTAAAAACATCTCCGTTGCTATTGCATCTGAATACAAAATAAAAATCTACTTTATTTTGATCAACGGCGTTAGTACACAACACTTGGGGCGATAAACAGATTGATTCACTGATTATATCCACGCATTGCCCAACCTTAAGAAACTCACCTTAACATATCAAAGAACCATACTAGATGATATTTTGCAACAATATGCTGAAAAACAAACCATAAATCTCATAGGTCGAGACCATTATGCACCCATCTTTGCTCAGGCATAAAACAACCATATATCCGCAATACACCAAAATTCACCAGCTAACATCACACCCTGTTCAACAGAAAACAAGAAGACGTCAACCCTTTTTTGCTTGTCAATTTAAAACCCCTTAATCAGACTAAAACAGTGGCCAATTTGTAATTGTGGTGGAAACTTCACACCTAGTGATGTGGATGAGATACCATTTGATTAGATAAAGATTACTCAAAACATTGTGTCGCCCTCCCAACAGACCAACAAAACCACAAAATTTAAGCTTCACAACAAGCAACTACAAGCAAATGGGATTAAGACCAACAAATCCAAATATTAAGCAGTCAATTCAGTCCTGTCGGTAAAAAATGAAAGCTCCAATCCATTTTATTGTGATCATTATACTCCACAGTAGCTCAGAATATAATTTCAAACATAGCAAAGGAGCTCAAAATTGTGATTAAAAAAGAAAAAAGCCCTCAAAGTAAATCCAGTCAAAGCACCAGAATGTCATCTTAGTTATATCAATTTACAGTTCTAAGGGTTCTGATAAAACGTAAGTAATCCATTCTCGGAAACTCCACAAAAACATAGAACAAAAATGGCATCCGTGCATATGCTTTGGTTATGATCACTTAAAACCATGCAGCAAATGAGATTTGGAAAAACTGAAACCCAAAACCAAAAGAATCCAAATCCAATAGCATTTTTTCCCTGCTTTTAATAGAAAAATCATAAGCTGACAACAAAAATAAGGGTCAAAGAGTATACCACTTGTAATAGTAAGTGCCCAGTATCTTATATAAGTTGAGAAATTAAAGCATCTAGCTAAGCCAAGACCAATGACCAAATAGAAGTTCAAGTGAACACAATCTTCCAAGATCAACAGCAAAAAAAAAAAAATCATATAATTGCGTAGAAAGATACATAGATGTGCCAGATACATACATGAGAAGGCCAGTTTCAACATCGAGAACAGCCCAAGGGCCATAGAGCACAATTGAGAATATTACGAAATAATCCCAGGCGCAGTCTCAAGCTGCCAACCATAAGGTTAAACAAAACACTAAGAAATTAGCAATTGGAAAGAAATAAAATTATAACTGAGAAACACAAAGAATGAGATCACTTTACCTGAAATGATGGTCAAAATGAAGATCCGCATACGCTCAGGTCAAACAAGTCTTCTAGTGACAATAACTTTCATTTCATTCAATCGGAAAGCCAATTTGGTATTTGACACATAAAAACTGACTAGCCTGAAGGTTTAAACGTTGGGCCTATAAAACAAAGATCAGCCTGAACATAAATAAGTACATAAATTTCTCAATTCATAAAGTAACAATGTTCATATTTAGCATAGACATGAAATTACTCAGTATGCAACAGCAAGGAAAGAGAAAAGATTCCCAAACCAGCCCTCAACATCCACCTCACTATTAACATATACTGACAGGAGAAAAAAGATTCCCAAACCAGGAAGGCATAGCAGCAAGGTCTGCCTAAGCTGCATTCAACAGAGTTTCATAATAGTCATATTTATCCATTCCAGCTTCCAGAAGTAAACAAAGACTAAATTAAACAAATACCAGTACAGAATATCTCCTACTTAGAAAGTACTATGACAAAAAGAAATCCATTAATAAACATAATAAAGTATCAGCTGTATCAAAAAGAAAACATCAATTAGTGACTAAGTCCTTTCTTTGCTTTTAGTGATTCAAGAGCTTTCTTCCGAAGCTCAATCTCAAGTTTTTTCTGCTCAGACTGTCCCTCTTCATTATCACTTGGACAAGACTCCTTCCTCTCTCCATGTTCATCATCAGAAAAACTAGAATCATATCGCCCTTTCATTTTCATCTTCTCAGCATGTCGTTTTTCCTTTCTGCGACGTTTCTCTTCACGTCGACGACGCTTTTCCTCCTTCTGCAACCTCTTTTCTTCCTTCCTCCTCCTCTTGGCCTGTTTCTCCTCAATTTCAGAGTCATTGCTGAAATCATCATTTGAAGCTGGCTCTCGCCTATGCAACTTTTTATGCTTCCGCTTTTCCTTATTGTCAGTTCTGTGTTTATCACTTGAAGTAGAACCAGATTCACAATTACCACCACCATTACCATGATTGATTTGTTCAACCAACATGGGAATACTTTCCAATTTATCATGATCTACCTCTTTAGGAGTGTTTGAGTATGAAAGGCTTCTCTCATCGAATTTCAAATTCTCAACCCTGTGCATCAAGGACTTGTTTGTCAGAAGTTTCAGAATTCAAATCCTTTACAAAGATCTTGTCATTGACAAGAATGAACCTAGAAGTTTAGGATGCATGCATGCTTAACAACATACCTCTTTATCTTCTTATCTTTCTCCCTTGGTTCCACCTTATCTAGAAGAGAGTGAGATTCAGTAGGAAAATGACCTTGTAATCTTTCAAAATCATAATCATCCCTTTCGCAAGCTCTCACTAGAGAACCTTTCCGCATATCTCCAGTGGATGGGTCAATAGATAGTTTCTGCGCATAGCTGGACTTATAATCTCCATTGTGCCTATAACCAAAACACCAATGGGGAAAATAAATTCTAGTCCACAATCCTAACAAGGTGGAACAGTAAGATTATAAACAGAATCATAGAAGATGTTTAAAAAAATCTAACCGTGATCGGTCAACCACTACATCTTTTCTGCTAACATCATGACTATAACGACGAGGTTTATGCTCTCGTAGTTTTGGAGGACTTGACTGGTCATCAGAATTGACTTGCCCTCTCCTTTTACCTGCAGTACTTCCATATGGACTGGATAATACTCAACAAAAGGGAAAAAAGTTAACTGTTGTATAATATGATTAAAATTTTTCATATGTAAGCTAAATCATATGCATTATTTTGGCACAATAGGAAAAGCTATATACATCATTGCATGTAGAAAAAAAGCATAATACCTTCTATCTTTTCCAGGACTCCTTTTCCGAACAAGAGGAGGAGATTCTGACAGAATTGGAGACCTCAGAGGTGAAGGTGAAAATTCTGGGACTTTATGGCGGGAACTGTTGCCATCCTTTAAGCCTCTATTTGGAGACCTTAATGATCTAGAGTGTTGATGGGGAGACAGAGATAACTTTTCTTGGTCCCTGTACCATATTATCACAATATTGTCAACAAACAACATAAAATACTTAAAGGTAAAGGGAAGCTGCCCCTCAAGTATATACATATACCTATCACTTTCCCCATGGGAATTCCCAGATAATCTCCTTTTCTCTTTTGATGATCTTCTCACTGGTGAAGGGGACCTATGATGGTCAGGAGAAGCAAAACCCGATCCATAATGGGGAGGAGACCTATGCGAAGAAGGAACCGGTGACCTCCTGCGGGCAGGAAAAGGTGATCTACCCTGAACAGGAGATGAAGATCTTGACCCATATGGAGGAGACCTACGACTGGATGGAGCTGGTGATCTCTTGCAGGGAGGCGCAGGGGACCTACTACGAACAGGAGATGGAGAACTTGAACCATAAGGTGAGGGGGATCTATGATGGGAAGTAGGTGGTGACCTTCTGCGAGCAGGAACAGGGGATCTCTGTCTCATAGGTGACAAAGATCTCGGAGAAGATGGAGATCTTTGATATCTTCTAGGTAAGGGTGAAGGTGACCTAAGTCGTGGACGAGGAGGCGATCGACGACGTACTGGTGAAGGTGACCTACGGCGAACTGGTGAAGGTGACCTACGACTTATAGGTGAAGGCGATCTGCGGCGTCGAGCAGGAGGGGGTGATCTGCGACGACGAATAGGTGCGGGTGATCTGCGACGACGAGCAGGTGAGGGTGATCTGCGACGTCGAACAGGCGAGGGTGATCTGCGACGTCGCACTGGTGAAGGCGACCTACGACGTCGAAAAGCTGAAGGTGAAGGTGACCTACGACGAAAAGGAGAATGCAGTCTTCGACGCACGGGAGATGGAGATCCACGGTATGACAATGACCTAGAACTTCGCCTAGAATATGATGATCTCCTCCTAGGAGGAGAAAGGGAGGCTTGGGGAGAACGTCTCCGACGTGGTGTAATAGAACGTTTTCTGGATGAAGTATCCACTCCATCAGAAGAGAGGGACCTACTTCGTGCTCGAGGTGATCTAGAAAGACTCCTGGACTTCTTTCTGCCATTGAGATATAACAACTGAAGTCAGATGGGTATTTCAAAGAATAAGCAGAGAAGAACTCATAAATGGAAAAAGCATTTGCCGTGCAAGTCATTTTGAAACATATACGGGTGACTGCTCTCGTAAAATAAAAGAACAAAGAATTCCAAGCCCACTGAATGACAAGACTTTACTCCATAAGCAAAAGGCATACCCAGAGTAACTCCTTGAATTTGACGGTGACCTACTCATCCGGGAAGCTGAGCCACTGCAAATGACAGTCAGAATCTAAGTCAAGATACCTAAAAAATTTAAAAATAAGTCATTGTAAAGATAATTACCGACGGGGTGAAGGTGAACGATTAGCTGGATATGGAGATCTGGAAATCCTGAAGAAGTTACAGCAGTAAGTCCTCCATGATCCATGTTGTACAGAATTTATTGTCACTCTTGAGAAAATGGATCTCATGCATGGCAAGTAGTATTGCTAACATGTGAAGAAGTTTTGACGTGAGAAAACCCCATTGCAAACATCACAACTTAGATAGTTTAGTAAATACTTGTCAAAAACTACAAAAGTAAATGATGTCATAACTAGCTCTCCACTTCAACTTCTCAATTCTTCATTTACTTTGTTTTTCACTAAAATCTACTAGAGTTGTGTCAAGGTTAGAATAGTATATTATTAGTGCCATAACAAAATAAAAAACCCAGTTTCTTAATACATTATCAGCTATCTCACCAATCAGATACTTCTTTTCATAACTGGTATAACACACGTCCGAAGAATCAAGTAACTCATTTTTTATGAAGAAACAACGATCTTGTGTCAACAGATATCAAGTTCTGCAAAGATGCTAAATGAGGTATTGAGGATATCAACAAGAAACAATTCAATTTGTCAGAAAAGCCTCAGAGTAGTGCATCGTACTAGCAAACAGTAATGACTGCTTATATCATAGCAGCGACTAAATAAACATCAAGATTATGCAACAAAATCTATTAATACGGTGATTTGAAAATCACTGTATGTCTCAACACAATGGGATGCCTAAACGTATATGAAACTGAGGTTAGTAGTGTTTCATCAAAACAACGTCCTTAAATGTATATTCAAGCATGATATGTTAAATAACTGAGAAACCATAATAAGCATGCTAAAACACTTGATGATGATAAGAGTATGTACAAGTAAACAATCCAAAACAACTCGACAAAGTACGAAAGTTTACTGCCAGCTGATACTTTGTTGCATGATATTAGCACAGGAACTCTTAGGATGAGTACAAGTCCTAAAATAGCCATATCGAAGTCAACTTTCAAGAATGATATAAAGGTAATTGAAAACGGTAAATATCAAATATGAGCACCTAACCTTCTTCCTCTCATGCCATTCTTCTTGTTCATTTCTTTTTCATCATCAGGATATCCACTTGAATCCTTCCGCAATATGTGCTTTGAAGCTGGCTCCACAGCAGTATTATTTGCCTCTCCGTCCTACAGTAGTTCGAGGTAAAGGACATGAACCCAAATAATTGCAGAAGCTAGCTGAACGCCATAGAAAGACAAGCTAAAGTTATAACCGAAGTCCCAACTCAGGGAATCTAAACCTGACATGAATAAGTTAGTATTACCATCTTCCTTGATCTCTCCTGGTCATGCTCCCGAATCTCCTTATCTTTTTTCTTCTGAATTTCATTTGTTATCCTATCCAGCTCTTCCTGTGACAGGCCATAAATCTTTTATCATTAAGAGTAAAGAGCAATAGAAATCTAATAATTATCATAACCCAGGAAACATATCAAACCTGTTTCTTCCTGGTTTCTTCAGCTTTGGCATCCAAAAATTGTTGTGGAACTCCACTTTCATTCTTCTGCGCACTAAGAAGAAGAGACCAAAGTTCTTTCATAAATTTTCCAGTGTTTTTCTCCATAAAACCTGTAAGTGATATTTGAACCTCCTTTCCATTCACTTCCTGCATTTCACAACACCATAGATAAAACTAAGATATGCAAACAACAATACAATGGCAAAATTACGAAAATCATAAACCCGATCAGAATTCTTGTAACATATATCAGGCAAACAAGCATCAACCCTTAGCTCATTTCGCTATCTGGATGTTCTGGGATGCCAATAAACCAGTTCCTAAGGAAAGTACGCACATGTTTCAATTAGTGAAGAACCAGAAACAAAACACGGGGCCCAACATTCTACAAAGGACAACAAAACATTCGCTATGCATCTAACAGCAAATTGAAACACGGTGGAAGTTCTGAAGGGGTTTGGATTACCTTCCCATCAAGTAGCCCATATATAAAATTGATGAGAACTTCATCTTCAAACCCTAGAAGCTCCGTCACCCTATTAGCAATCCATGGTCTGATAACATCCATCTTCACTTTTCCCATATCAACCTAATTAATTTTTTAAAAAAAGGGATCAACGACACCAATGAGTGAATTGAATAAAATAACTTCTTGTTCAGCGAACTCAACAAACAATTGTCTTTCCTATTTGCAAAATATAAACAAAGAAACGCAAAATTAGGAAAAGAAAAACGAACCAAATGGTCCAACTCAGGAGCAAACTTCTGCGACTTCAAAAGCTTAGCTTGCTTGTTGGAGAATCGAGTGTCTTGATCCGCAGAGGTACCCTACCAAAACAAGAATCCAGAAGCAAGTCAGCTATGAAATCAAGATCCAAAAGTAACAAAAGTTAAGAGAAAATAGCGAAATCTACACTCACCCGGAAAAACCCGCCCGACATTTTCTAGGGTATAGGCCTTTGCTCACTCGAGGGAATTAGGGAAAGAATATGTGCTAGACGGTAAAGAGAGCTTTTGTTTACGGAATGAGCTTTGGTTGCCAGTGGATTAGCATTAGGCCACATAGCTGCCAGCTTGGTTGGTTACTTAAATACTTACGTAGGAAATCCATAAAAAGTAAAAAGCCCAAAACATGGCCTTCTTGTCTCCTAATTCTTGTTCTTGGCCTAATAAAGAAATAAAAAATGGTAATCAAATTTTTACTATCAAATAAATTTAAAATAAAAATAAATATGTCTAAAATTCAATATTAAATTAATAATATTACTTTAAATTTATAATAATTTAAAATAAAAATAAATATGTCTAAAATTCAATATTAAATTAATAATATTACTTTGAATTTATAATACTTTAGTTTGGTGGTGTCTAAAATGTTATCCCTTTTTATTACACAATCACTCTAACATAATACCAATTTTTATTTTTCAATTTTTATTGTTCATACCTCATCATTATTAAATTTTATTTTTCAATTTTTATTATTTATACCTCATGATTATTTTTTGACACAATTTGGATTAGTATTATTTAAGATATTGTTTGGTATTATTAAGATGATGTTACAAATATAAAATAAAATACCAATGCAAATTTTATTGTGATGAATATATGACTTTATTGGCAACACCAATGGTTTTTATTAGTATTATTATTATTTCTACTACTAGTATTAGTATTACTACTACTACTACTACTATTACTATTATTATTGTTGTTGTTGTTATTATTATTCTCCTTCTTCTTCTTATTCTTCTTCTTATTATGATTAACATCTCACCATGAATCCAATTTTCATTTCATCGGGAAAAAGCTATCTTTTTCTCATCAATGCCTTTGTCATTTAATCCAATAGCGTTTCGTTAGATAATCCACCTATTTCTCTCTCTCTCTCTCTCTCTCTCTCTCTCTCTCTTTATGTAGGTAATTTAAAAACAACTTATCTACTAATTAAGGATAAGGCTGTATACTAGTAAATATCTCTAGACTTCACATATTAGCGGAATTCCTAATAGATGTTGTTATTGTTGTTATATCTGCAATATCAATAGTCTATCATTATTTTATAATATATCAATAATTGTAAGCAGTAGAACATATAAATTATATCTTGATGAAGTACAACATATGAAAGGGATAACCAAATTCAACCCTACAAAATTTATAAATTTTCTTTACATAATATCAATTTTTAATTAAATATTGAACATTTTAAACTATAACTTATCTTTTTAAAATGTTTATTTTAAAAAAAAAGAGATTATGTGTAGATAAAATTACAGACCTTTAGCATATGATTATTCCCTTTTAACTTATATATCATCTTATTTTCAATAAATTAAACCGTTTGAAATGATAAATTATACTTTTACAAGATATAAAATTTAATTAAAATTTTAAAATGCTATAAAATTAAAAAGGCTTAACATTGAAGTAACCATCAGCTCTACATGATATGATATCACTTGTATTTATTGTATTATATTATATTAGACTTTAACTACCATCTTCAAAATGATATTCATAATAAAATTATTTACTTTTATAAATATAGCATTTTCTAAATTCAATTATGTATTCAAGTTATCCTTTCTAAAGTCTTAATGTTTAATTCAATGCAACATTTATCATTTATCCTACAATAAAATTGTATTTCTTTCATAACATACTCAACCTTATAAATGATTGTCATTTTTAGAACATATCATTTTTAATAAATATTGTTTTTATCAAATAAACTGTCGGTACATTGGACTTTTTATTGGTCCCACTAAAATTACAACAATGACATTGCATAATTTTAACTTTGAGTTTATATTTGTATTCATATGACATTTAAATGGTTGAGTAAATTAAAAAGAAAAGCACATTAACTTTTTATGTAGACTCATCAATTCTAATTAACTCCTTATATATTAAGAATCTTGTGGGACGATTATTAACAGCATGTTGTAAGGCTAGTCAAAGTAAACTAGACCTACTATTGTAATAGTAGTGAATCTAGGTAGATCTCACAGAGAGTGTTCGGTTAGGCTTTATTATGAAAATAATTGGTGTTTAGGTTTTAGGGGTTTGCTTGGTTTGAAATAAGAAAATAAAACAATACTAACTAACAAAAGCAAATTAGAGAAAACATAAAAAATGATAAAGTGGTGAATTCGTTGGGAATCCAATTCTTTGGTTCATTCTCAACCTACATCCTAATTAAACGTATTTCAGTGATTTGCTATTTTTTGACTTCTCCTTGAACTATTAATTGTAGGTTAATAATACAATCAATTAACCCGATTTCTCTTAGGTTATATTTAATCAAGATACGATCGTTAATTAAACTTAACTACATAATAACCTAGGACACGATCTCTAGATTCAGTTAGGTAGTCGCATTACGAATTGGAAAAACTAATTAATTAAGGAAATAACCACATATGATGCAACATGTAACCTAAGTCATGTTATCCTTAATTATTACGAACTATTAGTCACTACAAATGAATCTCAAATAAAACAATTACGGATTATATTGAAATTCTAGCTATAGGTTCATACAAACAATCAAACTATATGATAATACGATCGTTCATACACAAAACTCAAATATATATGGCTAAGATAACACAATCAATTCAATGAGAGAAAGAAACAACAAAAAAGAAAATAATGCTTAACCGGATTGTCGATGTCGAAATCACCTCCGAGCAAGCATCCGAAAGCTACCGTCTATGACTCTTCTCATGGTAGAGAGCGTGCCTTACTCTTCGTGCTTTCCTGAAGCTCCCTTACTCTTTCCCTCACTCTTTTAGCCAAAAACATACTATTTTATTCTCTATTTGCTTCAGCCGACCACCACACCTGGAAAACTGAAGAGAACTTGGTAAAGAGAGCTGTTGTTTTTTATTCACTCTCTTTTGTTACAGCCCTCTCACCCTCTTCAGTTCTCCACTCTCTTTTTGCTTTCAGCTGCTGACACTTCTTCTTTTCTCAAAAGCGACATTGTTCCCCTAACAAAAGATGAAGCAGCTAGGTTTTAAGGAAAAATGGACAGGTGTCCTTAATCCTTCCTTTTTTTAAAGGGAAACTTAACAAAACAAATTACACAACTAGTCTAGGGAAACAGATCTTTGATAAATCCTCTAAAAGGATAATGTGGTATCCAATAGGTATGGTATCAAAATAAGTGACTCCTACATCAAAGTGACTTGCATAGTCAGCAAGTCAATCGGCGCATCTATTGCTCTCTCGATATATGTGACGATGAACAACAGTCCAGTTCCTAGTGAACAGTTCATTAATGCTCATTACTATAGGAGTGAGAGTCCTGGATCTGTGATCTGGGGAAGAGAGGATATCAATCATCGTTTTAGAATCCACTTCAAGTTCAATCCGTCGGTACCTCAAATTTCATACGAGCGTCAACTCGGTAGGAACTCTCTTTAGCCACACATCACACACCCTCCTTTTGTAAATATTTATTTGTAATGTATTTATAATATTTATTATCAATTTCTCATTTTATTTATATTATTAATAATCAATAATTAATTTTACTAATTTTATTAATAAATAAAATTGTTAAGTTTTTTTTATTTTTATTTATCACTTTCATATCTCATTACTTATATTAAGAAATATACAACTAATAATATATTAACAGTTTAAAAAGATTGCAAATTAAGTCTTTTCTATTTTATTAATGTAATATTAAAAATAAAGTGACAATATTCTTAATCTTTAATAATAATTAATTAATTATAATAATTTGATTATATTTATATTATTTTAAATAAAATTAAAATTTTTTGTTGTTTTATTTGATTTATCATATTTACATATTTTACTCGTATTAATTAGTATCATAATACATCAGTTCATTTTGTTAATAATTAATACATATAATAATACAATACATAATTAATAAGTTTATCTTTATTAATTTTATTAATAATAGTTTATTATTTTATTAAAATTAAATTTATTATATAATGATACTTATAAGTAAGGAGATTGATTTCTTATATTTTATTAGAATCATTTTTAGAGTATAAAAATTGATTATTTTATTTTTATTATTAATCAATTATGAGGATATTGAAATGGATGTCTAAATTAATTGCACATCTTGCATTTTTATTTCCCAAAGACTTTTAATTAAATTATTGTATTGATTATAATAAAATATACATAATTACGCATGTCAACAAAATAAGAAAACCAGTTCTTGTTATCATTGTAACAAATTTCGACATACATGTAGATAGAAATAAACCCACTCCTTCCAACTAACTTATAATGCGTTTTTTACTATATTAATAATGGTAGAGCTATAAAAAATAGAAGGAAGCTTAAATCTTTCGATCATTATACTTTACATCTAAATGATATTTTTTAAGAGTTTAGAATAAATCTTCTCTTAATTATGAAAGAATGCATGCATTATACTTTACATGTAAATGATAATGCAATAATCGAGCCCTTAATTCATTGAAATGGCCAAGATAAAATTCCAGTAAAACTTATAATGAATATTACATATGGAATCAATTTCATTTTTTATTATTATAATCCATTTGATTTGAATTGCCTTGAAGCTTTCTTGAATTGTATTTGGTACTCCACTTTGCTTATTTTGATCATTTGGTCACTTTATCATTTTATTAAATTTGATATTTGACCTTTTGCTTGAATCTTTAATAAATTAAATTACTAATATCACTAAAGATAAGTAAATGTTAGTAGTAATATGTTTTATTATCATGAAACTATGGGTTAGAACCTCACTTGGTCCATCAATATCCTTTTCGATAATAGCAAAATATTACATTGAATAAAATATCTATATGTCAAAATAAAATTGAATGCATACTCCCCTTAATTCATACATCATTGATTTATAAAGATCAAGTTTCAATATCATCATTTTCTCCTCCTTTTAGTCAATGTTAAAAAGGGTGTATGGTATAAAATGTATAAGCATCAAAAGTGAAAAATAAATAACTTCCCTCTCCTCACTTTTTGAAAGTTCCATCAAATAGAGAAAGTTTACGTGAAAAGTGATTGTAAAATAAATGAATAATTTTCAAAATAGTCATGTACTAATTCAAAAATGGATGTATCTTTCTCTTTTTACGTACATGTAATAATACTTTCTCTTCCTAAATATAACAATATGCTCAAATATGATCAATATGAAATAACTGATTATCTCCTTTTATAAACCGCCAATGGTTACCTCCAATTCTTCTTTATTGATTTAATATTTTTTTCTTTAGATACCAATTTCCTTACTTGACTCATACGAGTGCTCTTAGTGATTCTCTTTTTATAAGATCAATTGTTAGAGATTGTTTTCATTTTATATCAATAAAGGAAATGCCAATTATTGGCATTCATTTGAATTCACTTTATATTTTTTTTGGTAATTCAGTAGATTTTATACAAATATAGAGTTATGTACAACAAATCCACTTTATACTGACTTACAAGGAAATCAAAATGTTTTAGATACCCACAGAAACTTGAGTCCTTAGGCGTTAGTCCTTACAATTTTTCAACATATATATCTTTTGAGTCTACTTAACAAGTAATTTCTTTTTATATACTCATAATCACCACATGATATGAATGGTAAGAATTGGATTCATATGAGTGAGACCTACAAGAATATGTCATACATGCATTTCTAGGTCTTCTTTAAATGTATCAATGAATGGAAGCTCTATTTTGGATACGGAGGTATGGATCTTTCCTTGTATGACTATAAGACTTAGCATATAAATTGATAAGTAACATTATTCTTTAATAGAAATATGATCAATGATGAATATGACCATGTGTAGTTCCATTGATAAATATTGAGTCTTATAATGATGATGAGTTTGACGAAATTATTGTATACTCTTTTAGGCTAGTCTTGCATGAAAGCCAATTCCTTACTTTGAATGCCAAGTCCTTTATGTCTAGATTTTTCACTACAAATTGTTGTTTGTGCAATTTTAAATTGTTTTCCCTAACATAATATTAAGCAAGTGCATCAATCGTTTTGTAATAATATAATAATAAGTGGAGTATCATTATCACGAGGATCAAATGAGTACTAATGTTAAGTCCCCTTCTAAGTCTAGTTAATAATAATATTAATAATAATATAACATAATCCTAAAATTATCCTAAAGTAAATTAAGATCCTATTAAAATAAGATGAAGCAATAATTAAAGAGAAAAGTATCATAGTTGATATAGCATCTAGATAATAACTCCCCTTGCACTACAAGAAAATTACAAATTAGCGATGAAAAATTACCGATGGAAATGAAATCGTTGCAAATTATTGACAAAAAATCAATTTTTGTTGATAACATTGGTGGAAAAATTTTCGTTTAGCGATGATAGTAGTATCCGTCGATAAATATAGAGGGAAAACATCCTGGCTAAAATTTTGACGGACTTTAACGATGGTATAAATGCTCGTTGGTAAAGAAGACGGGAATTGTTAGCGGAATAAAAAAGGTTGATTTTATCGACGAAAAAATTTTTGTTGGTAAATTTTTTAGGTAAACGTCGTCATCATCTTCAGTATTTTAAATAAAATTAAAACAACATCGTTTGGTGTTAAAGACTCCTCCACCCCCTACATCTCTCCCCTACATTTTCTTGAGCAATTTTCTTCTCTCCGATTTCTCTATCGTGGACTCCTCTTCTACTCGTTGGCATTTGTCTTCTTCGGCCACTGTCATTGTGTCCTTCAGTGGAGGTATTCTTGCAACCTTTCACCTTTGTTTTTTCATGCGATGTTGGGTGGAAGTTTGGGTATTTAATAACTTTTGTTTATTTAGGTATTCTGTGATTGAAAACAATTTTAAGGTATAAATGTTAGTAATGGAAAGGATAAGGTGTGATTTTGGTTTTGATGTTGGGATGAATTTCTTATGCATGTAAGATGTTTTGATGAAATGCCTGTTATGTTGATGTTTATTGTATGGGAGTGTTATGTGTAATTCAAATTGATAGAAATCTATTCCTTTAAATGATGGGAGTGTTATAACTTTGATACAAGTCTGGATAATGAAAAAAGAATCATTCCTACATTGAAAAAAGGATTTTTAGTTCTTTATTTTCAATTCTTTTTTATGGTTTAGTGTAGTGTACTATAGTGGAGCTTACGAGGGAGTGGTATTTTAGTCGTGAATTGGAAAACAAAAAATAGCTTGTTAAAACTTAGGGTTTTGGTTTTAGCAAGTGAAGAAGATTAAAAAGAGAAGTTATTTGGCCAAGAAAACATCAAAAAGTTACTTTGAAACTATTTTCCATTATTCTTGATTAAGAGCCCACAATTCTTTGCAGATAGAGGAAGGATTCAACAATTCTTTGGAGATTTTTAAGATTCAACAACATGACTTCTTTACATTGTTTTCTTTATTGTTTTTATGTTGATATTCTTTATGTGTTTATGAACTAATATTGATATAGATTTAGGTTATGAACTAATATTGTCATAGATTTAGGTGGGAAGAACCTAGGATGTGATATACTCTAATTGATTCTTTGGTTGAATGAAATTTTAGTTTTATTGTGATTTATTCATGCTTTTACATTTATTAAATCGAAGGAGCGAAGGTGAAATATTCATTATTAGATTTAAAAATTGAGATTTGAGAGTTGATATATATGTTTAGATCACAACATGAATAACGAGAATCAAGTATGAGCTATTTAAAAGAAAGCCACAAGATCTTTTTAGATTAGGGTAAAATCTATCAGAGAGTTTATAGAATGAATTAAATTATTTTTAGGATTTCTAGATTCAAAAGGATTTTAGTTGATTACCTTTTGAATAGATACTATATGTCTTAAGTGAGAATATATTCAAAATTAGGAACTCTTACTGGTCCAAGAACTAGAATAATTTATTAATCAATGGTGTGAAACTAGATATAGTAGAGCCTTAGGGGAACCTGACCTAAATCTACCTAATTCATAGTTTGGTATATTCTTGACTATTTCTTTGCATTAGTATTTAGATTGTTAAATGTTGATATATCTTGCTAAGTTTATCGATAGTGGGTAGTTAATGAAGAATCCTTATAGGATTGATCTGTGCTTGCATTGTTAGCTACAACTACATTATGCACTTGTGGTAAAACAATTAGAACAAACAATTAAGTAATGTAGAATGCATCATTGACTTTTTGACTTATAATGAGTGTTCCATTTTAGAAAACCTATCTAGTACTACAAATATTTAATCCTTACCATTTCTAGAACTAGATAAACCTAAAGAAAAATCCATTGACAAATCTACCTATCTATGGGATTGTACTTGAGATTTAGCCTAGTTATAAGTAACACATCTTTCACTTATTCTTTTTATATCCATCCTTATTTATAGCCAAAAGAGATGCTCACTCAAAATTTCAAGATTCTTTTTGACTTTAAAGTTTCCTATGCAATGATAAATTTTATAGTTAATTTTCATGTGTTAAATTAGCATAACTTGTTATTCTACACTTATTATTTGCATTAGAAGCACTATTTACATTCCATTTAAAATTAACCTAATTATTTTCATTTTTCTTCAGTTCTTTATTACATCACTAAATTGTAGGATCATAGGAATTATATACTCACATTCATTCAATTAAAGGAAAGGAAATGGAATGTTTTATTGGTTTTCATCATTCTCTTTCCAACTTATAGAAAAGGGGTTTCTTTTGCTTAAATAATGTCATTAATTCACTTGTTTTACACTGTTAGCTTCGCTTTAGATTTCAAATAACCATTGTGGAATATGGATAGCTCTAACTATTTAATTTCCTATTCCGGTGCGGTCAGACTTGGAGAAAAAAGGACTTGTTCTTGGATGTCGTTGTTTGTTCACTCTTTAAGTTTGTTCTTGTTCTAAAAGAAAAGGAATTATAAAGCACTAATCTTTGAATGAAAGTTTGGGATCGATTGTAGGATAGGAATATATTAAAAATATAACAAAACTATTGAACAAGTGTATTATATTAAATACGAAATATTATATTTCACAGGCCCTATATTGTGTTGAAGAGTGTCGCTCATCCTTCTTCTTTGTAGACTGAAGTTGTCCGTCCACTAAGGTAAGTCATCCAACTCATGTCTACCATATGTATTGCTTTAATAATACGATTCTAATGCATTTGGGTTTTGTGAATGCAAAGGAGGTCTTGATTTTGTGTTGCTGTTTAGAATATTCTTAAAATCATTAATTAGTATTTATGTTCTTCTTTAATAGTCGAATTATTTACTGTATGTGGAATGAGTTTGAGATCTTATGGATGATTTGAGGCATAACTAAGTTCCTAGGATGGCATATAGGTTAGAAACTCATGAGGCTTATCTATGAAAAATTCCATGAGCCTAGGAGTCGTAGCAAGGACTTGTTTTCTTGATTCACAGATATAAACAATGCCACATACCCTAATATTGAAATCAATTGTAGGTGATTATAAATACTTCAACTTCAATGTGATTAATGCAAACTTATTATTAACACAAGAAATTCATAGGTTTAATACACAAGATAGTTCTTTGCATAATAAACCCCTAGGATGGTATATAAGCTGGAAACCCATGATACGGCTCCTGTGAGGCTTATCGGTGAAAAATTCCACAAGCCTAAGAGTCACAACGAGAACTTGCTTTCTTGATTCATAAGTGTAAACAATGTCATCTACCATAATATTGACATCAATTGTAGGTAATTAATTCGATTGATTAATACTTAGGAGATTTTTTTTAAAGTTTAGATGTTCTGTAAACTTAAGGGACATGAAAGATACTAACTATGAAATCACTTTTTTAAATTAACAGTTTTGTAGAAATGAGTAATGTTGATCGATCTTGGATGTAGAGACGATTAACACGTGATAGTGTCATTAATACTAAGTTTGTTGAGGGAGTTGAAGCTGTTATTCAGTATGCATGTTCTCAACCTGCATAAATGGATGGGTTAAAGATCACATGTCTATGTAAAAAGTGTAAACATATTCGTTTCCTTCTTATGGATGAAGTGAATGGTCATTTGCTAAGAAAAAGATTTGTTCCAAATTATTTTAAGTGGACACGATATGGGGAGCCATTAATTTATAGCACCTCAAGGAGTAATGAAGTAAACTCGTCAGTAAATGTGGATGAGTTTAAAGGGAGAATTGGAATTAGAATAAATAATGTGGGTGCATACAACAGTTGATAGTTTTTATAATATGAAGAAACTTATTAGGGGTCTTAGTTTACCTATTGAAAAATTGATTGTTGCAAATTGAGATGCAGTATTGGGGAGATGATGTGGAATTACAAGCATGCACATTTTATGATCAATCTAAATTCAAGCCTATAATGCGTTCTATGAAATAGAAATTAGTACCTTATAAGCAGATTTATTATTTCCCTATAACTCCGAGACTTCAAAGACTATATGCTTATAATGTTATTGCATCTTACATGAGATGGCATAATAGGCACAAACAGGAAGATGGAATAATGAGTCATCCATCGGAGGCACTATCATAGAAACATTTCAATAACATCCATTATAAGTTTGCAGCTAAAAGTGAAAATGTTAGGTTGGGATTGTCAACAGATAGATTCCAACCTTTTGGTCAATCCGACCAACAATATTCATCATGTCCAATTATAATTACTCCTTATAATTTGCTTTTATAGGTGTGTATAAATGAGGCATATATGTTCTTGATAGTGATTGTGCTAGGGCCTACAAATCTAAAGCATAAAATTGATGTATTCTTATAACCATTTATATCTGAATTGCAATATATTTGGGAATATGGTGTGGAGACATATGATATGTCTCTGAAACAAAATTTTGTGTTAAGAGCAGCTTTGAAGTGGAATATTAGTGATTTCCATCATACGCTATGTTGTCTGGATGAAGCACAGTAGAAAAATTGGCTTGTCCTTATTATGGCAATGATTTTGATGTGTTTTATCTTCCAAACGGAGGCAAAACATATTTGTTTGACAATCACAGGAAATTTCTTCCTCTATATCATCCATTTAGACTCAATAAATAAAAGTTTATTAAGAATAGGATGGTACAAACACCTCCTCCCCCTCGCAAAGCTAGTGAAGAGATATTGCAAGATATTGATGAATTAGGGTTGTTGAAAATTACAAAATTTAATGTTAATGGAGTTAATACAAGCATTAGTAAAAACTTTGGTTAAAGAAAACGAAGTATCTTTTGGGATTTGCCATATTGGAAAACTAATTTGATACATCACAATCTAGATGTGAAACATATTGAAAAAAATATTCTTGCCAATTTGTTCAATACCATAATGAACATTGAATAGAGGACAAAAGATAATGCAAAATCGCGAACTGATTTAAAACTTTTTGTAAAAGGAATGAGTTAAATAAAGATCTTTGCACCGATAAATATCCTAAAGCACGTTACACTTTGAACAAAAAACAAAAGGAAATTTTGTATGAATGGTTAAAAGTCTAAAGTTTCTTGATGGTTATGTTTCAAATTTAACAAGTGTGTGGACATGAGGAAGTACAAATTATTTGTGATGAAAAGTCATGATTGTCAAGTGTTTATGTAAAGGCTAATTCCAATTGCCTTTAAGGAGTTGCTACTAAATAAGGTATGTGAAGTTATAACATAATTACGTTTGTTTTTTATAAGCTTAACATAATCTGAAATAAAGTTGGTTGAAATGGAAAAACTAGAAAGGGAAATTCCAGTAATTTTATGCAAATTAGAAGGGATTTTCCCTCCAAGCTTCTTTGATTATATGGAGCATCTACCTGCTTGCTGGACTAGTTCAATATTGATGGATGTATCCATTTGAAAGGAAATTAAATTAAATATTTAAATTGAAGTAATAACATATTTTAGTAACAAAATTGTAATAACCTTATTCGCTAATATAAGTGTTTGCATCACTTGAAGAAAAATGTCAAAAACAAGACTAAAGTTGAAGGTTCGATATGTAATACTTATTTAATGGATGAAGCAAGTATATTTTGTTCACAATATTTTGAGCCGCATGTTCATACAAGATAAAGAAAAGTTTCTCATAATGATGATGGGGGAGGAACGGGCGATGCTGATGGAACTTATCCATTTTCACATATCCTGGACGAATATATAGATGTTCAACAAGAAGAATGTTAACAGAGGGAGAAATAGAAGCTGCCTATGGTTACATTTTATTAAACTATGAAAAGGTTCAACCTTTCGTGCAGTAAGTTGAAATTGATTATTTGGGTTTTGAAATTTAGTGTTATTCACAATTGAAATACATAATAATGTTTTTAGATTATACGAGGAATGGTTACACGCGCTAATGCCCAAGAAAATACAGGATGATATCAATAAAGAAGTTGGAAGACACTTTCCTCGATAGTTCGAGAAATATGTATGTTTTCACTTACAATTATTGAAATGATTAAATTATAAGATTAAAGTGTTCAAATGACATTATACTATTAATATGATAATTTCTTTTAAGTAGGCCTCATTAAATTCAGTAGAGAACAAGTTCATATGTGAGCTTCCAAAAGGACCTCTGCGAACTGTTAAATCATATCCGGTGCATTTTTTTAGTGGATTCAAATATCATACAGAATGTTATGGTCATAGCATGATAACAGTAAATAGTGGAGTTTGCATACAGGAAGAATTGATGGATTACTATGGTAAAATTATTGAGATATTTGAAATTGAGAGCCTTGCATTGCCAATAAAGCAGAGTGTGATATTTAAGTGTGATTGGTTTGATCCAACTCCTAATGATGGTACAAAAGTGCATAACTGTTACAATCTAGTTAAAATCAACCAGTGGAGAAGATTTAGACAATTTGGTTGGTTGTTTATAAAGCCAAACCTAGAGGTGTTTTTGAATCGCATGGAAAAGGAGAACAAAGAATTGAAACTAAGTCTCTTATTGATTGAGATGAAAATGAGAATGATTGGTGTATTGCGGGTAAATCTTACTCAACCAAAATTTGTTTAATGATTTCTTAATTAGCCTTTTGAAATTTTTATCTTTAATATATAGTATGAACATTCGTCAAGCATTATGTTCTTACAAAACTATGATTATAATCAAATTTTAAATTTAATATTATAAATACATATTAACTTTTATATTGGTTTTAAAAGATATGAAATTGATAATTTATATTTTTACTTAAATGCATACATTGTTCACTTTTATACAATTAATGTTTAGATTAGTTTCATTATAAGACATTAATTAAATAAGTAAAAGTTTCATTTATTATATTAAGTAAGGATATAATAAATTGTAAACACATTTTATTTTAAATAAATAGGTTGTGAAAAGGGTAGGTAATATTTTTAAATTAACATGTTAGAATATAAAGAAATGTTAATTTTTTTTACTATTTTGTTTTATTATCAAATTTGATATTGAACTCATAAAAAGATACTGAAAATAGTATAAAAACTAATAAAAGTTATAAAATTAAAATTTAAAATAATTTAGTTGTAATTAATCTTATTTCTATCATCCATTGATAATATATAAAATATTTTATTAAAAAAGAAAAATAAATATTGTTTAAACATCTCACTTTTTGAAAAAATAAATTTAAAGAATATTTTCATTAGTATAAACTAGCTATAAATATCTAATAATTTTATAAATTAGAAGTTATTATATCAAAAGTAAAATTATTATTTTAAATAATATACATAAGTTGAATCAAAGTACATAATTAAAGAAAAATTGTAAATGAATATAGTGTTAGAAGAAAAGGAATTTTAATGGTGGTTAATATTTAATTTCTTAACTAATATTTTAATTTAAAAACTTATGAGACATTTAATGTATGAACTATTGTGATGTTGGAATAATTTATGATATTTTTATTATTAAAAAGAACTTTGATAAACTAGGTAATAATAGATTTATATAGTTGTCACATGTTCAATTATAATGTGGTATATGTAATATAAAATTTAAATAATCAACATAAGTTGAAATTACATGCATAATTAGATGCAAAAATTGTATAATGAAGTTGCTATTAAAAGAAAGGAACTCCCCAAGCAAAATTGCACCATTAAGATTGACTTTAATAAGGTCTTCGACTCACTTGACTGGACCTTCATCATACATACCCTGCAAACCCTCAATTTCCTTAGTAAGATCATTAATTAGATTTCCTAATGCATTAAGACAGTCTCATTTGTTGTTTTAGTAAATGGGGAACCCTTAAAAACCTTCTTTAGAGCTAGGGCATAAGGCAAGGAGAACTCTTGTCTCCTTACCTCTTTACCTTAAGCATGGAAGTCTTGATTTGCCTTATCAAGAAAGGAATTGAGACTGGCAGGACATTCAGATACCACTCTAAATTTAATGCTCTAAATATCACTAACCTTATCTTTGCAGCTCAATCTACACCTTCATGACTGACTTGAAAACATTTAAGTTACTCTTAAGCTTATCAATCAATTTTCCAAAGTGCAAAATTTTTGGTAACTAAAGGAGCTAGAGATAAAGTGAGTTTTTTGGAGAGTATTATTGACATCTAAGCTTCATTACCTCTAATAAACTATTTGGGATTCTTGTCTCTATTAAAAGACCCTTATGTAGTGAGTTCAGACCTCTGATAGACAACATCAAAGCTAGGATTTCAAGCTAGTGTAACATGTCCCTATCTTTTACGGATAGGTTACAATTGGTAACATCCATACTCAACAACTTGCACGTATTCTAGATATCTGACATTTAGTTTGGAAATGATACTACACTAGCTAAAGCAAAAGTAAAATGGAAGGATCTAGGTCTGCCTAAACTTGAAGGAAGGTTAAAGATAATCCCTATTAGAATAATGAACTAGATCCAATTTAGTAAAAGGATATAGTCCTCAAGAATAAAACTCTTTATAAGTAAAACGGATCCATGCATACTATATTAAAACCAAAAACTTATGGATCATAAAATGCAAAGCCACTACATCATGGACCATGTTGCATACGTTCAATTTAAGGGAAAAGACCATGTCTTGTATTTCAAAGCTAATCGCTCATGGGAACTCCACCTCTTTTTGGTATGATAGTTGGGGAGATCGAAGGCCCCTGATCAATTCTCCCCACTTATCTAATACAAGGAACCTCATTTCAGATAATGCAACTGTGCAAGAGGCAATTAAATCATATCAACATATATAGCTACTCTTAACCTTAATATATAGTTAACCCTAAATCGAGAAAGACTCCACCAAATGGAAAATACAATCATCAGGCACCTTCATTAACTCATCTTATAGAGATTTCATTAGATCATATACTCTTGAAAACATATGGCATAGACTATTATGGCTCTCTCAAGAAGGTCAAAGGGATTATGTCTCTTGGCCCTTAATTTTTTTTTCTTGATGAATAAGCATGATTTAAATGATTTTTGAGGTTTTGATAGATTAAATTTTTTGAGTTAATTATTATGTCAAAGTTTGTAGGATTTATTGAATGGGTAAGTGGAATTAAAGTGTTAAGGTTGTAAGAATATTCAAGGGTGTTTTTGGCAAGACACTTAAGGATAAGGAACATAAGGCATATAAGGAAGGGTAAAATGGACATTGCACACTCATTAAGGGTAGGATTGGAAGAGGAAAATGTGGTATTATATTTAATAAAAGGAGAAAACATTAATTGGGACAGGAGAAGAGAAATAAGAAAGAGAAAGAAGAGAGATTTCGGTGGTTGAGAGAAAAGAAGAGAAAACAAGCTAAGATTTCAATTTTCTTGGCCTTCAAGAGAGATTTTAATGTTGCTCAAGAAGAGAAAAAGGTAGAGAAAGAGAAGGGTTTCCATTTGAGCCAAATATCTCTTCATTTGGTAAAGAATCAAGGAAATCAAGAAAGACAAGAGAAGCAAGAGTAGAGACATTTTAAGCAAGCCTATAAGCAAAGAAATCAAGGTGAGTACATGTTTATAATAGAGTAAATAAGCCACTACATATTTTCTTTGAATCAAGAAAGTTTAATGGTTTCAATTGTATCATAAGTGTTGCTTTTATCGCTTCTTGAATGAATTGAGAAATTGTTATATGTTTTCTACATGAATTGTGTTGATTATTTTTGAAAAGATTTTAGAAATGATTCTTTTTGAAAAGATGCAAGCTTATGAAATCAGGTTTTCGGAAATGATTTTAGAAATATCTCATGTCTATGAAAATTCAAGATTCAGAAAAGTGCCATTTTGGGCAATATGTTTACAAGTATATGAAATCAAGTTTCGAAAATGTGCCATTTTGGGCCACAAGTTTACAAGTCATGAATTACATGTTATGTGGGTTTGTGGTGGTAACGTAAGTTAATTCACGTGCACGTCCAAGTTAAAGGCTTCTCCCGCCTGCCCGCTAGTGACATGGAGCTCCTCTATGGACTTCCACAAGTTCACGACTACACAAAACCATTATGTGGGAGTGTGTTAGTATGTTCTGTTCACGGCTACACAG
>JAOTIZ010000008.1:34905347-34923471 GCA_027123425.1 Erythroxylum panamense | reverse complement strand
AGCTTCCTATGTTTGCAACACATTCATCAGGTCAAATTTGTATCTCCCGAACATATTTACACAGAATATAACGTGGACCTATATACTCCTCGTATTAGTAATTAATGTCTCTTCAAATTCAGGAATCCACTCACTTAGTTGATACTTTACATCAAACAAAATACATACATTCTCAGTAGTATATTCTATCTTTTATGCTTGAGTCTCCGCTAGGGATATGACTCCAATATTTACTTTTTAAATCATTACATAATCATTTCTGATTTGTTCTTTCATTAATCATTCTTAATAAAAACTATCTGATCTGGTTAACCTAATTCAATGAAATTCTTCTTCGAAAGAAGATTTCTTGCTACTATCTTATATATTGTTCATGCAATGTTTATCAATCAACAGTTATCATCATCACTTTATCAGCCATCCTTAATACCTCGAGAAGACAAATTTCTATCGTTCTTATAAGGCTATACCAAAACTCAATGAAGTAGTAAACATAATTACTGTTGTATATACTTAGGTGTGAGTCATCAAAGTCATCCCATTTTGTCAAAAGATTTATCTCCAACAATTTATCAACTTATATCTTACACAAATGATACTTTGATCTCCATTGATCCTAGACAATATTTCTCTCTTTCTCTTCCTCATTCTGTCTCATTTTCCTATTTTCATTTTTTTCATCTTCCATATGTATATCCTCAATCAATTCAGAATTATTGATGCATAATCATTATGAAATTTTGATCTCAATTCCACTAATATCTTCTTATGACAGGTTATAACTCTTGCCGCATTAATCGAACAACCACTTCGGTTCCAATTTCCTCTTCTTAAAATCATAACAAGGTAATGTTTTCATTGCATTCTTCTTGTACACTTTAATCTCATCATTGACACTTATATCCTTATATTCCTCAAACAATCAAGGATGATACATTCATATCTATATCACATTCGGGGATATATCACCATAGTGCAATATTGATGTCACATTCAATAATGCATCTCCCAATACAAATACGTTGAATCATTATCTGTCACATTTACTCATATGCTATTTCTCATTTCTATTTATCCATAACTTTCATTTTCTCATATCATGAAAGAGTATCATTTTTCTCACTAATTCTATCAATTCAAACTCTTAACAATTGCTCATGTAAGTGACTCGTACATATACGAGTCAGACTAGGGATCAGTTGCTACTGTCTGCTATGACATGGCATGTAACTTGACCCCTATTTTTAAAATGCCCATATAAGATGCTAAATTTGGCGCTCTGATACCATAAGATGTTGGACCCCATTTCCGGATTCCAACTATCTTAAGTCATAAAACATTAGCGTATTCCAATGAAATCTCCTTAACCATCATTGGTTCATCTTCATGCTCTGATACTATAAATGTTAGGTCTCTGGGTCCCTATAGGTGGGTTCGTCGTGGCAAACTTTATGTTTCGCCGCGATGAACGGACGAGAAATTCTGCGAATACTCTTCAGGAAAAGTTCGTCGTGGCAAACTTTTGATTTTGCCGCGGCGAAGGTCCAAAATTTCCCCCACTCCTCTCAGGAAAAATATGCCACGACGAACCTCATATCTTCGCTGCGGTGAAGATCCAAGATTAAGTAAGAATTGCTCTCGGGAAAGGTTCGTTGCGGCGATCATTGTGGTTTTGCCGCAGCGAAACCCCTCGAATCATAACCCAGATGCCAACATCAAACACTTCCTCTAATGCAACATCATTTCATAACAATTCAACTACCAACATTATTTCATAAAACTCTCTAATCTCTACTCATTTGATTCCTTACTTACCACTAATTCTCATCCTTTACAAATTCCTATTTTTCTTTTCCATAACACATCTCACTTATATGTAACAACAATTTGTATTCAAAATTTATCATCTCAATTCGATAACTTCCTCCAATATACCTAATTTCAACTCAATCTCATGCATACACTAACTCATATTTCATTAACCTCAAAAGGAAAGAGTTTTACAAAGCTTTAATAGGCATTTCAAGCCACAATACATCAATGTCTCAAAATCTCAAAATACAAAAGTTTCATGAACTAATAATCCTTAAAACGTGACTAAAGCCTTGTTTTTACAAAATCTAGCTTAAAATATAAAACATACAGAATTCAAAGCGATGCCTTGACGCTCTCACTCACTCGGTCTCTTGCTCATCACCTGGAGATGGGAAGGAATGGGGGTAAGCTTAAAAGTTCGTGGGTAATAGTTTTACAATTGGTAATAAGCAAAACCATTTATAAAACTCATTGTCATTGAACATTTTCATAACCATAGTAATTCCGCATTAAAATCACAAAACACTTATTTCTCAAAATTCTCAATTTGTCAAACAATTCATAAGCAATCATAAATCATGCATTCATCAAATTTGTCAACTCATTTAAACACATAAGCGCATCAAAATGGTTTAGGTAAGTCCATAAACAAAACGTACTACACATTTTTATATAATGGTCTTGTGTAGCCGTGAACAGAATGTACTATCGTAATCTCGCATAATGGTCTTGCGTAACCGTAAACTTATGAGAGTCTGTGAAGGAGCTCCATGCTACTAGTGGCAGGTGGGAGAAGCTTTTAGTCAAAGTATACTTGACCTATAGAATGGACCAAACAAAACCCACATAATCATGCATTTCACAACTTGTAAGCATATTGCCCAAAATGAAACTTTTTTCGAAACTTGATTTCATAAACATAAAGTCTTTTTAAAAAATCTTTTCCTTATCAGTTCATAATTCATCCACAAAATTCATATACAAAAACAAGTAACACTTTCTTAAAGCATTTAAAGGACAATAAATACACATTTATAAAGTAGTTGAAATCATTTATTTCCATTCATTGAAAGAAACATTAATGACTTATTAACTCAATTATAAAAATGTAACCCACCTTAAAAATCCTTGCTTAAACCTTGCTTAAAGATGCCTCTCCTCTTGATCCTCTTGCCTTTCTTGATTCCCTTTATCAATGACAAAAATTCCCATTCAATAGGAATACTATTTGAGGACCCATATATAGCAAATTCACTAAGATAAATTCTAAATACTCAAAATTCTTCTAAAACTCCAAACCTTCGAGTCAATTTTCCATGATCATTATGATTATATAAATGAAGAAATTTGATAACACTTCCTTCTAGAAAATGTTTCTCATTGTCTTAAGTTTCTAATGATACTAAAATCATTCAATTTGGTTCAGAAATCTGAAAGTTATACCCCAAATATTTTTGAACTGTTCTTATGCTAAAATAGTTTTATGTGCTCAACTTCCATTCAAAAATTGAAAATTTTAGAGACTGAATTAAAACTCGATTTCATTAGCCCTATGTCTCTAGTTTACTCCAAATAAAAAAATCATTCCATTTGGATAACTACATAACAAGTTATGTCTAAAATACTAAAGCATGTTCAAGCTGTATAGGAAACTTCGCTGCGGCCAAACCAGAATTTGGCCGCGATGAACTTTCACAGAAGTATATGTAGTGAACATGTTTTGCTACATTTTTCAGTTTTTAACTTCCAACATTTCGTATATAACCCATCTTTTACCTAAACCATCTTTTCAACTTCATTTCAACTCAGTATCATTTACAAATAAATCATGATCTATCTTTGATCATTAAACCAAAAAGAGAACATTTGCATAAACCATTCATCAACAACTTCCTACACGTATTCAACTTCATTTTCACTTTCATTTCACTTCTAACTATCACCAAATATGCTTCATTCAACAAATCAAGAAGGGTTAATGCTTATACTTACTTGTTTAGCTACAAGATCTTCAAACTCTTCAAGATCTCTCTCTAAAAAGCTTAGAAAAGATGAACCCTAGCTTGTTTTCTCTTCTTTTCTCTCCTTTCTCCTCTTCTCTTCGTATTTTCTTTCTTCTCCTCTCTCACTCATGTTCTTCTCTTCTTCAAATGCAAGATAAACATTTCTTCTTCCACTTATACCCTTAATGAGTCTAAAATGTCCATTTTGCCCTTCCTTTATGCCTTAGGGCTCTTTATCCTTAAGTGACTTGCCAAAAATACCCTTGAACATTCTTACTACTTTAATTCAACAATCCAATGAAATAAATCCTACTAACATAGATATAACAATTAAACTCCTAAAAAAATAAATCTATCAAAATCCCATAATTCATTTAAATCATGCTTAACTAGAAAAAAATTCAAGGGGCCAACAGTTACCCTATTTTTTTTACACATTCCTTGAACTCTCCGTTAAAATTCCTTAATCTTTGTTCCCCTCAGCCTTATCTTAGTGCAGTGTACTGTTGACATCCTCTTAAATGAACTAAAGGCCTTACATAATGCAATTATCTGTCCAATTTGTCCCATAGTTCTCTCCTTTTGAAATATGAAATTAGAGCCATAAACAAAGGTTGCTACCACATAATATTTATCTTGGATCATTTGATAGTAAGATGTATTACTTGGTTGTAGAGCCCTTTAGTTTAACTACATCTTTCCTATAGTCAAAGGCCATAATAATTCTACTAAGAAGGTGATGATGATGATTTGAGAGCCCCTCTTAGTGGCTCCCCAAAATCCTTATCCTAGTGATATCTCCTTTTTTATATTTCCAATAAACTAATTATAGCTTTTTTGGATCCTTCCACAAAATCCTTTAGAGCTACTAGTTTACTTAGGTAATTAATACCCCCACATTTTAAGAGACAATAGATATTAACTTAACTATTTAGATTTAGGTCCTTTGCACTTAACTTTCATCCTTGTCCTCTTCTTATACCTCTTTGGAATCTTTCTAAGTTAGATTTGCTACCTTCCACTGTAAATTAGTTGCCCCCTACATCATCCTCATAACCCTCCTATAACTCCGTGAAATTCCCTCCATCTATTGGTGGGATTGGTTGTTTCCATACTAGGAGGGTCACTCTACAATTCTTTAGGCGACTTCTTCTATTGTAAATTTGAATAGCACATGATTGTATTTAGAGATTAAAACCACGTGTAAACCTTTTCCTTTCCATGTTTTTTATGCTCAATTATTTATAACATAGAATGGAGGTCTTTTGCTGAAGAAGACATAACCAAGGTGGAGTTGTAACTCTTGGCTCCTTCTCTCAAAACTTCAAGATTTGGATATAGAATGAACTTGTCTTGTTTAGAAGAAGGGGGACAATATTATGTAAATGAGCTTGATGCCTCACCAAAAACTTGCTTCCCTCTTGCTTCTTGCCTAAGGTTTTAAGAGAAAAGGTTGACTATGTGTTTTGTTTGGAAGAGAGGCGCAGGGTGGAAAAGTTAATTGATCATAGATGTTCACCCTTTTGCCTACATTTTTGTCCTTCATTGTTTAAATAGGGTAGCATCAGACTGAGTAGCACTAAGAATTCATAAAGATAGTTACCTATAATAGTAACTGATCTTAGGCAGGAAAAGGAGGAAAAGGGGGGTATAAGGGAAAAGACAATTCTCACCTTTGGTTAATTGTGTGTGGGAGAGAGAGAAAATTCAACAAATGAAAAAATCAGAAGGACTAAGGTAAGTTATAGAGTAAGAGAAAAGGACATAAAGGACTGAAGGGTGAAGGATAAGTTAGTTGAGAAGAGTAAATGGTAATAGCAGAAGTGCAAGATTAAAGGCTTGGACAAAGTCCTTATGTTTGCTATAGAAGCACACCCAAGGAGGGAAGATGCAGAGAAGCATGGCAGTAGAGTTACTCAAAATTTTTACATGAGTTATAAAGTAAAGTTGATTTTGACATACCTATAAGGTGCTAAATATAACTATAATATAGTTTTTTTGAATAAAATCAAAATATTTTTTGTATCTTTTTTAATAAATTAAGCACAATACTAATTCAATTTTTCAATTTTTAGAATTCATTTTTTAAATTTTTGAATGGCTTTAAATTTATCACCTTATAAAATGTTTATATTAAGACTTCAAAATAAAATAATTTTAATCAAGCAAGTTTCTTACTATGTAAAATTAATTTAGACATTTACATTTTATTCTTTATAATACCACTATTAATTAATAAAAATAAAATATATAAATTATATTAAATATTTAAAATATTCTAATTAACATAATGTTGAAAGTTTACGTTTTCCTTCCTAAAAACTAAGAAGATTTAATTCATTCAATAAATAACTCAAGAAAACAATTCATTAGAAAAAATAAATTTCTATTGAATTATCTTGGACTAATTATTTAATTATGTCATTTTAAAATTAATTGAACAAAATTTGTCAACTTAAACAACTAAAATTCATTTGATATTGATAAATTTTAGAAAGAAAACAAGTTGAATTATAATAAACTTAAAAGGAAGGAAAAGAAAAAATGAAAAATTAAGCGTCATATATTAAGTGCTGGCGAGAAGTTCCACTAGCATCTACGTTATCAGATAAGGATTGATCTCTCGTGAAAATGTTTGAAATGGTCTAGCCTAATTATTTGTTTCTATCAAATAGAGGAACTCATGGTCGTTTTCTTTTAAATGTGCACTAAGTAAATTTTTGAATTGACACAATAATTAACATCACTCTAATCGGGTACTTTGCATTAGACAAATCTTATATGATATGCTCGATCGAGAAAGCATAAATAGAGGGATTCAAATATAAGAATTTTTGATCCCATGACTTCCTTTTTACCAATTCAACTACCCTTAGGGAGCTGGTAAAATTTTTACGCATAAGTGGTAAGCATAAATGAAACATATTTCTATTTATACCAAAAAAGCATATTATAAAATTAAAGGCAAAAAATATAAATTTAACACATATTTTTATTAAAATACAAGTGAGATCACAACGTTATGAAATATTTAAAATAAAATTTACCATTTGCAAAATAGTCAAAATAAATCACAAAAATTTGGTAAATCTTAATCCATTATGTATCATTTGAACATTAACTTGGTAGAAGATTATTATTTTTATTAGACATATGAGTCCCATTGTTCGACGTGACAGACATGTCATGGAATCCACATGCTATGTCAAACTTAAGTTAGTTCTAATTTTTTAAAATTAAAATTTAATTTTTAATAAATTCTAATTAAACCTCCACAATATGACTATACCCTAATTAAACTCTTTTAAAATAAACAAATTATAATTTTCAAATTGATTTATCACTTTCACACCATCCAAACACATAAACAACTGTAATTCCCTAATTTTTTTAAAATATCTAATATGAAAATCGACCAAAGCAATTCCCAACATCTTCCTTACACTTGCTGTTTGAACCTTAATCACGACGTAAAGGAACTTTATTCTTTACACATGTTCTTAATTTTATTCCCGATAATCTAGAATAAATTCCATAAAACTAGACAAAGTGGTGAGTGGTGAGTTTAATCATTCCTCAAACTTAAGAAATAAGTAAACCTTTGGAATATTTTCTTCAACAAAAGGAATAACTTATCATCAAGAATAGATCAAGAATGAAATAATTATTCTAGTCAACCAAATACTCTATAAAGGAATCAAATTTTGATTGGACAAATTAGGTTAATTAAGTTTAACTAAAGATTATTAAAAATTATCTAAATTTTTAAAAATTTAATTTAATTTGATATATGAGTTTCGATATATTACGTATATGTCACGTAACACAATGAAATTTATATATCTAATAGAAATAATAAATTTACAAAAGATGAGAATAAAAATGGAACGAACTCTGTATTCTATAGTGTAATTGGACCTCTCTCGTTTGAGGTCTCTTGCTGTCTTACATGTGTTTGTAGTAGTTACTTTGTACCTGGTCTTAACTTATTAGGCTAAACATAATGTATACGTAAGGTTCGAACCGTTTTTATGTATGCAGCCGTTTAAAATTTAAAGTTAGAGTTTTACCTTTCACAAGGGACCTATTCAATTCGAGCGAGAATTAGTCTGAGAGTGGATGACTTAAAGGTATCTTCCCATAATTGAAACTTCCTAAAATACCTCGTGAAAAAAAAAAAAAAACACCAACAAAAGGGCAACTGTGAAAGAAGAAACAAGCGCGGAAAGGAAACGCACGCTCCCATTTCAAGGTAAAAGAAATATCAGGCTCAGCTGCCGGCGCGTGCCTGTCTGTCTTCGTATAATTTAGTATTACAAACTCGGTCCAAGGCTGTAGAGTCAGTAGACACTAGAAACAACTCAAAAAAAAAGAAAAAAAGGAAAACAAAATAGATCCAGGCCAGAGGGCTGCAGATGTTGACACGTGGAGAGTCACTCCTTATAATCGGATGCAAACCTATTTATATTCCGCACTTTAGTCTCCTTTATCCGATTTCCCTTTGTCCCCGCCCGATCCGTCCATTCCCGGTATCAACCCTAGAGTTCTCCTCCTCCTCCTCCTCCTCCTCTCAGAATCTGGATGATCAATATCCTTCGTATTATTCTCTCCTAGTTTCTTTTTGATACTTTCCCGTTCTTTCTCGAGAAACAAACAAGGGGACTTTTACATACAGCAGAATCAGACGGAGGGATTGGGAGGTAAGATGGCGACGTCGTCAACCACCAGCACCGTTTACATCCATGTCATCGAGGACGTTATCAACAAGGTCCGCGAAGAGTTCCTCAACGGTGGGCCCGGCGAGAGTGTCCTCAGCGAGCTCCAAGGAGTAACATTTCTCGTCCTATTCTCACTATATTAGGGTTTCGCTTCTTGTTCGTAGATTAGCGAATTGGTCTGTTTGTTTGGATCTGAAATGACTGTGCTAGGGTTTCATATTGTTCTTTTCTTTCAATTTTGAAATTGGGGGTTTTCGTGTTTTGGATAGACTTGGGAGACGAAGATGATGCAAGCGGGAGTGATATTGGGTCCGATAGACAGGTCTTCAGCTTCAAAGGCAGCAGCAGGAGGTCCCACACCAGTTCACGACCTTAATGTACCCTACGAGGGTACTGAAGAGTACGAGACTCCAACTGCCGAGATGCTCTTCCCTCCTGTGAGTTTTACCTTCTCTTCATTGTCGTAGTTGTCATTTCTGCCAATTGTTGACGTCGCAAGATTATAGTTTGCTTCTTCTATAAGCAACTGCTTACCTGTATTTGCATCTGGAGTACACTTTCTTCGTTTGGTCTTTTGAATTTTGTGTGCTTTCTACTCTTTCCACCAAGGGGATGAATTTGAAGGCCTTTTGTATTGAGTTCACTTTCTGCTTTATGGGGTTCTGTTTGAATTCTCTATCTGTTCTTTTGCAAACTCCCTTGCAGACACCGTTGCAAACTCCCTTGCAGACACCGTTACCAAGTAGTGTGCAGACACCTTTACCTGGTAATGTGCAGACGCCAAATGTGCAGACGCCTTTACCCGGAAGTGTGGACAATTCCTCAATGTATAATATTCCTACTGGAACTAGTAGTGAGTATCCCACCCCTGTGAGTGGTACTGTTGGCAGCACTGAATCAAAAGCTGGAAGGCCTAGCCCATACATGGTATCACTGTTTTTCTCACTTAAAAGATGCTATTTGAAAGCTTGTTCTGAGGGAGTGAATGTGTGTGGAAAATGTGATTTCTTATCTATTGGGAAGGGTTGGGATATGAGGGATGATTGATGAGGATAAAAAGATTATTGCCAGAGCTTATCTCTGCTTATCTGTTCATTATTATGGGTGTTCGCCAATGACTACTTCACCGTGTTGTTTTCTGCAGCAGCCTCCTTCTTCCTGGATGAATCAGAGGCCTCCTCTTGATGTTAATGTTGGTAAGCATGTTGTGACATCAGTGAATCTCTTTTGCTTCCAAGATTCTTTATAAGTAATGGTTTGGTTATAGCTTATGTGGAAGGGCGGGAAGAGGTGGACCGAGGAAACTCTCGCCAACCCCTTACCCAGGTGACTGTTTGTTGCTTGTTATTGCTTATGTTTATACTGCAGAATGCTGTATAACTGAACACTTTGGGGCTTGTCAAAGTTGAAGGATTTGCCTTATTTTTTGAAATATATTGCCTTCTTCTTCTTTTCCTTATCACTTAACAAATCTAAGTTTTTCTGTGAGAATTAAGATTGATTAAACTTTCAGGACTTCTTCACAATGTCTTCTGGTAAGCGAAAGCGTGAGGATCTTGCACCACAGTATAATAATGGTGGATTCATACCTCAACAAGATGGAGCTGGTGATTCTACATTTGCAGTTTTTCAGGTCAGTTCTTACTCTACACATATAAGTATGTCAAATTGGCTTCAATCCATCTATGATCCTGAACCCTTAGCAACTGTCTTTGGCATGCCATAGTCCCTTTGTTTATCCTGCTTTCTCTCTTCTTGATTTTGGTCCTGGTTATAGGGGGAAAGATGTTTTTGAGCTTTTCTAACTAAGAAAAGATGGTTCTGTTAGATGAATGTTCAAATCCAATGACTTGCTCTAATAGTTTCTCTGTAATAATAGTTAATGGGAGTTATTCAGCTCGCTGATACTTAATATAACAAGTTTTTGTTGCAATTTGCTACCATTTAGCAATGTGGCAATTGGAATTTGCCCGTCTAGTTAATATTGCCTTCATCTGACAAGCTAGACGGTTTACCTGGGGGTTCTCAGCATTCAGTTGTTATTAGATTATATATTATATATATATAATAGATATGATAAAAAGGATTGGTTAAATACTGGATGTGAAGGTGAGAGATATATCTTCACTGTCGGCTTCTCACATAGAATCTTCCCAAGTGCATCAAACTTCAACAACCGTGATTATTGTTTTTGGTTCCATAATTGTCTCAAAGTTTATGCAAATTACTGTTGCTTATTCAAAATTGAAAATGCGTAATTTCTTATTCCGTTTTGTAACTTCTTGATGTGAAATTGTAACACTACATCATTATTAAAATTTAGAAGTCTTTTTTGGTTATTTCTTTCCAAGGAGTTGCTTAATCTTAGAAACTTGATTTTCTTTTCTCAGGTAAGTCAAGGGAATGATGGTAGACGCAGCACAGTAGCTGTTGATAGAGAGAGCATGGCACATATGGGAAGGTCATCTTTCAAAATTCCTCAAATTGATGGGCCCATGCCAGATCCTTATGACGATGTGCTTTCAACTCCTAACGTTAGCACTCCATCCCCATTTGAATATATTAAAATACAAAAGTGCAGCTGAACATGCATTCTTTGTGCTTTCTTTAATGCTACTTGTCTAATAATGAATACCCACTCCATAAGGGGAAAGTTAACCAGTGTTGCTCCTGCCAATGCAGGGTGCTGTACTCGGTAGACGCATATTGTGTAAACTTAACCTAGATATGTACCCAGGTAGAATAAAAAAAGGTTAAAGGTCTTATAAGTAATCCATAAGTGTTATTTGATTCTTATTCAATGAGATGAGCACTTACCATAGCGATGCCCTTATGGCAGTCTAATGGTTGGGGTTCATCTCACTATAAGGGTGGGGAGAGGGTTTGGGCCTTTAATGATTCGGCAGGGTTCCTAAAAGAAAAAACAAAAAGAAGAAAAATATGATCAATTTCAAAGGCTCACTTCATTCTTCCTTTTGTAAGCTGACATTGATGGAGCCGTAGTTGGTGACCATTCTTTTATGACCATAAAATATTTTTCATCCTTTTTCTTTCCTTTACTTGGCCAACCAAAAAAAAAAGAAAATGACGTGTTGGTTTACTAATTCCTAGTCAGCCACATAACTGTCAGAGACAGATTTATTTCTAGTATATATAACTTCTTCAATAAGATCATTTTTTGAGGCAGTAATTATCTTAAGTGTGTTTCTCTTCCCAATATAATTCTGAAACAAGGGTTTGAAGGCGCATTCCCTCTTTCAGTAATAGGGTTGTACTATAATTTACACCGGAACATTTCTCATCAGATGCCCTTCATGGTGTGAGGCTGCGCATGTTTTTTCAAGTCAACTATGTTTAGTAATGCTTTTATTTACCGATATGGTATTGATCATCTGCGTTTAAACTTTAATTGCTTTTCTTTAAAGATCTACAACTATCAAGGAGTTGTCAATGAAGATTACAATGTTGCGAACACTCCAGCTCCTGGTAAGTTTGGCGAAACCTGTACTAATTGTTAAATTCTCATTCCATGTGTGTTCACTAGTGCGGATTGTGGGGGTGGTGGTTGTATCTGCTGTGCTCCTAATGATAAGTCAAGTAAAAGATATACCAAAGGGGTTGAAGACTAACACTATACGTGTGTCTTTTGCATCTTTACATGTCATATGTGTGTATGTGTACTTGCACTATTTATCATTGTGTATGCTGATGTCTTTGTGTCTCTTCTCCGCTTGTCTAGATTTACAGGCAAGCACACCAGCTGTTATCCCTCAAAATGATATGGGAGATGACGACGACGACGACGAGCCACTTAATGAGGATGATGATGATGATGATTTAGATGATGTGGGCCAAGGAGAGGAGCTGAACACTCAACATTTGGTTTTGGCCCAGTTTGATAAGGTATTAATTGCTCTCATTTGCTGGCCACCTCAATTTGCTGTTGATTATATATGATGCAGTCTCAATGAGAAATCTTTAAATTTCCTTGGATAGGTGACTCGTACCAAGAGCAGGTGGAAGTGCACTCTCAAGGATGGCATTATGCATATAAACAATAAGGACATTCTCTTTAATAAGGTTGTTCTGGATAAAAACTGGATTGTTTCTTCAGGCTATGTTGGCCTTTTTGTTCTTAATGGAACTGAAATCTTCTATTCGTTTCCTGAATGCTGGCATTTATCTGCAGGCAAGTGGAGAATTTGACTTCTGATTTCGTTACGAGGATGCCGTTTACTATCAAGTAGGCATTTGCCTTAAAAGAGTAAAGTGGAGGTGTCATGGGGTTTTAACTTAAATCTTTCTTCAGCGACAATTGAGTGAAGATGGCTGAATTTAGAACTTTGGGGGATGCTGTTCAATTTGTCCTATTTGTACATAAACGAAGAGCTTTTTTGGCCCCTATATTATGACTGGCTATTCGAGGAGTTAACTTGAAATTTTCCATTCCTATAATGGGACTTGTAATTTCGATTACGCTATAAACTTGGACATCTGTAGTTGATTGAGAACCCGCATTGTTTGTTCAGTGACGCCTCCTTCATTTTTTTTCTTGTTGTACAAACAACTGTGAGATGCCACATGGTATCTATTGGGTATTGTTTAGGTAAAAATATTTGAGTTTATGCCTTCCTAAGTCTAGCTTGTAGATCGAGCAATGAGTATTGCCATTTCACATTCGGATATGCGCTTTCCGTGACCCTCAGCTCCTTTGATATTTCAAGATTTACGTATTGTTCTGCTGTTGTAGATTTGAGATCACACTGTTTTAATTTAAAATTTTGGATGATTTTTTTTACTGGATGATTTCCTTTACACGAAGCTGACTAGTAAAAAGCACACTCTTAATATTTCTCGTCCATGAACGGTCACGAGAATATATGTTGTAAGGACTAAATAAAGGTAAAGAAGATTCACAAACATGATTTTTTATAGATACATGAGTAATCTTAACTAGATTTTTTATTTTTTGTGATAAAACAAGCTTCACACTTTTAGGTAACGATGCTAAAGACAAGCTGGAAGATAAATAATCTGGATACAAAGAATCCATGTCTTATACAACTCTTTCTTACTCGCTTGTTATAATGGAGTAACAAGGCACCGCGGTTCATAACGAAACAATTGAACTTAAAGATCTCTAGTATTGCAGTCCTTTTCCATTGAACGACAAAAGTCAGTAATGAATATGATTTCTGAATATGGGGGCCAACATCAAGAGAAACATACAACGGTGAGGACTGAGGATTCATCTCTGAATAGAGCGACAGGCGCAACCCTCGTATGTTATAGATGGAAGGCGGGCACCAGGCACCAACAATGCTTGCCTTGTTCAAGAAATAAACATGGTTTAAGAAAAAAAACGCCCAGATAATCTGATCTGAGGTGGTTAGCCTGCTGTTACTGCAAAATAAGAATCCGTCCTGTCCTTATTGTGTATGATTGACAAGCACACATTTAGATTGAAAGAAACAAAACAATGATGATGGGTCCGTGTATCCGGCGGACATTGCCGGATGTTGGCACTTGCCTGGCTCCGGCAACATCGTATCTTGCCCACAACAGTTGTGGAACACAAATTCTTGCTCTGCCTCCTCTTGTGGCAATGGTTGTGGGGACAGGACTAGTGGGGACAGAAGAGGAATCGGTGTACGCGAACCCGAAGCCTCGGGGGCAACAGGATTGGTGGGGAGCTGATCAAGCACAAGAGATGCTGGCGCATGCTTCTGCAGTCTCGTCGGTGGCTTCCCTACTTTGCCATTGTTATTGGCCACAACATGCCTTTGTCTTTGAAAAATATCATCGCAGTCATCCTCCATTAATGCAATGCCCTTTGTTACTTTTGAGAGAGAGAATGAGAATATGCGATTTATCAACCTTTCTGGGCCTGGTGGAGAGAAAACTCTGAAGATTAAGAGACTGACAAGATGAGACACGAAACGATGTTGATGTATATTTATATCTCGTTCTCTTGCATAAAACACGAGATCACTCCGATGTTCTATGTCCACCTTCCCCACTCTTCAGCTTTCTCTCGCCCGCCCTCTCTCTGTCGTATGTTAATTTTTCTCTGACGTTACATGCAAACAAAGGCCGTTGGTACCATGCGATGCGATGATAAAGGAGAAACAGACTTTGTCTTGCGAAGCGGAAAGTGAGGGGAGGTGGTTTAGGTTGTTATTTCTTGTCCATCTATCCTTCTTATCTTATACAACAAAGTCAATCCTAAATTAAATGCTCCATACGTTGATGGTTGGTGACTTTGCCTTGGTTACTATTTGAAACCCCACCGGTGGTTGTCTTATATTATATTAGATATGAAATTCACATAGTCTATATGCTTCTTTGCAAAGACAATCAATGTTTTGTAATAAGGAAGGAAGGATAGCTGACAATAGTTTGTTAAAATGATTCATAACAAAAAGGAAGACCCTAGCTGCACTTCAAAGAATGAATCTTTAATCAATAACGTTTGTGCTGTGATTGGATCATTAATTTTATTATATGAATGAGCTTTGATATTGCATCCAAGTACCGAATGCAGATGAGATACATGTATGGTTTTCCATTCAACAACTACAAAATTTGTATTCAGATCTAAATCTGTACAAAGGGAATCGCATTCCTGCGGAATTGGAATGATCAGCATCATGTTTCATGATCTTTTTTATGGGGTGCTGTCCGTACCAAACAACAGGATGGAAGCTCCTTTTATTTTACACCACAGAATTAACACATAAGATAACAAAAAGCGGGAACAGCTCCTTCACAGTTGTCTGATCTTGCTCTTGCTCTTGCTCTACTATGGCTTACTCTGCATCAACTTCACACCCCTTGAAGCTCTTAAAGTATCACTCCCAGTTTCACCAACCCAAGCTCAAACCAAACTCTCTCTGTTTATACGCTTTACACGACCAAAACCCATCATTCAAAAGTTCTTCTCGTCTCAATACCAAGACACCCATTTTCTCTAATCAACCATTGCTCCCTTGTCGCAGAAAAAAACTAAACCTTTTACAGGTGTTATTGAGGTTTTCATGAATTGTCAACTTTTAGTTATGTTTTCTCTTTAGTTCTTTTAGGGTTTTTGTTTTCCTGTAGGTTGAGTATTCTGCTGGAGAGGAAGCAGAATCGCTTGTAAGTGATGTGAAAAATCAGGAAGCTTTTTCTTGGGCATCTGTGGTATTACCGTGAGTTCCTCGTCTTCTTCTTTTGATTCCGGAGATTCTGATTTTTGGCTGTTGTTTATGAGTAATTCAGTTTTGTTGCCTTAGATGCTGAACTATGCTGCTTGAGTGCTTGAATTTTTTTTTTTTAAACGTAGATAATTTCATAAATATGAATGTTACAGGATATTACAAAACAGCCACTCCTCAGCAAATGGAGTTGCAACGATCTTTACAAGAAGATCATTTTCAGTTCCAGTGATAAAACAACTTCCAGCATTACTAATCTAGAGATTCAATCTCATTTTAAGGCCTCTTGTGACGAATTCTCCATATGAAAATGTCATAGCAGTCAACCTAAGCTTAGTGAAGTACCCCATCCAGTTGTAATCCAGAATATCCTTAGGTTCTCCAAACAATTTAGCATTCCTCATTCTCTAAATGTAGTATACTAGCATAGCATCCTGCTGTGAATAGTTTTTGATCACCTCTCTCATTATATCTCAGTCTGCTGGCCCATTTGAGAGTGCTAAACCAAATTTGGTTATTTTCTGCAAATTGAAAACCTTCAAAAACTGACTCCACAATTGATTAGCATATACACATTTGACATACAAGTGATATAGAGTCTCCAAAAGTTTAGCACAGAGTGGACATGTGGTGTCTGGTACTTGAAATTTTAGTCTGTCTCTAGTTCCCAGCCTTTGTAATGCTGCTAACCACAGTTTGAAGGAGTGAGCTGGTAATTCGATGGTCACAATCTCGAATAGGTGGTAGACCTATAGGTTCTTGGAACAGGTCATCAAAGTCTCCAAGTACCTCATTCAGCTGTTGTTTTGATTCTATTATTGTCCCAATTGCATTCAATCTTTCCCCTTTTACTTGTTGCTGCCCTTGCAATGTCACTGTAGCAGTCCCCAATTTGAATTCCATGGTGCGGGCACTGAAGTCCCAAATAACTTTTCCCAATGTTTGTAGCCATTTAATTCCTAACACCACATCAAAACCACCCAAGGGAATAACAAAAAAATCAGCCTTGAAAGTAATACTATCAATTGTAAAAATTACCTTAGGACAGAACCCGGTACTAGCTACTCTCTCCCCATTGGCCACTGACACACTCAACCCTCCTCGATGATGAACCGTCAACCCCAACTGTTTTGCTGCATTAGAACTAATGAAGTTATGAGTACTTCCCGAATCAACCAACCCCAATATCACGTGTCCCAACATAGCTGCTCGAAGTTGCATAGTCTCTGTTCCTTGTGTTCCTGTCATCGCATGAATAGAGATTTTCGGCTCGATTTCTTCGGGTTGTTCTTCAATTGATTCCTCATCTTCTAAACCAATATAGAAAAGCTGTTTACATTGGTGTCCTACCGTGAATAACTCATCACAATTGAAACACAATCCTTTGGCTCTCCTATCTGCCATCTCAGCTCGGTTGAGTCTCTTAAAGACTGGTTGTTTGGGATAAGTAACATTAGATCCCTTGCTCGAATTAACACTGGATTCCGAGCCCAAACTCATTCTTCCCGGAGTGGTGATTGTCGGCAGGCTCTTTGTTGCTAGGCTTTTTGTTGTTGAACCAGTATTGAACCAGGGAGGCTTTCGGACATGTGAGGTTGAACTCAATGCCAATTTCATCTCAATTGCCCTAGCTAGATTCATTGCCTCGTCCAAATTGGAAGGATTTTGCATCTCAACTTCTATTCGGATTTGGGGAGATAACCCAGTAGCAAATAAATTAACATGTTGGTACTCTTCAACTTGCCTGACAGCCCTAGCCAATAGTTCTTGGAACTTCCGTTGGTATTCCTCTACCGTTCCCGTTTGTTTAAGATCAACCAAATCCCCTAAAGGATTATTTCGAATGGGTGGGCCAAACCTAATCATACAGAATTTCCTCAACTCTTCCCATAATAACCTCCTCTTCTTAATTTTCAACTGAAAGTACCACAATTGCGCTTCTCCGGTCATGTGAAAACCTGCAATTCCCACCTTTTCCTCCTCTGGGGTTCTTTGGTTTTCGAAGAATTCCTCACAACGATGTAACCAGATTAGAGGATCTTCCGATCCATCAAAAGTGGGAAAATCCAATTTGGTGTATCGAGGTACTGTCCCCGATCCCCTCGAGTTATTCGACCGATTCTCATTCGAGCCGTTGTTGTGGCTGGTACTCTCAGATTCCTTTTCCTTCTCCTTACCTGAGACGGCAACAGAGAGGGCGTGCATCTCGCGCAGCAAAAGGTCTATCTTGGATTCCATCTCCTTCTTCCATCCGACTACCATTCCTGTCAGCTCTTCTCTCAATTCCTCCATGTTTTCTGGCTCTGATACCAAATTGTTATGAACCCAGGTATGTGATCTAGTTTGAATCGGACTAGACCGTCCGGATTGCTCTTTCTTACCTCTAGACTTC
>JAOTIZ010000008.1:34828540-34842516 GCA_027123425.1 Erythroxylum panamense | reverse complement strand
TAAGTGTCTTGCCAAAAGCACCCTTGAATATTCTGACATAACTCTTTCTTCTAGAAAAGTGTTCTTCCTTGTCTTAAGTTTTCAATGACACCAAAATCAATCCATTTGGTTCAAAACTCTAAAGTATTACCCCAAACATTTCAGACTACTGGTAGACTAAAACAGTACACCATACCCAACTTCTATCTAGAATTGAAAGTCTTAGAGACTGAATTAGATTTCAATTTCTTCATACCATTTATAGCTCCATGTCTCTAGTTTATTTTTAAACTAGAATCATCTTATTCGGAGCTCTATTGATCCTGAAATCATCAAAACACTGAAGCCTATTCAGTAAAATATCTAATTCTTACTCTTCCAATCGATACCCTTACTTGATTTAATACATCTTTTTCACATCAGTACTAAAATCTGTCAAACATTTATGGAGGGATAGAAAAATGGGTTAAGAAACTAGTGATTTAAGAATCACTTCATTTGGAGGTCGGATAACAAAATTATGGCCGAAAGAATCAAACATGATTTTTGCCCCCCAATCATATTGGACCTATCTTGGGACAACTGGCATAACTTTCACTAGAGATGTTAGATTAGGATCATATTAGGATGATTTCAAAGAGAACTTTGAGATCTATAACTTTCATAAAGACTTAAAGACAGATTCTATCTTCCGAAAGGTCTAAAATGGAACAGAAGATAGGTACAAAGCAGACTAATGAAAAAAGACAGAAGAAGTGGTAAAAGATAGAAGAAGTGGTAAAATTACTATAACTTTCCCTACAGATATCGGATTAAGGTGTTCTTTATATAGTTCGAAAGAGGACTTCAAGATCTACAACTTTTATGAAGATTTCAGAGACATATTCTATCTTCTAGATGGTCTAAAATAGAATAGAAGATAGGTACAAAGCAAACTAATAGAAAAAGATAGAAGAAGTGAAAAAATTGCTATAACTTTCCCTACAGAAATCGGATTACGGTGTTCTTTATATGGTTCGAAAGAGGACTTTAAGATATACAACTTTCATGAAGACCTCAAAGTAGATTCTATCTTCTGAAGGGTCAAAAACAGAACAGAATGTAGGTCAGGTAAAAAAGCAGAAGAAGCAAAACATAGATGAAGATGACGTCGTCATAGAAGAAGCAAAAAGACAAAAGAAGCAAATCACTAAGAAGATGACGTCATCACAGAAGAAGCAAAAAGGTAGAAGAAGCAAAACACAGAAGAAGATGACGTAATCACAGAAGAAATGAAAAGGCAGAAGAAGCAAAACACAGAAGAAGATGACGTCAACACAAAAGAAACAAAAAGGTAGAAGAAGCAAAACAAAGAAGAAGCAAAACATAGAAGATACAAAACTTAGAAGAAGTGTAAGGACAGAAAATATATCTTCCTTTATAAGGACCATAACTTTCAGCCTAGAAGTCAACAAATTCCATACTATATATCGTTGGAAAGCTAAAAGAAAGACCTACAACTTCCTAGAAGACAACTTTCTCTAGTCTAGTCTAGATCGATCCAGAATTGCCCTCGAATTCAGAACACGGATTTACATTCATCCAATATACTACACCTAATTCTCAACTTCATGACAAATTTTGATATTCTTACAGAAAGAATTTAAATTCTATGTCTTCATAAGAAATGTAGCCATATATTTCTAGTTTAATCTTGATTAAGAATCATCTCTTTTGGATAACTAAAGAAAAAGTTGTGGTTAAAGTACTGAAACATACTCCATGAACAATTTTCCAGATCAACTACCAATCTTATTTCACAATCTTTCCTTAACATAAATCATACTAAGATCACCTTTTCTACTTCATTTGCTCCTCATTCTCAACTTCATTTCAAATCAATATCATCTATAAAGAAATTTATAATCCATGATTAATCATGAATACCAATAACAAAACATACACCTATATACATATTCTTCATGAACTTTTACTACACAATTCAACTTCATTTTAGCTTTCGTTTTACTTCTAACTTTCACCTTAATTCTTCTCACTTCAAAATCTTTTGTCCACCAGAAACACCAAAGCAAAACTTGAATCCAACCACAATTCTCATTCACTAATTTAACCTTGCCTATTATTTCTTGGTTAAAAAATTTACGTCATTTGTTCTTTACTCATGACTAATCTCCAAAATTTCTGATTCAAATGGTTCTAACTTCTGTGAAACGTTTGGGGTCCAACATATCATGAACACAAAAGCACATCAAATTGGTTCGGGGCAGATCCAAAACAGAACGTGCTACGCATTTCCACACAATGGTCTTGCGTAGTCGTGAACTTATGGGAGTTCATGAAGGAGCTTCATGCCACTAGCGAGCAGGCGGGAGAAGCCTTTAGGCAAGTGCACTTGACATACTTAGGGGATCACCACGAACCCACATAACATGTAATTTCATGACTTGTAAACTTGTTGCCAAAAATGGCACTAGATCAGAAACTTGGTTTTTCATAATATGATATCTTTTCAAAACCATTTAAGCATTCATTTAGAAAATTTATGCACATATTATACAACACTTTTCAAAGCATTTAAAGAACAATTAATTGCAGATTTGGAAGCAGTTGAAAACATTCATCTCACTTTCCTTAATAGAAGACATTTATAGCTTATTAGTCAATTATAAAATGTAACCTACCTTGAATTTCTTATTGGTAAGTTGCTCAAATGTGCCTCTCCTATTACTCCTCTTGTCCTTCTCGATTCCCTTTTTAACATAAATAAAATCTCCAAATCAGTAGAAATTTTCAGATGAGAACTCAAAAAAACTAATGTATAAATTGATCCTATAACTCTTAAACCTATTCATTTTCTAAGCTCTTGAAACCAAAACCCCTTCTAAAAATCCGAAGCCTTAAAATGCTCTTACCTCAAATCTTCTCCAAATGAAAAAATGCTTGGTTCAAAAGAAGGCTCTTATCTTCCTCTATATTTTTCCCTTCTTGATCGCTTTCAAAATCCCTTTTAAAGGTTGAGAAAAATCAAATCCTAGCTCAAACCTCTCTTTTCTCTCTAAACCCACGACACTCTCTCTACCTTCTTTCTTATCTTTGTGCTTTCTCTATTCTACTCTTCCTCACCAATGTTTTTGGCTCCTAAATTGCATGCCAATAAATTCGTCTTCCCATTTTGCCCCTCCTTCAAAGCCTTAAAGCTTTCCCACTTAAGTGGTCTCCCCAAAATACCCCTTATGCAACTTATCACTTTAACTTTAATCCAATTCACCTATGTAACATAATCTCATTAACATACACAGGCTACTTAATTCCAACGTATACTAATCTAGTAAGATCCCAAAATTAACCTAGTCATGCTCATTTATCAAGAAAAAGAATTTGGGGGCCAACATATACTTCTCATGTTAGATTGGAAGTCATGCATGGTTCCTTGTATATATGTAACATCCCGTTATCACGGGGAGGTTAGAATAGTAAATAAGAGTGTTCAATAAGAGCTTAGAATTTGCATTTTCATGCTCATGCATAAAATGTCATACGCATACATAAGAATAGTGAAATTGTTGCACATGGAAATAATTGTATATGCATCCATGAATAATTCCGTGCATATTTGGACTTAGTTGTGATTTTAAGAATTTTGTGCATTTGGAATTTAATTATATTGGAAAATTTATTGATTAGTGGAGTTGTAATATTTTTGAATTTTGGTGTTAATTTTCAAAATTTATGGAGAAAAATGGAAAATAGGAAAAAGGAATCAAAAGAAGATTGGAGACAGTTATATTGTAAAGATGGGATTAAAGGAATTAGTTAAGAAAGAAACTTAGTTTAGGCTTAGGAGTTAAGAAAGTGACAAGTGTCACTTAGTTAAGTTGCTTCTATAACCTTGTAGAAGTAAGTTATCGATATCTGGGAGTTAAAAAGGGTTGAGTAACATGTTTTAAGTGTCATTTTCCAGCCAACTTCTTCGAATTTCCTTTCCACACACAAAGTTTTTCATCAAAATCTTTTAGAGGGATTTCTTTGTTTTTTCTCATCCCACATCTCTACCACCACTACTATTTATTCTTCCACCCTAAGAAAAACCAGAAGCTGGTCATTTTGCATAGTAAATACGTGAGTTTTGCATAGAGTTAGGACTTGAAGATAGTTGAAACTCTTGGAGTTTTCAACAAGTAATGAATAAACCCTTTAGAATTGTGAATTCATGAAATGATTTGATGAATTATTGTTAGTTGCATGGATCATGACATTTACGTATATATATATTCATGAACACTGCGGATGCCATGAAATTTTTTTGGTTATAGTGTTATTTAGTTTTTGATGGAATTTTAGTGATCTGATGTTGTGGAAATAGTTTTTGGAGTTGAAATAGCAATGGAATGGTGTATAGGATTAGTGTAGAAAATTAGATATAGAAAGGTGATATGTGCTTTGTTCTTCATTGTACATGTTTACATATATATGAGTGTATACGTGAGTGGATAAAAGCCTTAGAGATGATCAAGGAAATGTTTTTTAGTTGAAGAGAAATTGTAAAATGATGGTTTGAGATGGGAATGAGTGTTTAAATGAAAGTTGAGAGGAAGAATAGTGATTGAGAATGAAAGTTGAAAATGCAGAAAAGTAACAGAGCATGAAAATGAATTTTTGACTTTTGATGGTTTTTGTTAGTAAACTTGTATATTTTGGAGTGGTATGAATTTATAGTGAATGAGTTTAATGAAATGGAGTGGAAAAGCTTGAAATAAAAAATTGAAGTGTTGGATTTTGGAAAATGGAAGTCATCTGGAAATTTTCTGAGAATAGATTGTTAGAGAGTTGAAATTTTGATCTGAAACTTCCATGAATTTTCTGTACTTATATAGAGAGATTTTGACAAAATTGTCTTCATGCAAGTTGCATATCTTTCTTTAAGCTTTCCATTGATATAAAGTTTGTAATTTTTTGTGTTTTGGATCAAAAGTTATGGAGTTTGAAAGTTGAGTTTGTGGGTTCTATCGTGGTTTAGAACAGTCTGTAGTATATTTAGCATAACTTCCAGAATATCGAATTAAATTGTATGACATTGGTTTCATTTGAAATTTAAGACATAAAGGAATAAATTTTCAGAGAAATTTTGGCCTAAGTTCTTCGTTTTCATTGTCGAAATGATCAGGTAAAGGTGACCTGAAATTCTGATTTGGGAAAGGTTGGAGAAAAAAAAAGGAAGAGAGGAAGAAGGAGTCGCAGGTCCACTGGAGTGTTGCGGTAGTGCATGCGCACGATCGTAACTTCGCAAGACCACCTGAATGTTTCGGTCATGCATGTGCATGATCATGACTTTGCAGGACCACCTGAATGTCGCGATTGTTCATCTGTTGATCATGACTTCCCTGTTTATTCAAGGGAGGGTATTTTCTGAACATACTTTGATCTTTTTATTATAACTTCTTCTCTAGGCCTTCAAATGATCTGATTCATGAACTAATGGATTCCTAACATATTTTTTCTATTCCTACATAAAATTTTGTAGCATTATGAATTGAATTAAAAAAGATTGATCTAATCAAAGTAAGGGTATTGGTTGGAAGAGCACGAACCGGATATTTTACTGAATATGTTCTAGTATTTTGATGATATCTAGATCTATAGGATTCAAAATGAGATGATTGTTGATTTGGAGTAAACTAGAGAAATAGGGATACAAAAAATATGAAAAAGTAGAATTATGATTCAGTCCCTAAGATGTTGAATTTCTGGATGGAAGTTGTGAATATGAACAATCAGATAATGTTTGAGGCATATCTTCAGTGAATTAGATGATAGGCACTAGGCGATAGGGTTTCTACAGGGTCTTCTTCATATCACCAAAAGTTCTAAATCACTAACTACATTTTCCAGAGCATCTCCACTTATAAAAATCATAACTTTCAACTCCGATGTCTAAAAATTTCTTACTATATATAGTTACAAAGCTAGAAAGATAAACTATAACTTTCTAGAAGACAACTTTGTCTAGTTCAGCCTAAGTTAATATAGTTTCTTCCTAGAAGACAGAACACAAATTCTCACCCTTATAGAAAACTTGAAAGTGAAAATAAACAATTTGGAAAAGTCATAAGCAAAATAGATTCAAACTTCATTAACATCAAAATATAAGAGTTTTTACAAAGCTTTAAAGGGCATTTCAAGCCACCATACATCAATATCTCAAAATCTCAAAATACAAAAAGATGCCTGAGCAATAATTTCCTCAAAATACAACTAAAGCCTTGTTTTACAAAACTAGCTTAAAATACAAAAGCCTGCATAATCGGAGTGATGCCTTGACCTTTGGTTACTCATTCTTATGTGCTTCACCTGAAGATGGGGTAGAAAATAGGGGGTGAGCTTAAAGCTCGTGGGTAACAGTTTTATAATTGGTAATAAGAAAAATCATTGAAGTATTCATTTCCATTGTAAAACTCACATTGTATCATAAAAATCCCAATTCTCCAGTTATCAAGCAAATTATAAAGAACCTATTTTCGGACGATTGATATAACTTTCACTAGAGATATCGGATTAAGGTCATCCTTAGATAGTTTGAAAAAAGAATTCGAGATATACAATTTTCATGAAGACATTAAAGATAAATTCTATCATCTAAAGGGACAAAATTAAACCAGATGATAGGTCAGAAGATGTGTCATACGAAAGGCTTCAGTCTGAGACTGAACTAGACGATAGGGATTCTGTCTAAGACTTATTTTAGTATATTTGCATAACTTTGACTAGAGATATCAGATCAAGGTCATTCTTAGATGACTTAAAAGAGAACTTACAGATCTACAACTTTGATGTAGAACTTCAAGATAGATTCTATCATCTAGAGGGTCAAAATTGTACCAGGCGATAGGATCAGACTAACCCAAATGAAAGGTCAGATGATCTGCTTCAGTCTAAAACCTATTTTGAGACAATTGGCATAACTTTCCTTAGAGATATCGAATCAAGGTTACTCTTAGACAGTTTGAAAGAGGATTTCTAGATATGCAACTTTCATGAAGATCTTGAAGTTAAATCCTATCTGGAAGGTCAAAATTGAACCAAACAATAGGGTCAAACAAACTTAGAGGAAAGGTCAAACGATAGGCTTTAGTCTAAGACCTATTTTGAGACAATTGGCATAACTTACTCTACAGATATTAGATCAAGGTCATTCTTAGACAGTTTAAAAGAGGACTTCCAGATCTACAACTTTAATGTAGACCATAGAGAGAAATTCTATCATCAAAGAGTCAAAATTGAAATAGATGTTAGGGTCAAACGAACCCAGACGAAAGGTTAGATGATAGGCTTTAGTCTCAAACCTATTTTAGAACAATTGGCATAACTTTCTCTGAGTTATGTTGTTTCTAACGATTAACGATCCTTATATGCTACTCACAGCATCAAAAGTAACGATTACGGATTACAATCAATGTTTTACCAATATGTTTGAAATAAAACGATCAAAATAATATATTAGGATCATTAATCCCAAAACCATCCAAATCAATATCAACAACATAACAATCCGAAAAAAAATTACAACGTTAAAATGATAGGAATGGCTTAACCGTGATTTGGCATCGATATTCCCGTTGAACCGACATAAGGAAACTAGCCTTCCATCTTCATTTTCATGCTCTAAGCACAAGTTATAACTCCCATTTGCTTCGGTACTCTCAAGCTACTCTCTTCTCTTTACTATTTAGGATGGGACAATTAAATGTTGGACTGTTTAAGGTCCACGCATGTCTTCCCTTCTTAGCCTGTGCCTCTTTATTGTTTTTGTTTTCACACCCAGTCTATGCCGTGAACCTTAACGCTACGCCTCTCTATTGTTTTCACTCTTGTCTTCCATTCACACAGTGTTGCTACATTCCTGTAGCGTTAACGCATGCATTGCTGTGTGAAACACAGCGCAACCATTTATCCTTTTTTTTTTACAATTGTGCTCCAATTTTCTTTGAACATCTTCTATTTTTGGTCTCAAATATATCATCATATCCAACCTAGTAGTCAACAAAAATTGAACGCAAATTAAGTAATTTATCTTGAGAATAGGATTGAAATCACATGGAAATACATAAGAAAATTTAAGATAATTCAATCCTATCAATTGTCCTGCAGAAAACGCACACTGAAACATAACTAAGCAAACGAGCAAAGCAAACTAAAAATAATAACTTAAGCAACTAGCAAATGCATAATCAGCAATTCTTGGTAACTTAAACAAAATTAATCTAAAACAAAATGGAAAAGAAAACAAAATGGACAACTTGGTCTACCCTAAACACTACAGAAACTAAGAAAAGAGGAAGAGAAGAAACACTTATGAATGATTGAAACTTGCACAGAGAGTTGCAAGGGAGAGAATGGGTTAGCGAGATGGAGGATGGCTGCGGCGAACATGAAAGTGGGAAATAAAGGAAGAGAGTGCTGCGGCGAACATGAAAGTGGGAAACAAAGGAAGAGAGTTAGAGGGTTAAGTAGGCTTTAGGATGTGTAAAATGACAGAAAAAGATAAAGGGAATACAAATGGTTAAGAGAAAATAGGGGTGGAATAGTAATTTTACTAGGTAAAATTTGCACAGATTTGACCTTCGCTGCAGCAACAGCTGAAATTTGCCACAACGAAGTTAACCCTATTAAAAAAAGTAGCAAACTATCAAGATTTTGCCGTAGTGACACGGAACCCACACCTCGATGAAATTAACCCAGAAGGAAAAGAGTGGAGCGATGGGAAGTTCGTTGCGGCGACATGGAATACAAGCCGTGGTGAAATTATCCCTAGAGCAACAAAAAGAAATGAGGTATCTTCGTTGTGGGGACGTGGACTTCACACTGCGGCGAAATTTACCCAAAAGCAACATAAAAGGTGTGAGGAACTTTCGTCGCGACAAGTTTCACCTGAGAGCAATCATGGAGAAATAAGGTTATTTCACCATGGTAACGTGGAATTCATGCCACGACGAAATTTACCCGAAAGGAATATCAAATAAGAAAGAAATAAACATTCAACAAAGGAATGAGAAACATAACTGATAAAAAAATGACACAAGCTGGGTACTCAGTAACCTTAAAGAGCATATACAAAGTAATGAGGCACCAGATGAGCTCAAGAAAATAAAGTGCAACACAATTAATCATATCAATTTCCTCAAACTTGAAGATATATCATTCATTAGGCCAACAAGCATAGCAAAAATAAAATAAGAGGCAGAATTAGAATGGGAATCACTGAATTGAAAAACTACTAATTAAACTAAAAGCTAAGCTAAGTTTCTACTGAAATGGTCTCTCCCCCACACTTATTCAACAAACTAATGCACCTGACAATGTCATAATCATTCACAGAGCAAGAGTAAGTAAACAAGTGAAGAAAAGAAACCACTTGGTGGTTATGTAGGTTCCTGCTTCTCCTGGTGAACCTTCGACAGATAGCTATGCTGTGGTGAAATATCTTTACCACTTGCCACATCGATGTCGGTTTCCACAATACCAGATTCACTTGAAACACTAATAGAAAACCTTTCTCCTGAGGGGTCCTCATTGACAATAGAAGAATCCAATGAGTACAGTGCAGAGCTAAAGTAAACATTTTAGAACTCGAATTTTGAGCATGCATCATCAATAGCAATATTAAGCATGTTCACTCCTAAAAGTGAATAATCCTCATAAGGATGTTTCATTGCTTCGTACTTATTGAAACACACTTTTTGATCTCCTACCTCCTTGGTGATGGTACTTTCTTTCATGCTAATCATAGTGCTATTAGTCCTTACGAAAGGTATACTAAGAATAAATGTTGTGTCCTGCACAACTTCAGAAGACATGTCAAGCACATAAAATCAGTGGGAAAGACCAAACCTTTAACCTGGACCAAATTGTCCTCTATAATGCCCACAGGATGCCTAAGAGACCTATCAACCAATTGGAGAACTACAGATGTAGACTTAAGATTCTTGACTCCCAATGATTTGTAGACAGACTTAGGCATTAGTGCAAGGGATAGTGAAAGATCCAAGGTCTTGGCATTTTACAGGGATTTAGGGATTAAACAAAGCATAACATTTGAGTTGACTTGCACTCTTTCATTTGGTTTGAACTTCCTCTTGTTGGTACACTTGTCTTTAAGATATTAAACTTTACCAAACAAATCAGTGATATCATTCTCATGTTTAGTTTTAGTCATTCCTTTGCTTGTCAAATATGAATTAGGAAAATAAAGGTCTTTAAGATTTACCTCCTTATCATTGGCTTCATGGGCTCCATGCTTACTCGAATCCTGGTTGCTTTCTGAATTTGCTTCCTTGCTCTTAAAAAGATTTGGACTCTTTTTCAGTTAAAAGTTTTGTCTCCTTGGACATTTTAAACTTTTTGGCTCTTGTAGATGTTGAAGGCAATTCTTCACATTCAATCTCCTCTTCATCTACTCCCTCGTCTTGATTGTTGAACCTCACTTGCTTCCCATTTCGAAGAGTTATGGCACTCAAACTCTTGGGGTTCATAACAGTATTGGAGGGAATAGTTCCACTGCTCCTAGCTTGGTTCTCACTCATGTTATTGGATAGCTGAGTGACATAGGAGTTGATATTCTCAACCTTTGTCTCCCATTGCTCCATTCTCTTTTCTATAGCATTAAACCTAGTAGCATTTTTAGAAGATTCCTGTTGAATCAGAGAGGCTATGGCATTGAACTCGTTATTATTCGAAGTCCTCTCCTCTTTTATAAATGCCATCGTGTTACACAAGAGTTGATTGGCGTCTTCCTTTAGCGGGACAATTAAAGCTTGCTGTTGGTTTCGGAACTAGTTTGTGGAAGGACCAGCCCCTTCACCTTGTTCAAATCTGTTTGGACCTCTTCCTTCTTCATTTCTCTAACTAAGCCTATGATTTACTTTCCATCCCTCATTATAGGTGTTGGAATAAGGATCCCGCTTCTAATTTGGTTGACCTTGATAAACAACAAACACCTCTTCATAACAACTGGGGCAAAGACTAGAGATATGCATTACTAACCCACAAGTATTGCAACTAGGTATAGTAAGATCCATAGAAGGTGGTGGACAATACACACTCATGTTTTTCAACTCTACATTAATGAAGGATAGCTGCTAAGTCACTTTACTTTCTAAAGAATCAACCTTAGAATCCAGACTTTCCATTCTTCTAGAGAGAGCTGTTGAAGTTCCCAACTCATGTTCGCCTCAAGTGTCCCTAACACTGTACTGTTGGTGATTTAAAGCCATTTTCTTAATTATATCACATGCCTCTGCAGCTGTGAGGTGACTGATCGATGATTTCTGCAAGTGCACATAATCGTCCTAGTATCCACACAGCGAATATTCTGAAGTCGTCTCCCTTAAGGACCAATCCATTCACTAGTCAAATTAACTCCAATTAATTTCATGTTATCGACAGAAAGTTATAAAAGTGATTGGAGTTGGGTGATTAATAATTTGTAAGTTATAATAAGAAATTAGGAAAATGATCGATTTAAGGATTTAGAAATAAGGTTAGGGGTTCACCTACTCAAAAGGTTGATTTGCACAATATGAAATTAGTCGAATGTTAGGCTATAAAAACAGTTGCACTACTTTACCCATATCTTTTCTCAAAGCATACAGGAGCATTCAGCTAGAGAAACACCATTTCTCAATGTATGAATTCACTAACCAAATCCATTAAGAACAATCAACCTCAAGCTCTCACCCTAGCTTAGGTTATCTCTAACTCTAAATCCAAGGTATTCATCTTCCTAGAGCATGAATCATGGTTCACTCTTCAGTATATCCTATGATTCCTAAGTTTGCATCTATGGAGATCAAGCATAGAGACAATAATGAAGTTCAAAGAAGATGAACATAGCCCAGAAATTTTCATTAAACATTCAATTATCCATATCATGCAAAGCATCCTTCACATAGGCTACATCCCTCACCCTAAATGAGGTTTAGTTCCTGAACGTTGCAACAAAAATCATACACATAAGGATGCTCAACATTAAGAAAGAGTAGAGAGAGCAAATAGCAGAAACACAAGAGTGACAGCTCCAAATCCTTGGGTGAATCCCCAAAATTCCCTATCTCCCCCTTATTTTGTGCCTCCCAAATGTAGTAACCTCGTTTTCAGTGTCCAGCCCCCATTTTTTAGGTCTAAACAATGAGTATTTATAGTCCTCTTGTCCCAAGAAACCTAATTTTTCAAAACAGGGGGAGTGCTGGCCATAGATGTCTGTTAAACGGACGTGCATGTCCATTTAACAAACCTTCTTGGGTCTGGAGAGTCCTCTTGCCAATTGATGTCCGTTAAACAGACATGTGTGTCCGTTAAACGGACATGGCCCATTCCAGTAATTTCATGCCTTTGACCTTCCATTTGACATAGTTTCTTCTCAGAGTCTTCTCGGAAGTTGCAGAGCTTGGAATTCTCCTTGCAATCATCCTTGAGTGGCTTTGATCTGGCATCCACATGGAAAGTTATTCCCTTTTCCCCAAAATCTACCATTTGTACCTATCAAGCAATACAATCGGAGTGTGAGAGAATTACTGAATAAAACTTCAAATCTATAGAGAAATAAGTCAAATTAAATCCAAATCATCCCAAAATCATCTACAACAAATTTGACTTGTCAAATTCCCCCACACTTAAGTTATTGCTTGTCCCCAAGCAACCAACAGAAACTCACTATCAAAACCTAAACTGAGTTATTAATTCCACTTTCGTAGGTGCACGGTGACATTTAGCCTATGTCACAAGCCTTTGAACCACTAATTGTCCATAATGGAGGAGTTATAGTCTCGTGAGGGTTTACTTAAAACAAATGGTGCCCTCAAATATTTCTTTTTCATCATTCCATACCTAATCATCACCATAGTTCATTCCAATAAGTCGAATGCATTATAAGTGGGAATTGGACTTAGAAGTAAGATCACATAATACCTCATAATTTTGATCACACTTCAATAACAATGAGATTCCATAATGATTCAATCAGTCAAAATCACTTGCTAAGAATGAAGTCTCTCATACAGTGTTTATGTTCGCACAAAAAGTGTTTAGCGGTTACTCTCAATCATCTTCCCATGCATGTCACTTACCATAAGCTTGCATTTTATCTGCTTCTCCACTACTCCCATCTATGGCATGTCCCTAAATCAAAAAGGTCTTTAATTCTTAGGTGCAATGGGGCCATGGGTGAAGTGGGTTATGAACAAAGGGATAGGAATTCAAATATTCAACAATTAGTAGAGCCGACTTCACAATCCCTACCTTTACATTAGATCATGGAACTCAACCAATTCTATTGTTACGGATTTTTTTGTTTTTTTTTTTCTCTTTTGGAGTTCAAATTGTGCATGCTTGGCTTATAATAGACTCAATTCCTTTTTCCTAGCACAATTTTTTTTTAGACAAACATTGCTGCTTTTCGCATGCTTTTTGACTTGTTATACTCAATTACCCCCACACTTCTTCCTTTGTATCCTTCTCAAAAGAGGTAGTGACTATACAACTTTGATAGCTCTACTAACCATTGAACAAGGGTAAACTTGTTTTCCTTGGTTTAAGGTTCTTTAGAGTAGTAGGTTTACAAAGAACATGGCTCAACTACAATCACTAGGCTCAAGGGGTTCACTAGGGGATTGATATATAGGAAGGGTTAGCTATTTGGCAAAAGCTCATTCCTAATGCCTTTTATCATTTCCAAGATATGCCATAGCAGGATTATGTAACCTTGAAGAGATGTGATGCAAGTTCTAGAAGTGGGCATACATGGAAAAGAAAATCATATCACTCACAAGAAAATAGGATTGAGTGCAATCCTTTAGGCTCAATTTAGCTCACTTGGCTTGTTGGACCCCACACCCCACCCGTAGGTGTTTGCGGGTTATACCGCGGCGTGTGTTTGCAGGTTATACTGCGGCATCCAACCTTAATCAGTATTGTCCTCTTTGGGAATCGAACTCGCGACCCCTCAA
>JAOTIZ010000008.1:34783380-34801789 GCA_027123425.1 Erythroxylum panamense | reverse complement strand
CTAGTTAGGACTTTCAGTTTCTTGTATATTGTTTAGACTGATGCTTTGGACAAGATTATGTAATTATGGATTTGAGTTTAAGATATGAAAAAGAAAATTTGGTTTCAATTTTAGTGATTATTTTTATTGTGATGCCATGTGGAGGTTAGTTGGTTGCTCAGTAGTGCACCTTTATTGTGGGTTACGTGTCAGAGCGACCTGCGGGCGTCCCGATATGTACCCTATGGTAAGAGGACGCTACATTTTTGGCCCTTTGAAAGGTAGAATTTGTCTTTGAAGTCTTCATGAGATGTGTAGACCTTAAAATCCTCTTTCAAACTGTCTAAAGAATACATTAACACGAGTTCTCTAGGGGAAGTTTTGCTAAATGGCCTGAAATAGGTATAATATAGTTGAGGGCAAGTATTGCTTCTGAGTCTGATTCTGAATGCTGGACTCCGGAAGTGGAGTCTAGCAGCATTACTACGGGTTACTATTGAACAAGATCTCAAGACGATCCACACTGTCATGCAACATATGTTTTCTGAAGTTCTGAAGTGTCTACGATGAGCAGTCTTTTTGATTAATAACAAATAGGGGAGAAGGAGAAAAAGAGGATAATGAGAAGAGAAGATAGAAAGCATTGTATATATCTTGTATGCAATTCTTTTCTTATGTTTTGCTTTGTTATTCATCGGAATACTATTCGTCTATTCGTCGATAAATATTATTGTATCTTCTAAAATTATAATTATTTGTTATCATAAAAAAGGGGAGATTTTTGAGTCAAGAGGACTTCACTTCTGTTAATTTTGATGACAATCGAATACTAATAATCAATAAATTATTCTTATTAAATGTTATAGAAATACATTCGTAATTTTCACCTTCAAACACAAAATGACATGAACGTCTTAGAAGAACAGAAAGAATATGAAGGAAATATGGACAAAACAGTTATGTTTACATCAATATATTTTATGAATATGGAGGAAAACAAATAAAAATAGAAAAAGAAGATGAAGGTAATAACCAATAACTATATTTTTGTATAATTTACATACTTACACGGTAACTAAAAATATAGTTATTAGTATAACTAATAACTATATTTTTAGTATAATTTACATATTTAAAATGTCCACTAGAAGAATATCTAGGATGGATACATGATGCCAGTGCAATGTCTCATAAATAATTGCAGATTATTGATTATATATAATACTAGAACCAGCAGTATATACTTCAAAGGAAAATTATTGTTGCATATCGTATATGACCGGCCTTCATATAATGTTTACCTCGTGCAGATGTCAAGTTCTTCTAATTCAGCGGCCATAGCTGAGAATTGAATTGTTGCTAGATAAAAAATTTCGCGAGTAATTATCAGTTGCAGGCGCTGACAAGTTGTTTTCATGAGAAACTTCTCGGCCAAGGTGATAAAAGCCGGAGCTAAGGTCTGCAGGATTAAAAAGAGGTATCTCAGGCAACTTAGTATCTCCATCCAAGTATCGAACCACTTGTCTCATGTTAGGTCTTGCTGCTATTACAGGATGACAACAAAGTAAGCCTAACGTCAAAACCAACTTCGTTTCTTCTATCTCAAAATTCCCTTCAAGTCTGGGATCACTTGTAAGAAGAATGAGCCCCCTTTTCAAGTGATCAAGCACCCAGTCAACTAGAATCAACTCCTCAGCTGATCTTGATGATTCAATAGGCTTCCTTCCACAAGCTATTTCAAGTAAGAACGTGCCAAAAGCAAAAACATCACTGCAGGTTGTGGGCCTTCCAGTTCTAGTCAGTTCTGGTGCAAGATACCCCACAGTTCCCGCCACACAGGTTGTTTGAGGAGTTGCTCCATGATCATAGAATTTAGCAAGACCAAAGTCCCCTAGCCGACTATTGAGATCAACATCTAACAGGATGTTGCTTGCCTTAATATCTCTATGTAGAACTACTTGTTCCCATTCGTCAAGGAGGTAAAGAAGCGCAGATGCAACTCCTTTCACGATTTGATAGCAACCTGCACATTTGATGAAGGTAACGTTCCTCTGTATACCCTTCCAAAACCTCCAGCACCCAGAAACTCCTTATCCCTGAAACCTTTTGTCGCTCTAAAAAGATCCTTATAAGAGAATCTTTGAGGACCGTATTCTCGCTCCCAATCTTCACGTACTTCTTCATATTTCTTTCTTCTTATCATATAAACTATTAAGAAGATCATTAACAGCATAAGAACTGCTGAAGGTATCAGAATTCTTAAAATTGTTGGAAAGTTTGACTTTCTATTTCTGGGAAGTGAAGGAAGCTTTGCCTTGTCTAAGGCAACTGCTTGTCCACTTCTGCTGAAGCTCCAGCCTAGAATATAATGGCGACTAGCCATTGTTCCGGTAGAGGAAGAAAAACCAACATACATTGAGTCCCAAAATATTGTGGAGAGGTCAAGAAACGTTGACAAGAGAGGATGCAGAGGCTTTTTGCTTGTTATAGGCGCAATTGTTACGTTCAGTAGCTTGTCTGTTGCGTTGTATTCTATCCACACCTGTATTGGCTTGCCACTAATTAGCTCCAAGGCCCTGTTTATTCTTTCCTTGTCGGAGTAGTAGGTCACGGGAGCTGAAACGGTCGATCTCAGTCCATTGACGTCGATTCCAACATGATTGTTATTGATGTCGTCGAATTCAGCACTCAATATGGTGTCTAGTTCAACTGCAAAAACATGATTTGAAGGCAAGCCACTGGTTGAACTATTGAAGAGTCCCAGGTATGAAGATGGCAAAGATCCTTTGAACTCCACAGATGGAGATATAGTAAAAGCTATGCCGTGGCCGCCAAGTGTTGACGTCTCCGGTAATATGGCGAACACAAAGGTGGTAGAAAATGAGAGAGATTCGGAGTTATTGTTGGCTAAAGTTTTCGAGAAGTTCAGTGGAGAAGGAAAGAAAGCTCGACCAATTTGCAGTTTTGAAGTGTTTGTCAGCTCTAAAAGACCACTGGGGTGGATTTTTGCTATGCCATTGAGAAGAAGGTTGTGTCCATTATTGAAGCCATTGTAGATGAATTGGGTTTCATCTTGAGCCAATATCGAGTATTTCAAAGATAGAAAACAACAGACTAGGAATGGCAACAATTCAGACACAGCAGCCATTTTCTTACAAGATTAAAGATGTTCTCTTAGCCTTTGGCTTTGTAGGTTCCTTTAAAAGAACAAATTCCACCGTCCTCCCGTTTGTTTGTGAAAATCATGTTGCTGAAACATTGACTTGGATAGTCTTCTTTGCAAGCTTTTCACTGTCGATGCAATTACAGAGACAGATGTCTGATGATGACTCAATGAAGTAGAGAAATTCTTCGTAATCCTAAATGATAATTCGTATTCACTAAATTTATTTAAAAAATTGTTAATTATTTTATAAGCCATCTGATGACAACCCCAAGTTTTCTCTAGAATCGTTCCTGACGATAAATATATTGAACAACAGTAACACTGGTTTAAATTACAAGTTTAAATTACAAGTAAATCGTTTTGGTTCGTAATTTACAAGTCCTATGACTAGTGTCACATGATTGAAATTCAATGTGTTATCCCAACAGTGACACTGGTGATACCTTTAATGGGGAAACGACCTCAATTGCTTGAATATTCTAAAGTTAAATGCCTTGACTGAGTACCCATTAAAAAGTAAATAGAAAAAAAATTAAAAGAGTGACAGCAATGCGTGTTTCTTCTCTTTTCCATTGCAAGTGGAGCTCATCGTCCCAGACTTGGAGTTGGCTTTAGAAACGAAATCATTGACAAGATCCAACGTTTCTACTTGGCAATAGTCTTTGTCTTTTTCCTTCTTTTGTCGGTTCACTTTCTCCAAAAAGAAAAAAAATGCTTTTACGGGGTCACGGAATTAAGCTTATCATTCTTCCGTTCAGTGCGTTCTTTAAGTATTGTCTTTACCTTTCCTTTTCCTATCCTGGATCACAACCTTCGATAGTAATGTATATCAAACTGCAAACCAAGTTAATGAAACTAGTGACCTTTGCACTGATCAAATAAACATTTATGGTGACTCTCAAGAAGTGCAATTTTTAGGGCTGGATTTTCCATGTTTTTTACTTTCAAAGAAACTCTTTTTTTTTTGTTTAAATTATCTTCACTTTTGTAAGATTGACAAATGTTTTTAAGTTTTATCTTTCCCAAGATGTCAACTCTGAATTACTAGAATTTTCGTCACTATTTCAGACTATATTTAACGCATAAAAATGGTAAAATTTTGATGCATCAGAGCTAGTCATTTATTCACAATGAAATTGTTCTTCTTTACATAAGAGCATTGTTAGTGAGAAAAAGGCATTGATTGTGAGGAATGAGGAGGGTCCACTATAGCATCATCCAGTGTACACAATGGGGACGGGAAGCTCTCTTGAGCACCTGAATTTCAATATAAAGAATGCTCCTTTTGATTTGTATAGGACCGAACGAGGTGGAGAAGTTACCTATCATAGACCTGGTCAAGAAATTAAGGATCTTCCTAGGCAAAATGATTTTAAGCAAGGATCCCTTTGTAAAAATGACTATCATGGCAGTGTAGATGACCTTTGTTAAGATATTTTGCTAAGATATCTAATTAATTGTTTTGGGCATTATTTGTAGTTGGATATATCATATGTCATAAGAAGTTCGCTTAGGAGACGATTTCATTATCTTGGATAAGATACGATTTAATGGAATCCTACATGAAATAGAATCCTAAAGGAGATGGGGTTTATTGGATATGCACATGAACATTTTGAGATGGATATGAAGCTGATTCATCGGTGATTTATGTTATCTCTTTGGCAGTTGCGCCTGTCTAAACAATGTGATTCTTTTGGACAGCTGCACCTATCTACACTGTGATTCTTTTGGACAGCTGCTCTATCATTTATGTGAGGGACAATGTGAAAGAAAAACTAATCAATTTGCAGTTGTATTTTTTTAATGATACCTCAGTGATGAAATATAATTATTTTGATAATTTTTGTGGTTGTTGTGCATGGGATGCTTCAGTGATTATTTCGAAGGTTCACAACATAATTCTTATTGAACAAACTTCCCATGATTTTTTGTTTTTTGAGGCTGCATATATAGTAGAATGTCTTCTCACTCAAAGTGTTCCTTTGTTTATGTCTTTATTGATTTAATCATTAGATTATTATTTTCATATTTATTAACATTATTTGTTGTAGAAATCCTCTGTTAAGGCTATCACAAGGTGGTCATGCTATTCAGAGTAAAATACTTTCATGGGGTGTCAGTAAAAGTGAATAGTGTCAGGGATAGTGTTGGCTCAGTAAAACCTTGTATAAAAATATTGTACTTTTGCAAAAGTTGATTAAGCTGGGTGAAGGCGTCACAGACATAGGTCGGGTGTGTCGAACTGTATTACCAAATTTTAATTGTTGATTTACTTATTGCATATTTGATTTTTATACATGCGTTTTAATTCTGGAAAATTGACAATTGCTAACATAGTTGCTTTCTATTAAACAACTGTCATATAGCACCCCACTCTGATAGGGCATATCCGTAAACATACTGACGATATTCGAGGACATACTCTATGAGAGTGACATGCTAGAATAGTCATTCAATCAAACTCATTTCAAAATTTTCAAAACAGCAAACGCATATTGATAGAGATACTAATAGGCTATTATTTGATGCGTTAATTTATGTCAATTGTGTAGTGCTTTAGGGTAGATATTTGCTAAGTTATTATTTTTATATTATATTTGAATGTAGGAGTTGTTTTGAAGAAAAGAAGGCAAAAGTGGCTAAAATGGAAAAGACGTCGAAGACATTGGTCTAATATGGTTTGGACACATGAAGAAAACAAGACATACATGAAGAAAACAAGATAACAGCAAATTAAAATTATACATGTGTGAAACGCTGCGTAGCAAAGAGGAGGCTTCAACCTTTTTTTTTAATAGATAAAGACGCTACATAGTGCAATGTTGTCATGTGGGGGAGATGGCCCACCATTTTTAAAAAGAAAAGAAACAGTGAGGGTTTAGCATGGTTGGGGGAGATAGAAACAAAAAAAGAAGAGCCACCATCTTATTCAAGCCCCCACTTCATGCCTCCACTAGAGTCACGCTTGTAGACAACATTCACGCACGCAACATCCATGACCCACACAAGTAGTAGCTTTGAAGACTCCAATCACTCTGCCTCCGTCAATTCACGCAACTCCAACAAAAACACCACTCATAACATATAAAAGTAGCCTCTTCACGCAAGCACTCTACTCCGCAATCTCCATCCTTCACTAAAAAGCCACACCGCCTCCACTCACGCAGTCATTCTCCATTCTCTACTCCACTCACGCACCAGCCTTTCACGCAGCCTCACCCACACAATCAATGCAACAATCCCCACATTTCATTCCACACACAACAACATCCTCTACCTTCGCTCCATTCACTAGCCGCGCCACTCACCAACGCCTCCACTCATTGACTCACGTACAACACAGCCTTCTCCGCAAGACAACCAAGACAACCCTCCACTCACTCACTCACTGCTGAAGCTTCCATGCCACTTACACGCATATAGCCTCCAAAGCATCTTCCACTCACGCACAAATCACCCCACCCACCACAAGACAACACTTCTTCCACTCACACACAACGCAGAAGACACGTAGTAGCCTTCACAACTTACAAAGCAGCCACGCAAGGAGAGGGGAGAGCTCATTTTTCTGCTGTAGTTTGGAGCTATCCTCTTAATTTTTAGTTGATTCCTTCATCAGTTTATATAGAGTTTTTGCTTGTGGATTGGTTGGCATGATGAGTTGTGGCTAGAATCTTAATTTCTCTTAGGGATTTGATGTTCTGATGATATGCTTTAATATTAAATTTTGTTGGAATTCATGAAAGAATATTTATACTCTTGTTCATTTTCCTCGAGTTAATTGCTCTTACTTTGGATTATTGGAAGTTTGCTTGGTATAAATTCACCTTAAAAAAAAGGGGGTTTTTGTTAAAAGATTGAAAGAATTTCAACTAGGATTTTCTTGTGAGTTGGGAGACCAAAGAAACCTAGGAGGTGAAAATAGAAGGTTGGGTTTGGAACTTAAGAAACTTTAGGAAGAACTTAAGTAAGGGATTACTAAGTGATGTCTAGAGTGGATATGTTGGGCACCGTTTTCGGAACCCAACTCTTTCTCTAATACCAAACAATATTGGACCCCGTCTCTGGAGCCGAACTATCTAGATTTCATAAACCTTGAGCTTATAACCCTGTAGGGTTATACCAAAGAACTCTTTTTGGTTGTCATCTCACAAGGGTTGTGTGCTTACACTAGTCAATCACCAAAATCACAGTTTGACTTCTTCAAAATTATTGTAGCTCTAAGTCTATATTTTATTTGGAAATAAAAACCATCTCATTCTGAGCTCTATAGCTCAAGATACCATCAAAATACCAAAGTATGTTCAGTAACATAACCAACTCATGCTCTTCTAACCGATCATTCACTTTCTTTCCATCAATCTCTTTGTAATCAATACAAAAGGCTATAAATTTTTGTGTAAAGGTAGGAAAATGTGTTTGGAATCTATCGCTTCAAGAATTGCCTCATTTGGAGGTCGGATGACGAAGTTATGGCCAAAAAAATCCAACATGTTTGTATCCTTAATCATTTTGTACCTATCTTAGCGCAATTGCCATAACTTTTTCTAAAGATGTCGACTTGATGTCATTTTTAGATCGTTGGAAAGAGGACTTCGAGATCTACAACTTTTATAGAAAATTTGAAACAAAATTCTGCTCCTAAGATGGCTAAAATCGTGATTTACGGTAGCTATCCTGTGAATGTCTGTTTAACAGACATAAACTAGCTTGGAAGCCATTTTCACCGGAGAAGGTCCATTTAATGGACATCCATGTCCATTTAACAGACATTGGTGAGGCAAGGGGTCCTTTTCCACCTGAGAAGGTCCGTTTAACAGACATCCATGTTCGTCTAACGGACATTGGGGTTCCATAGCTCTTCAACGTCTCTCCAATGCTTCCAACATCCTTTCTAACACCATAATCACTCATAATCTTCCCAAATTCAACCATTCTAGTGTAAAACCACGTCATACCTATACAAACACTAACTTTGATCCATTCAATCCACTAATCCCTACTCATTTAATTCATCAAAGCCATTAATTCTCACCATTTACCATAGCTGTTCCTGGGTATATATAGACACGATGGTAGAATTAAATCATTGTCCAGTAATGGTGGCTATCAACCAACTAGAAGTACAAGGAAAAAACCATTCAATTTTTTTAATGTGGCTTAACCACCCTCAATTTCAGGATATTATAGCTAATAGTTGGGAGATGGCAGTGGAGGGGACAACTTAATATGCTCTTTGCATGAAATTGAAGGCATTAAAATATCCTTTGAAAACTCTAAATTCCAAAGCATATGGGCACATATCTAGCAAGGTTAAAAAGGCACAAGGGGATTTTCAACTAGCATGTCAGGCCTCTCTCAATAGGCCTGAATATGTGGAGTTGAAACATAAGGTGAACATTAAGAGGAAGCAGGCTGAGTTTTTACTAGATGTAGAGAGACATTTATTTCAACAAAAAGCTAAACGTAAGCATCTTATAAAGATTGACAGAAACACGAAGTACTTCCATGCAGTAACTCGAAAGAGAGGAAAGCAAAATACTATCTCTCACATCATTAGGAAGGATGGATTTGTAAGCACATCACTGGCAGTAGTGGTGAATTGTTGTTTAAGTTTTTGAGCTTCTTAGCACATTAACTCCCCTGAACTGGTTAGATTCAAATGTAGTAATGAATGGACCGATCTTAGATGTGGAGACAAAGGAATTAATGGTTGCCCCAAATTTGGATGAGGAGAACAAGAGAGCTATGTTTGATATAGGCAATGAAAAAGCTATCGGGCTGGATGGATATACTTCTGCCTTCTTCAAAAAACATCAGGATATGGTTGGATCGGATGTAATCTTGGTTGTGAAGGAATTTTTTACCTCTGGTCAAATGCTGAAACAATTAAACCATACCATCATCACCCTCATTCCAAAATAAAGGAAGCAAAGAGAGTAAAAAATTTCAAACCAATAGCTTGCATGAATGTTGTTTATAAGGTGATTACAAAAATACTGAATGAACATATGGTGGAGATTGTAGGAAAAATTATAGATCCAGCTCAAGTCGCCTTTGTGCCAGGTAGAAAAATGCTTGATAATATTTTTCTAACGCATGAACTAGTTAGGGGTTATACTATAAAGTGCATTTCACCACGATGTATGATAAAAATAGATATCACAAAAGCTTATGACACGGTATCATGGGAGTTTTTGGAAGATATGATGAAAGGGTTGGGTTTCCCTAATAAATTTATACAGTGGATTATGGAATGTGTAACCACCACTTCCTTCTTGATATCAATAAATGGCTCATCACATGGTATGTTCAAAGGTCAAAGCGGTTCAAAACGAGGAGAAGCTATGTCACCAACATTTTTCCTATTTGGCTTGGAGTACCTCTCAAGAATGTTAAAAATGAAAACTTCCAACCCTCAGATTCACTTCCACCCGAAGTGTAAACAACTTGGTATTACTCATTTTGGTTTTGTGGATGATCTCATGCTTTTTTCTAGAGGTGATTCTACTTCTATAGGGATACTAGTAGAGGTTTTGAATGAACTGAAAAAGGTGGCAAGGTTAAAAGTGAATGCTTCAAAATCTAGTATTTATAGGGTGTGTGGACATGAAAGGGAGAATATCATGCAGATGATGGAATACCCTATGGGTGAATTTCTAGTCCGATACTTGGGGGTCCTCTTGGCACCTACAAAGGTCTCGATGGCCCAATTTTCTATTCTACTTGAATCTGTAGAGGCATAAATCAATACGTGGAATGGTCAAACTCTATCATATGCAGGTAAAATTGAACTTATAAATTCTGTCATTCAAATAGTACTTTTCCTTTTGGCTCCAAGCATTTCCCATTCCAACAACTATCTTGGAGAGGATAACCTCCATATGTAGGTTGTTCTTATAGGGTGATAAACACTTTAAAGTGGCATGGGATAATATCTGTGTACCAAAGAGGCAGGTAGATTGGGACTGACAAATTCTAAACTATGAAATTTGGCACTGTTGTCTAAAGTACTATGGAATATTCATGCCAAAGCAGGTTTCTTATGAGTAAGATGGATTCATGAAGTATATTTAAAGGACATATAAATATGGGATTGGGGTTGTGGATAAGCTGGGAGGCCGAAGGGAAGTATTGTACGACATGCAGAAGTTATGTATAAATGGAACCCCATCGGCACAAAAAATCTATGAATTATTGAGAGTCAAGCATACAAGGCAACCATGGATGACATTTATATGGAAGCAATACATACCACCAAAATTCTCCTGCATTGCATGGCTTAGTCTTCGAAATAAATTATCAACAAAGGATAATCTACTATTTTTGGAGATAGATCGAACATGTGGTTTTTGTAACATTGAATCAGAGAATGTTGACCATTTATTTTTTAAGTGCTCTTTTACAGGTGAAGTTTGGGCTGTCATACAGGGATGATTGGCATTAACATAAGCCATGACTACACTTCATAGTGCAATCAAGTGGATTCAGAAAGATTACACTAGTGATGCAATCATATTTTATATGTTGTTATAACCTTATATTAAGTATTTTGCATGTGTTTTATGGATATCTACGGCCTTTTAATCATGTTTTATAATTATTAGAGCTTTAGACACATAAAATACAAAAAGTCCTTAATAGGTTGAAATTAACACTGTTTTTCAGTTTTTGGCAGATTTGACCTTTGGATCTTTGGAAATTTTTATTTCGGGATTGGTTTATTAGAAAATTCTAAGATTTGGCAGGCATAATCTTGACTCATTGAAGAATGTTTCCACCAAGTTTCAGAATTTTTGGAGCTGTCATTTAAGAGTAGTAAAATTTTGAATACTGCCGACGTACAGTTTGACCTCTTGTGCTTCAAAAATTCATATCTGAAGATCCAACCTTTGGATTTCTGCGATCCAAAGCTCAAATTGAAGCTAACTCATTGATCTTTCTGATGACCAATTTTGAACTGTCCAAGTTCTATATTTTACTTTTTATGGTTAGTCGAAATTAGTCCATAAATAAGACAGCATAACTAATTCGAGAATAATCAGAGTTTGGGGCTAATTTTGAATGGCTTGTAGCGACAAACCAATCCATAGATGACTTGAAGAGAGACCCATCTCGATGTAGAGCAAGCCCAAAAAAAATTCAAGAACAGCTCAGCCCATGAAGAAGCCCGAAACAGGCTCAGATCCAAGTCTTAAGTGCAGGAACGTGTACAGATGGAAAAAAAACAGCAGGACAACGACATGCAAATGCAGAGTCCAAAGGCAAAACGCAGGGAGAAGCCAACATGAGCAGCCCAAAATGACTCACAGCTTAAAGGAGGCTTCCACTAACGCACGTGAGAAAGAAAAAGATATTATTCCAAGTCTAATTTTAAGGAGGGACGTCTCCTTTGTTTTCCACGATTAGTGTGACTAACTTCTTTAAAGAGTCTTTTCTTTCTTGAGCGAAAAAACCCTAAGTCTCTTCTTCTTTTTTCTTTTCTATAACCGAATATTATACCATGGTTTTGAACAAGATTTTTGACTTTGCTTTAATTTTATACATGAACTAAGTTTTCTTTTCAATTGTGGAGGTTAGTAGCTAATTCTTATGGGTTGATTTTATGAGATTTAATTTTGTGCTTAAATCTTGATATTTTATGGTTGAATATTTGTGCTCATGGACTGCATGAATGCCGAATTATGTTGGGTATTTTTGAAGTCTAGAATTCAATTTATCTTGCATGATTTGTTTGCCAATTAATTGAATTAGGTGTTAGTCATCAATTTGATTAAACAAGTGGCGTTAATCTATTAAAGTTTGAAGGTATATGTAGAATTTTAATAGGTTAGTTCTTGAGCATAGAATTATTTAATGTATGTTAGTCATCTTTGAATAATTTTAGTTTCGATCAAAGCCATCTAATCTTAATGCTTTCATGTTTTTGTTGTTCATGTTAGTTTTGAATTGATGCTTGCATGAAAAGGTTTTGCATTATATGTTAGTTTTGGATGCAAAGAATATTATATGTTGAACCCAAATTTTGATCATAAATTGGCTGGAAAAATCTTTGGTTTCAATGATTAAAATCAGCCTAGGGAATTAGTAAACACCTTTGCAATTGATCTTTAATTAATATGAGTTTTTATCAAACTTCTCTTTGCAAATTTCTCCTTAGAAAATTTTCGGCATCTACTCATAATTTTTTGTTTTAATTCATGTCATCCTCTCTTATATTTCTTTAAGGAGGAGTTATCTTTTACACGTGCACAACCCGTCAATTCATCACCGTCCAGTGTCTACAAGGACCCCAACGTTTCTAGTTCATCTTCATCTCCTATTCCTAACATCACTCACACATACCACTACCAAGAAGATATGGCAGTTGCATAACCAAGGACTTTAAAGAAGCTTGCCTCTCCTAATTTGGAGAACCACCCTCTTTGCATTAGTGTTAAGAATGCTAATTTTGAGCTTAAACCTGGTTTTATCCATTTGCTTCCTTGTTTTAACGGTCTTACAGGGGAAGATCCACATGCTCATCTTAAGAAGTTCCATATGATCTGCAATGGAATGAAGCCGAATTGTGTGGAGGAGGATCATGTCAAGCTAAAGGTTTTTCTTTCCCGTTTGAAGGGGGCAGCTGAGGAGTCGCTGTTCTCAATCCCATCTGGCTCAATTAGGACATGGAATGATCTTAAGAGAATTTTCTTAGAGAAGTACTTCCTAGCTTCAAGAGCTGCCAACATAAGGAAGGAGATATGTGGGATAAGATAATCTCATGGTAAATCATTGTCTGAGTATTGGGAAAGGTTTGAGAAGCTCTGCAACCAATGTCCCCACCACCAAATTTCTGACTAGTTACTTATTCAATATTTCTATGAGGGCTTAACACCTCAAGATAGGAGTATTGTTGATGCAGCTAGTGGTGGGGCGTTGGTGAACAAAACACCTGAGGGAACTCGGCACTTGATCTCTGATATGACTGCAAATTCTAAGCAATTTGGCTCCTGAGCTGATCATAGACGCATGAATGAGGTAAGTGTTTCTAAATTAGAAAATAAGGTTAATGAACTTGCTTATATGATATGATCTTTCATGAGTGATAATATGCAAGCTATTATTTGTTCTATATTTTCCATGCATGGTCATAATGCTAATATATGTCCTACTATGCAAGATGATGCTAATGACCATGTGAATGCAGTTGGTGGTATTTTTAATGCTAACCCACAGAGAAAATATGATCCCTACTCTCAGACTTACAATCCGGGATGGAGAGATCACCCAAACTTTCGCTATGGGAATCCTCAGCAACCACCCATGCAAAATGGAGCAAGAGCACCCAATCCCCCTGGTTTTCAACTTCAGCCGAATATTCCTAGACCTATACCTCTCCCTTCTAACACTTCTTCTTCATCTAACCCTTCTTTGAATGAAGTTATGGATATGATGAAAACTATAACATCTATGTCTTTTCAACAGGACTATAAATCCTTTCAGCAAGAGACAAGGTCTGGCATCCAAAGCCTTGAAAGGAAAGTGGGACAGTTGGCATCAAACCTTGGCAAGATGGAGGCTCAAAATTCAGGTAAATTTCCATCCCAAAGGGTGCCAAGCAAAGAAAGTGCTTTTGTAGTGAAGCTAAGGGGTGGTAAGCAAACTAGAGATAATTCGACTGATTTGGATTAGGAGGATGAGTTGGAGGCTGAAAATACCACCAAAGAATCGGTGACACCAGCCTCTAATTTAAAAGATGTTGAACCTTCTTCTCAGCCCAAACAACCTTATTCTTCATCTAAGGTACCTCCTACCCTTGTGGATTCTAATTTTAAGCTAACTCCACCTTTCCTCTTAAGTTCTAATAGGCAAAAGAAGGAGGATAAGGAGAAAGAAATCTTGGAGTTGTTTAAAAAGGTGAAAATTAACATACCTTTGCTGGAGGCAATAAGACATGTGCCCAATTATGCAAAATTTCTTAAGGAGATGTGCACAACCAAGAGAGCCAACAAGGTCAGAAATGGCGACATAGTTGGCTTGGGAGAGAATGTAATTGCTATTTTCCAAAAGAAACTACCTATTAAGCAAGGAGACCCAAGTGCATTTTCTATACTATGTGTAATTGGAAATATGTGCTTTGATAAGGCTATGTTTGACTTAGGAGCTTCAATTAGTGTGATGTCGAAATCTATTTTTGATTCTCTTAGTGTTAGATCTTTGAAAAGCACCTCTGTTATCATTCAACTTGCTAATAAGTCTTTTGTATATCCATTGGGTTTATTGGAAGATATGTTAGTAAAAGTTGGTAGCTTGGTTTTCCCTTGTGATTTCTATATCATTGAGACCTGTGATAATCACCCTCACACACATTCACCTCTCTTGCTAGGGAGACCATTTTTTAGGACTGCCAAGACTATGATTAATTGTGATGATTGCACTTTATCTATGAGAATTGATGATGAGCATATCTTGTTTAATTTTAACGAGGCAATGAAATATAATGATGATGTGCATGAATTACATAACTTGGATATTGCTGATATATTGGTGGATGAGTTTTGTTCTTTTGGTGGAGATGATGGCATGAATTTAACTTTCATGTGTTCTATCTTTTCCTCTTATGATGCTAATGCCAATGGTGCCATGATTTTTGAATTTTATGTGATTGATGCTATTATGGCATTTCAGTCTACTTATAGGGTGCCAAAACTAGATGTGTTGTTTGATTTACCTCTTTTCCATAAGAAAATCTTACCTTTTGTGTTGCAAGCTCCTGAGTTAGAATTGAAACCTTTGCTTGATCATTTGAAGTATGCTTTTCTTGGATCTAATGATACTAGTCCAGTAATTATTGCAAAGAATCTAACAGATGCACAGGAGGAGAGGTTGTTGCAAGTTTTAAAGGACCACAAGACTACCATTGGATGGACTTTAGCTGACATTAAAGGGATTAGCCCTTCTATGTGTATGCATTGCATAATTATAGAGGATAATTCCAAGCCTTCAAGGGAGATGCAGAGACGGCTTAATCCACCCATGATGGAGGTAGTGAAGGCTGAAATTTTTAGGCTCTTGGATGCAGGTGTTATATACCCCATTTTTGATAGCAAATGGGTGAGTCCTATTCATGTGATTCCTAAAAAGACGTGCATTACTATGGTGAAGAATGCTAAGAATGAGTTGGTGCCCACACGTGTGCAAAGTGACTAGCGAATGTGTATTGATTATAGGAAGCTAAACTTAACAACGAAGAAGGATCATTTTCCTTTGCCCTTCATGGACCAAATGCTTGAAAGCCTTGCAGGTAAGTCTTTCTATTGCTTCCTTGATGGGTATAGTGGTTATAATCAAATTGTTATTGCCCCTAAGGATCAAGAAAAGACTACCTTTACTTGTCCATTTGGTACATATGCTTATAGGAGAATGCCTTTCAGCTTATGCAATGCACCCGCTACTTTTCAAAGATGCATGATGAGCATATTTTCTGATTATGTTGAGAGGATCATTGAAGTTTTTATGGATGATTTTACTGTCTATGGTGATTCCATTGATCATTGTTTAGGAAATTTGTCTCTAATCTTAAAAAGATGCATGGATACTAACCTTGTTTTGAATTATGAAAAATGTCACTTTATGGTAGAACAAGGGATTGTTTTGGAGCATGTGGTTTCTGAACGTGGTTTAGAAGTTGATAAGGCTAAGATAGATATTATATTGTCCTTTCCCTACCCTCCTCTGTGAGGGATGTACGTTCTTTTCTTGGACATGCAAGTTTCTATCGAAGGTTTATCAAGGATTTTAGCAAGGTAGTCGCATCCTTCTGCAAGTTGCTAGCCAAAGATGCTGATTTTATATTTTCCCAATAGTGCAAGGATGCGTTTGACTTGTTTAAAAACAAGTTAACCACAGCACCCATCATCCAACCACCTAATTGGGATCTTCCTTTTGAAATAATGTGTGATGCCAGTGATTATGCTGTAGGAGCTATTCTCGAGCAGCGTGTTGGTAAAGCTTTGCATGTGATAGCTTATGCTTCTAGAACATTAGATGAGGCTCAATGCAATTATCATACAACTGAGAAGGAGTAATTTGCTGTTGTGTTTGCACTTAAGAAATTTCGGTCTTACTTACTTGGTACGAAAGTTTTTGTGTTCACTGATCATACAGCTCTTAGGTATCTTTTAAAGAAAAAGGAGTCCAAGCCACGCCTTATCAGATGGGTTTTGCTCTTACAAGAGTTTAACCTTGAGATTAAAGACAAGAAGGGAGCTGAAAACCTAGTTACTGATCATTTGAGCCGGCTTAATACCAAAGGAGTTAATGTCATCCCTGTTAAAGAAAACTTTCCAGATGAACAGTTGTATGTTGTCCTCCATGCTACTCCACGGCCTTGGTATGCTAACTTAGTTAACTTCTTAGTTACTAATAAGCTACCCTCAGATATGTCTAAATTCCAAAGAGATAAATTCCATGTTGATGCTAAATATTATTATTGGGATAATCCATATTTATGGAAGTTCTGTACTGACCAAATGATTAGGAGATGTGTGCCACAAGATGAGTTTAATTCCATACTTGCTTTTTGTCATACTTATTCTTGTGGTGGTCACTTTGTGCAAAACGCATAGTGCATAAGGTGCTTGAATGTGGTTTCTTTTGGCCTTCATTGTTTAAAGATGTATTCCACTTCTATAAATCATGTGAAAGATGTCAAAGAACTGGTAATATAACCCAACGTGATCAAATGCTGCGAACTAACTTGATTTTCAGTGAAATATTTGATGTTTGGGGTATTGATTTCATGGTTCCTTTTTCCTCTTCTTATGGCTATCTTTATATCTTGCTTGCTATGGACTGTGTATCTAAATGGATTGAGGTTATTCTAACTAAAACTGATGATGCTAAGGTTGTTGTTGGATTTGTTAAAGCTAAAATCTTTAACAGGTTTGGCATTCCTAAAGCAATAATCAGTGATAGGGGAATCCACTTTTGCAATGGATCCTTTGAGTCCATGTTGAAGAAGTACCACATTTTTCACAGAACTAGCACGGCATACCATCCTCAAACAAGTGGCCAAGCTGAAGTTTCTAACCGTGAGATCAAGTCTATCTTGGAGAAAACAGTGCAACCTAATCGAAAGGATTGGAGTCTTAGATTGGGAGATGCATTGTGGGCTTATAGAACAGCTTACAAGACCCCTTTAGGAATGTCACCCTTTAGGATGGTTTATGGGAAAGCTTGTCACCTTCCAGTAGAACTTGAGCATAAAGCATTTTGGGCCATTAAGCAATGTAACTTGAACTATGATGAGGCTGGAACTTTTAGGAAGTTACAATTGCAAGAGTTGGAGGAGATACGAAATGACGCCTACGAGAACATGAGGATTTACAAGGAGAAGATGAAGGCAGTCCATGACAAGATGATTAGTAGGAAGGAGTTTCATGTAGGTCAGAAAGTTCTCCTCTACCAATCCCGCCTTCGCCTCTTCCCAGGTAAACTTCGATCTCGTTGGCTTGGACCTTTTATTGTTACACGTGTTTTTGATTATGGTGCAGTTGAGGTTGAGAGCATGGATACAAGCAAGAGGTTTACAGTCAATGGCCATAGGTTGAAGCCTTTCCTTGAAGGTTTTCAATCTAACTTGGAGGAGATGCACTTGGTCGAGCCTGTCTATGAGGAGTGAGGAGCATTAACATGATGTCGAGCCAACGACGTTAAACAAAAGCGCTGAATGGGAGGCAACCCATCATACAAAAACCAGATTTGATTTCTCTTCCCTTTCCTTTTTCTCTTAACGTTTTTCATCATCTTCTTCTTCATATCAGAATTTCTTTCTTTTTGGTGTGTTTTTGGTGTGTTTTATCTTCTCTTCTGGCTTTGATTTCAACATTGAGGACAATGTTGTGTTTAAGTGTGGGGGGAGGATTTAGGTTAGCTTTTTTGTTTACATTAGAATTTCAGGTTTTAGCTGGTTATTGGTTCGGATATTTTCTTTACTTTCGTGCTTTAATGCACCGCACCTTTGCCCTTGCTTGAACTTGAAGGTTTTCACTGGTACTTGCATGCTTTATTAAAAAAAACCATAAACATTAAAAAATGATTCAAAAAATCTAAAAAAAATCTCTATTTTTGCATGTTTTGCACCTGAAGTGTTTGGTTTTTTTCTTTTTACCTCCCAATGATTAAGAAGAATATGAATGTTATAGATGAGAATTAATCTGTGATTCTTGAATCATAAATTTGATGAATGTGTTTTTATGTAAGTTCTGAGCAAGATGG
>JAOTIZ010000008.1:34771605-34783280 GCA_027123425.1 Erythroxylum panamense | reverse complement strand
ATTTTTATTTTTGATTTCACACAAATAAATAATTACTACATTGGTCTCTGTGGTTCGACCCTATTCACCACTTTACTGGCTTAAGTGCTCTAGAGTGGGAATTTATTTTTGTTGGTTTGACACACCATCAACTAGAGTGCATCTTAAAAGTAAAGCCGTAAGACTGGCATTCATATTTGCCATCTATATGGTATGGAAGACCAGAAATGCTATCCAGTTAGATTTTATTTCTGTTACGAGCTTTGATAGAGTTCTTAAGATAAAAACTGTAATGTATAAGATTTTGTATAAGTTGTACGCCACAGAATTAATCACTTTTTGATATTTTGGATGTATTGTTGATATTGATGTTTTGATTACAAACTTTTGTTCGGGATATGCCCCAAGGACCGTGTATATATTTCTGATTCTATATATTATTTATCTTTCTTCAAAAAAAATAAAGAATTAACATATAATGAGAAAACAATGCTATCAATGTAGCCAATTGATCAATTAGTACGTGATAAGAATTGTCTGAATCTAGTTACGCTACATGAAGTAATTAGATAAATCTAAGTATATAATTAAGAAATTAGTGATTTGATTGAAGGATAGAGTGAATGAATTATGGTCAGCCGCTTGGTAGTTTTGTTATGTGTTAATAATCTATCCATAGGAGATTATTAATCAGTGAACCTCAAACAGAATCCATGCCCGAGTAAAAAGGCGTACATGTTGCCCGCAGCAGACACTAGTGCGTAGTGTTTCTTACAACATGGATAAACATGAAAAGAAAAAAAAAATTCTTCCCGAACTCAGCATTGAATTTATGCTAAAAAAAAGAAGAGGATAAATTATGGAATGGAGGCCCAGTCAATTGCTATTTGAAGATGCATACTTTTGTGAGTAGCAAGTGGCAAATGTATCACGCCTCGGCATTGATCTTTTTGACATGTGTAACGATGGAACCCACAAACCTATTACAGGATTTAGGAATGGCGTGCGGTTGTTGTTCACCGCTCGTGCAAGAACTCCGGAAACTGGTGTTCAAATATTAGCAGGCCTTTTAAATTTCCTCCATCATAAGACATGAAGGTTCAATGAAACAGACACATTAATTGGAAGAGGTACTTTGTCCAGATCGAAGCTTTACTTGATGCAATATAGCCTTACCAATCACAAACTAAGAAATGACTAGTCAACTCGATGGCATGCAGAGACGTGGAGAGTCTTCGAAAACTCCTGCAGTCCCGACATTTGAACAACTTCTACGAGGTAATTGTCATGCAATTTCAAAGTGGGTAGAACACCGAAATCATGAAAAAGGAATAATATAATGTTTCGATTACTGGTTTCTGAGTAATGTAAAATGCTCGTAGCAGGGGATGCTACGAGGTGGTCGCCACGAAGCACAGCAACAACAGGGAAGGAGCATGATATGGAGGATGATCATACCCCACACAAGAAATCAGTTCTCGCCAGAGTAAAAGAGAAAGCCAAGAAATGGCGGAACAGTCTCAGCAAGAAGAAGCATAGTGAGGATGGTAACACTACCCCATCATGGGGTGTCACCTTGGAAGATGAGGAAGAAGATTCTGAATATCTCGGAGCACCAAGTAATATGAACTACATACAGAATTACATTTTGAGAAATTAGTAAAACACTAATTTCTCAAGTAATAGTATGTCCGTGGCACTTTGTAATCCGGACTTGTTTTCATTTTGTAGTGTATGAATCAGAGGGGGCTCCTCAGCGGTATAAGGAATCAGCTCGACAACGTCCGAGAGCAGTTCCTGTGATATCTGAGAAGCATGTTTTGAAAAGCAGTGTCAACTACGATACTCCTGATAAGAAGTCATCACCTCGTTCTTACAAGCCAATATCTGTTCAAACATGTACAAGTCGCCAGCAGGAAAAGGACAAATCTCCCAAGAAACAGGCAGTGAATGTGAGCGGGAAGCCAGCACACAACACGGATTCTAAGACCCCTGGAAAAGTCCAAATTCTTGCTGCTTCAACCTCAGGAACTGCATCTCCAGGTCCTGCAACATTATCTCCGGTCAAACCACCATCAACACTTTCCATTGAAACAAAAAATACGGCTGCATTTGCACCATCTGCAGTAGACATGAAACATGCCAACGCAGTCCCTGGAGCATCAGACCAAGCTGAACCAACCCCCGCTCCAGCAGCAGCAGAAACTGTTGACCAAGCTAGTCCCCGTGAGCATATATGGGATAAAGGAGTTTCAGTGAAGGAGTATATAATGAACAAGTTTGAGCCTGGGGATGATGAGAGGGCACTTTCCCAGGTGATATCTCAGGTAATAACTCCACGGAAATCCCCTGGAGATGTAGGGGTCGTAGAGAAGGTGAGAGGGGTTGTAGCTTCTCTTCTTCGAAGTGACGCAGCTTCTTCACTTAATTCTCATCCTCCAGCGACCAACTCTCCCATTCCAATCTCAACCAATGCTCGTGAAGGTCAGTTAATTATTCCTTTTACATCTAACAGTACATTGTTATGGGATATTGCTCAATAATAGAACACTGAACTATGTTGTGAAATTATTCTCTCACATCTATCTCCTATATGATGAGATAATTTAGATTACATTTGTTGATACAGTAGAATAGTTGTTTCTCCTAGCTATTGAAATTTTATGATTTATTGGCTGTTTTGTTGTTGCAGTTGAGGAGGAAGAAACTCATGGAAGGATACTTCAAGCCAACTAAGGGTGGAATCTTTTAGCTAACGAAAGAGCATTCATTTCTAAGAGTATAATAAGTTCTATGTATCAAAAACATAAGTCCGTATCATTCCCAATATTTTATATGTTTCCATTATAAAAGAGCAAGGCAGTGAATTGAGTGCTAACTCATCATTTTTTTCATGAAAGAATCATTACGTCTACCAGCTAGCTAAAAGTTTGATATTTGGAACATAACTTATAATTACAAATGAGAGAGTTATTTGATTTTGAAGAACTTAAGGAGAGCTATTTAAGCATTTCGTGATAATTTTAAAAAGCGTGGCCAAAGGTTATGCATCTGCAAAGACTTACTTTTATTTACTATTTTAAAAAAAAACATAACCAAAGGTCAATTTTGTTTTATTGTTAACCTCTTCTAAAGAAGTATGTGGGGTAAAAGCCTGATGTATTATTGCCTATGTCACGTCATATATACAGCGCAAAGGATGGGACTTTACACTCTATATATAACAAGCCTATAACAGTAAATATAAGCTCCTAGCCTAAAATATCTCTATCTCTAGTTGACCATATCCCTACACATATGTGCACTAGCCATATTTACAAATATTATATCCCATTACTCCCCCTCAAGTTAGAATATAGAGGTCATGAATGCCCAACTTGCAAAGTAAATAGTGAAACTGTTGTTGACCAAGGGCTGTAGTGATAATATCCGCTAACTATTGACATGTGTGAACATATGTGGTGACAATAATACCAGCTTGAATTTGATCTCAGACATAGTGGCAATCAATTTCAATATACTTTATTCATTTGTGGAAGACAAGATTAGAAGCAATGTCGTGAGTCGCTTGGTTGTCACAGTAAAGGCATATTGGAGCATGATGAGAAACACCATGAGACTTTAGAAGGGCCCTGAGTCAGGTTAACTCATAAGTAGTGGTAGTAATATTCAACTTTTGCAGATGAGCGGGAAATAGTATATTGCTTCTTAGTCTTCAAAGAAATAGGAGAGTTACCTAACATTACAAAATAGCCAATAAGAGAATGCTTACTCAATTGGCAACTAGCCCAGTCAAAATCATAACAGGCATAAAGTTGTAGATCATTGTCACAACGAAGAGACTTTGGCCTGGGTGAACATTCAGATGGCGAAGGACACGGAGAGCTGCGTCCCAATGATCCTGACGTGGAGCTTTCATAAACTGAGCTAAAATGTGGACACAATAACTAATCTCAGGTCGAGTAATAGTAAAAGTTCTTGGAGTTAGAGAAAGCTTCTTCATGTTAGAGATCTCATTGGGAACCATTTTAGATTTAGAATAGGAAATGGGAATTTTACTCTCTTATGGCAGGACCATTGGCATCCTAGAGGTATCCTAAAGGATCTATCTACTCCTAGAGCGATCAATGCTTCAGAACTCCCGATGAATGCAAAAGTAGCTTATGTTATCAAAGACAATGGATGGAGCTGGCAAGAGGCCATACTTGAGACCATCCGTATGCTAGAGCCACTAATGTATCTTCTAGATTGTTCCTGACCTGATAAATTGGAATGGATTGCTAGCCATTCAAAAACATACACCAATGTTTCAGCTTACCATATTATCAGACCTTTTATTCAAAGTGTGCCTTAGCATAAACTAGTATGGCATAAAGGTTCAAACCCCGGCACTCTTTCATCCTATGGTTAGCCTTTCTTGATAAACTACAAACAAGGGATAAGCTTCTTTATACTTTTGTTCCAAATCACTGCTCCCTTTGTTACCTAGACAATGAGTCTGTCAACCATCTCTTCTTTAAATGTCCAGTCTTTAAATTACTTTGGTTACACTATCTTAACCACTTACAGATAAGCATTCCATATATGTTAAGCCTCCAATCCATCCTAAACTTATTCAATCAGATTTGAAGCTTCATAAATTTTGATGCCAACATCTTTATTTTCCTACTTTCTATTATGATATACAATTTATGGACAGAAAGGAACCACATAACCTTTAGAGACATAGTCTTGGAAGAGGGGTGCATTATCACAAGAGTGATCTTCCAAGTTGTGGAACAACTCTGTGCAAACACTGAGAGAAGGTAAACTGAGGTTTTTGTCTTCTTTTGTCTAATGAAAATTGCAAGTTGATTGTAGGGTAAAAGAGCTCAAGTACAAAGGCTTCAACACTATCTACTGTTCGTAGTCATCAAGGAAATGTACATAATTGTCGAGTTTATTTGGTTGAGATGTTGTATGAGTTAGTTGATACTTCTGGAAGGGTTTTCAATGCCTTATACACAGACTGGGGTACGAATGCATGAACCATATGGATAAGTTGTACTTCTAGTTTTGCAAAGGTTATCTTCCTTTCAAGGAAAGCTGACTGCAGTGAATGTTGGGTTCAAACAAGTGATATCAGAAACCTGGAAAGGATATGCTACAAGAGTGCAGTAAACAAAATGGAAAGTTCAGGAAAGGTTAATTTTAGGGTAAGGAACTCGAGTTATGTGAGTAAGTTGATACTCCTGGGAAGGTTTCATATGGCCCAACATACTGCCTATGAAGAATGGGCCAGAGATAGACTAGTTGGAAGAATCAGAAAGATAGGTTGTACATTCCACATGCTGCAAAGGATGTTTACATTTTAAGAAAAAGTTGACTTCAGTGAAGATTATAATCTAGGAAGTGATATCAGTAGTTTTGGAAATGAGTTGCTACAAGAATTCAGGGATTATAATGACAGTTTTGGATAGTCTACTCAAACTTGTAAATGAGAAATGACAGTAATAGGTTATTTGGTATATGGTCTTGTATAGTTTAATCCATGTGTAGTGCATTGTGATGCTTGTATTTACTTTAGTTTGCTGCCTCCAAGTCTGTTTAGGGTGGGTTGCTTTTGTCTTGGATTGGTATGAAATTGGTTTTTTTACACAATCTCTACTTATGTACATAAACCCTTAATTTCCTAATTTATTATATAACTAATTTATAAAAGAAACCTTTCCAGATTAGGAAAAAGCAAACTGGTGGCCAAAGCTAATTTGTGATTCTGCTCCATGGGAAAAGAAGTCGACTTGACACCAAGAAATCGGAGTCTGTATACCCTATAAGGTTTAAATTGTTGACTTTTCTGTATATCAACAGATAATCCTTAGTACCCTTTAGGTATCTTAACTCTCGCTTAACTACATTCCAATGGTTCATACATGGGTTAGCCAGATATCGACCTAGCAGTCTGACAATAAATGCAATGTCCGATCTAGTGCATACTTGGGTATACATCAGGCTACCAATTGCACTAAAATATAGGACATTCCTTACAGCCTCTCTCTTAATTTCATTCTTTGGACAATGTGCCAAAGATAATATCTCATCATGAGAGATAGGTGATATAACAAGTTTACAGTCAGCCATACTAAACCTTGTAGTACTCGCTCAATGTGTGCTCTTTATGAGAGGCTCAAGGACTGTTGAGATCTGTCTCGGTGAATCTACATACCGAGGACAAAAGATAGTTCACCTAAATCCTTCATGTCAAAATGTTTGGCCAAAAGTTGCTTTACCTCATGCAACATAGTCAAATCATTTGATGTGAGCAAGATATCATCTACGTATAGTAATAGAAAGATAACTTTGCTCCCTCTAACCTTATAGTATAAGCATCTTTCAATTTTGTTTTCCACAAAGCCAAATGAGGTCAAAACCTCATCAAACTTTAGGTACCATTGTCTGGAAGCTTGTTTCAAACCGTATATTGATTTAGTCAACTTACACACTTTGTTAGTTGCATCTTAATCCTGAAATCCTTCACATTGTTCCATATAGACCTCCTCATAAAGGTTAATTTTCAAGAAAGCAGTCTTAACGTCCATCTGATGTAGCTCCATATCATAATGAGCTACTATTATCATCATCACTCTAAATGCATCCTTTGAGGATACAAGAGAGAAGGTAATGTTGAAGTTAACTCCTACTCTCTTAGTGAATCCCCTAGTAACCAAACGCGCCTTAAATCGCTCAACTTGATCGTGTGTCCTTTTTGTTCTTAAATAGCCATTTGCAACTGATAGGCCTGCAATGTTGAGGTAAATCAACAAGCTCTCATACCTTATTATACCTCATAGACTACATCTCATCCTTCATTGCTTCCCACCACATATCCGCATGAGGTCCAGAAATGGCTTCTATAAAAGTGACTAGATCCACAACATGTCTTATGTCATAACCTTGTTTACCCAAATAGACTATGTAATCTAGTGAGATAGCAGGTCACCTCTTTCTGGTGGATCTACGCAACTACATAGGTTCTTGTACCTCAAAAACCTCTTCCTGAATAGGTATAGATTTTTGTGTCTGCATAGGCATGGTAATTGGACCTACATCCACCAGACCTGGCTATATGAGAAGCGGATACGAAATAATTGTTATATCCATCTTGCTATCTCCTGAAGGATGTGAAGATCCTCCCTCATCATGGACATTATATTCTAGAAACTTAGCTGTCTGCAATTCCACTATTCTAGCCCCTCCTTCTCTACAGCAAAATCTATAGCCCTTTGAGTAATCGGGATAATCTACCAAATAGTAACGGTTGGAATAACATTGCAATTTGCTCTCATAAGAATTATATAAGCTTACCTCAGTAAGGCAGTCTTACACACGAATGTGTGCAAGACTTGGCTTACTTCCAATCCAGAGTTCAAAAGGTGTCTTTGGTATAGATTTACTCGAGACTTTGTTCTAGATATACAATGTCATCTTAATAGCTTCGCCCTAAAGGTATTTGGGTAGGTTAGTCCTGCTCTGCATTGACCTCATCGTGTCTTTTAGGGTGCGATTATGCCTTTCAACCACACCATTTTTCTCAGGAGTACCTTAAATAGTGAACTGAGCCGCTATTCCAACTGATTCTAAATACCTAGAAAATGGACCATTTTCTTGTCCTACAACCCTATGTCTTCTATAGTATTCCCCTCCCCTGTCAGATCTGACTATCTTTATTGATTTTCTCAATTGGTTCCAAACTTCAGTCTTAAAGATCTTGAACTTATCAAAAACTTCAAACTTTTCCTTAAGAAAGAACACATAACCATAGTGGGAATAATCATCTATGAATGTCAAAAAATATCTAGTATTGCATAACATGACTGTATAGGGACCACTAATGCCTATATGTATGAGATCCAATAAACCAAAAGTATGAGTTGACCCCTTTTTCTTTATCTTGGTCAACTTACCCCTACAACAATCGATACATGTTTCCAAATCACTGAAGTCTAGAGTTGGGAGAATGTTATCTTTTACCAATCTCACAACCATCTCTTTGGAAATATGGCCAAGATGTTTATGTCATAACATGTACGATGTTTCCTTTATGAAGGCTCTCTTTCGAGGAACAAGTTCATCAACATAAGAAGAGACATACATTTCATTAGGAGTAAGACACGTTCTATACAATCCATAGGATAAGAAGACAGTTCTGATATGTCTTGTATTGATAGAAATATTTATAACTAAAGTATCAAATACAAAACAAAAACCTTCTTTATCCAAAATTGATACAAAGATCAAGTTCTGTCTAAAAGACGATATATAAAACATGTCTCGTAAAACTAATACAAACCCTATATTGAGGTTTAATCCTATATCTCTTACATACAAAACATCCACCTTTTCATTGTTGCCAACCATCAGCTTCTCTTCTCCCTTAGTCGACCTTCTCCTGGATCTGAACCCTTGCATTGTGGAATTAATATGGTTAGAAGCTCCACTATCTAACCACCAAGAACTTGATGTGGTTATAGCTACATTGGATTCATTAATCATAAAGGCCAAGAAGTTACTTGACAGTTCCTGCTTAACCTTCCATAGCTTGTACTTCTCGCAATCATACTTCTTATGCCCCTTCTTCTTGCAGAAGAAGCACCTCATACTCTTTAGGTCATATGGCCCCTTAGCGATGCTAGACTATCCAATCTGAATCCTTGGAGAGGGCTTGGGTATCTTACCCTTACCTTTAGGCTGTTGGAGCTTAGCCTTCCCCTTACCTTTGGCAGCTGCATACATAGCTATATGAGGAGTACTCTTAATCTTATCCTCTGTTGCAACACACTGGAAAATCAAGGTATTGATATCCCAGGTCTTATCCTAAGAGATGTAGGAGGTAGCCAACATCTCAAACTCTCGAAGAAGAGTATTTAGTGCCTAATACACTATGAGGTTATCAGGAATTGGTACATCAAAAGCCTTCAACCTAGTCTAAAGGTGTACCATCTTGATAATGTACTCTCGGAAGCCTCCTTCTCCCGTATACTTTATGGAGAATAGCTCCTTAATCAAGGTGCTCTACTCTCTATGAGAAGACATCTTATATCTCTGGGAAATGCCATCCATGAACTCCTTTGCTATGGTCGTATCCGACAATCCACTCTGCAGATGATCTGGGATCGACCTCTTGATGGTCAAATAGCACATCTTATTTGACTGCTTCCAGACTGTCATAGCTGCTTTATCAGCTTTTGAGCTGATATCTATAAGTGGAAATGGTCTCTCGATATGCATCGACATGCTAACACCAGCCATCTCTAAGGCAAACTCCACGACCCTCTTTCACTTCTTGAAATTGAAACCATTTAAGGCCTTAATCATGACAGCATTGTTGTTTATCGAAAAGGTGACTGCAAGATAAAAAAGACAATGTAAAAAAACAGTTTAAATGTAGGAAAACTGTGATACTTAAAGCATTAAAGCAGTATCGCTATTGAGAATCCGATCACACATATTATGAAACACCTTTGGGTTGAATACATAATATATGTAATTAGATCCCTACATAAAAGCGATCAAAGTACAAACCATCAACTCTCATGACACTACCATCTTTGGGTGAATAAATCATTTAACCAACAACTTTCCTCTATCTAATGCCTTTATGAATATCTCAAAACTCTATGTAAGGTCAACACTTTTGGGCAAAATAACCAAACATAAGGTCAGAGACATCCCTAACATGTGAGCAGAACAATCTAAAATACTGACTTAAAAGGCCACTTTGGTAACTATATTCTCTTCAGTACCCAAGAAAGTCCACAAACATAAGGGATACATTTTTATATCATTCTCATATACTATATGGGTATAATATATGTGAAATTTAATTATAACTGTAAAAACTATATTCACAATTAAATAATCACATATCATTTCTGAAAACATTGTCTTTAAACTTTATTTAAGACTTTTATATAAAAAATCTCAATGAGAGTGTCTATCGTACTTTCCTGAATAACGAACCTATCGCTCGAGACATAAAACTTTAAGTGTCTCCCTTATGTGCAATTCAGAGTACGAAAATGCACTCAAATTTAGCTTAAAAAGGCTTTAAAAACTTTTTTGTAATCTAATTATCAACGTAATAAATTCAAAAAATTGAAAAAATCACTTTAAAAATTCTCTCGACCAAAAAACTGACCCAAAAAGACCTAGGGCACCTTTACAGGAATTCTGAAATTTTTCCTTTTTATCTGGTGCTAATGTCATGTTGATGTTAGCAGTATTGTAGCCTGCGCGTGCAATAAGGTCCCTACGCTCACGCTCGTGTCACGCACTGACACGTGTCCCAATCCTTACAGTCCGCGCGTCGAGCCAAATGTGACACGTGCCACACACGCATCCTTTAACGTGCGATGCCACTTGGCGGCACGCGATCACGCATGCAATTCCTCTATACCGTTGCTCCTCCCGCTATTGTAGCACCGTTGACTATGCGCGATGCACGCCCTGGATGGTGCATCATTGGAGGGTGATTTTTGGCATCCCAAGACTTCATTTTTCTCTCTTTTTGGCCTCTTTTGACCTATTTTTATAACTAGCTTTATGTGTATCACTTTTACATAATTATATATGTAAAAAAACCAAAAAGTAAATCAAAAATTGAAGAAAACTATAATGAATGGAAACTAAAAAACTTTCGTTTTCGGCAACCTGATCTCGTAACCGCTCTGATACTACGTGTAACATATAGTATAAACCTTATTACATGTCCTAGATCATTTATGAAAGGGTAAAAATGAAATAAATGTGAGATACCTGATTTCGGTTATATCTAATGTTCTGAAGCAGTTTCCGATGCCAAAACGAGCTCCAATCTCCTCGAGATTTGTGGAAGTTGATTATCGAAACTTGGTTATCGCCTTTCTTCAATTTTTTAAGACATAAGCACTTCTAACAGATTAGAGGATCCATATGCTTACGAATTACATAAGTAACTTAAGGAAATTTTAACCTTTATATATAGCTCAATCACAAGGCCGATATGATCCGGTCCATGCTAATTTGGATCTATTTTTTTCCCGAATTTTGACTCATTAATCTAAATCATTTTTTGGACCACTTTATTACCTTTATTATGATCAAATTACAAAACTTAATCGATAAGCTATTAAAATTTTGAAAATACAATTAATAATTATCCTATTTATAGAAAAGTACAAAAATGTCCTACAATGGAATGAAATTGGAATGCTGGAGTTCTCGGGGGGTTACTTTTATGAAAAATTATGGCTATCGTCAGTTTCTTTTTCCTTAAGTAGAGTTCATGACTGTCTTGGGGATAATTCCATTTTGTTTTCATAATCTGGCACTTCGAATATGTTAGCGTTAATTCGGACGAAGAACGTTAGACGGGGAAACAGGTAAACAAGAAGCATGTGAGGTGGCCGTTGGGAACCTGGGATGTACGCGGGTATAGGGTAGTACAGAATCTTAGTACGAGAATAGCCTATATATTCGAACGTTGACAACGATTGTAGGGCATGTTTGGTGATGCTGTCGCCTGCAACCAAATATAAAAGATTTTCACTCCCGTTAAAACAAATTAATGTAGTAGCGGTAAGCGGATATCGTTCCCACGAGGAATCTTTAACGGTAAAGGTTAGCTAGTTCAAACGAAAATAAAAGGGGGGTTTGTCACGGCAATAATAAAAATAAAA
>JAOTIZ010000008.1:34748898-34767864 GCA_027123425.1 Erythroxylum panamense | reverse complement strand
GTTCATTTGATGTAAGATACACCAATTTGTTGATAAGAAGAATTCTCCTCTCCCAAAGATTCTTAAATTTTAGTTTCAGTTTTATAACATAAACAGATTTTAAACATTGCAAATGTCGCCAGAACCCAACCGATGAACCAAGCCCTACCCTACTGCTAAACCGAGCCGGTTGGGTCTCTACACCCAAACAAAAACCTCACTCACCAACCCAAAACCTCCAACTTGATCCATTCACCGCTTCCATAGCTATGTCCTCCTTCGCGGCGTCGAGCAATCTCTTCACCAACGCGCCCCCCGCTCCCTCTGCGCGCCCCAAGCCACGCGCCTCTCCACGCGCATCCTCCGTCAAGTGCAACCTCAACTCCTCACCTTCTTCTTCTGCGTCTTCTTTTTGTTTCCATTCATCCCCACACGACTCTAATAAGCCCAAGACTGCTTGCATTTCACTCCTCAATTCCCTCTCCAAACCCATAGCCGTAGCCGGCGTATCCACCGCCACTCTCCTTCTCCGCTTCACGCTTGTCCCCTCCTCATTTGACCAAGGTCCCGGCGGTAACAATGGGGGTGGTGGCTTTTTCGGGGGAGGAGGAGGAGGAGGAGGAGGAGGTGGGGATGATTTCGGTGGCGGAGAGTTTTGGGAGAGGCTGTTTTCGCCTGCTTCTGCCATTGCCGACGAGTCGCAGTCTCAGGAGTGGGACTCTCACGGTTTGCCTGCGAATATCGTCGTGCAATTAAACAAGCTTAGCGGATTCAAGAAGTATAAGCTCTCGGAAATCTTGTTCTTTGATCGCCGGAGATGGACCACCGTCGGCACCGAGGACTCGTTCTTTGAGATGGTCTCGCTCCGGCCTGGAGGGATCTACACGAAGGCACAACTTCAAAAGGAGCTCGAATCGCTTGCCACTTGCGGAATGTTTGAGAAGGTTGATATGGAGGGCAAAACAAACGCTGACGGAACCCTAGGTATTACTATCTCGTTCACCGAGAGCACTTGGCAATCGGCTGATAAGTTTAGATGCATTAACGTTGGGCTGATGGCACAATCCAAGCCTATTGAGATGGACCCCGATATGACTGATAAGGAGAAGCTGGAGTACTTTAGGAGTCAGGAGAAGGATTATAAGAGGAGGATCGAAAAGGCGAGACCTTGTTTGTTGCCGATGGCAGTACATAGGGAGGTGTTGCAGATGTTGAGAGAGCAGGGGAAGGTTAGTGCAAGGTTGCTGCAGAAGATTAGGGATAGGGTACAGAAGTGGTATCATGATGAAGGGTTTGCTTGTGCCCAGGTGGTGAATTTTGGGAATTTGAATACAAAGGAGGTAGTTTGTGAAGTTGTGGAAGGGGATATTACCCAGGTGGTTATTCAGTTCCAGGATAAGCTTGGAAATGTTGTTGAAGGCAACACCCAGATTCCTGTCATCAAGAGAGAATTGCCTAAGCAGGTGAGTTTGAATTCTTTTTTTTTGGTTGATGTATATAGCTAGTTCTCAATGTCGGTGTTTTTTTTATAATCATAATAGCTGTAAGAGTACCAGACAAAGTTAAATAATACTGGATGTTTTAGCTGGTGATGAACTATTTAGAATGTTACATGGAAGAAATAGAACTTATGAAGATGATTAGTTCACATCTACGTATGTACTTAGGTGTGATCACGGATCTTATTTGCCCAACCCTGCGTCAACCAGCTGGTTCTTACGTGCTTGGTTTTTGATCTACTTTTTCTTTATTAAGTTTCAAGGTGGATGTTCTTAATTTAAGTGATCTGTCCATTTAGCATTTCCCTGCTGATTTATGGATTGGACATGAACTTGTAACATGCAGCTTCGACAAGGTCAAATCTTTAACATTGAAGCTGGGAAACAAGCTCTGAGGAACATAAACTCACTCACCTTGTTTTCAAATATTGAAGTTAACCCAAGGCCTGATGAGAAGAATGAGGGAGGAATAGTTGTTGAGATTAAGCTGAAAGAATTGGATCAAAAATCAGCTGAAGTCAGTACAGAATGGAGTATTGTTCCTGGACGTGGAGGACGTCCTACTCTGGTTTGTTGCCCGCCTATGCATTTTGATTTTATATGCAAAACATTTGAAGTTGTTAAAACTAATGCCGTGTTACTGATTAAAGTTTATATCACTTGCAATGTGCAGGCTTCATTCCAGCCTGGTGGTACTGTTTCATTTGAGCATCGTAATATTAAAGGACTGAATCGCTCTTTCCTTGGTTCAATAACAACGAGCAATTTCTTCTTGCCTCAGGTAATTTGTTCCTGTCAAATATTCGGTATACAATTAGTATGTGCTGAATCTGTTACATCACCTAAGAGTCCATACCTAAACTTTTCCAGAATTTTTTTTTTTCCGTTTGTAATTTCCTCTTATCATGTGTTTGGTATACCTCTAGTATGTCTAGAGTGTTGTTCTGTTACTACTTAAGATTCCATATCTAAAAATTTCTGTGGGCTAATTTTTTTGTCAGGACGATCTTGCTTTTAAGCTCGAATATGTTCATCCATATTTGGATGGCTTGTATAATCCTCGCAACCGTACTCTTCGTACAAGTTGCTTTAACAGTCGCAAATTAAGTCCAGTTTTCACTGGTGGGCCAGGAATTGATGAAGTGCCTCCAATATGGGTTGATCGAGTTGGCATCAAAGCTAACATCACTGAGGTGATTTGACAATCGATCTTCCCTATCTTTGCTATTGCAAGAGTTTGCTTTTTGTAGATTAAAATTTTCTTCCTATTATGTGCTTTCCAATGCATTCCAATAGAATTTCACCCGTCAAAGCAAATACACTTATGGACTTGTGATGGAAGAGATAACAACACGTGATGAAAGTAGTCATATTTCTGCAAATGGCCAAAGAGTGTTGCCAAGTGGAGGAATTAGCGCTGATGGACCACCAACAACCCTTAGTGGTACTGGCATCGACCGCATGGCATTTTTACAAGCAAATATCACCCGTGATAACACCAAGTTCGTGAATGGGGCTGTTGTTGGGGAAAGGAATGTTTTTCAGGTTAGTTCTGTTGAATGGTCAGATCAGTATATTTATTTTTGGCAGTATACTAGTTGTATGAGTTTCTGTAGAACAAAAATGTGACCAGATTTCTTTATTTTTGCTTCATGAAGTTTTCATCTGTAGTGTAGATTTAGTCCAGAAGGGAATTGGTCATCCTAATGTCACTGTTTTGGCACTCATTTTTTTATGCCAAAGAACTTAAAGTATATAAAAGAAATAAAAGATGGAAAATTAGCCGACCACAAGTCTTAATTTGGTGGGATAAAGATTGAGAATTAACAACAAAAGATAAGGGCTGAAATTTAGATTATGTTAGAATTTCTTATTAGATAGGAATTAGTAGTAAGTTAAATATTTTATTCGACTTTACATATGTTATACTAGTTGTTTAGGACTTATAGATTACAATAGGATTTAAATTGGGAACTGTTTCCTACTACAATAATGGTTCTAAGAACTATATATATATATATACATATGTATGTATGTATGTATGTATTCAGCCCTTCATCAATAATAAGCAATCTGAAATTTTTCTGCAAACTTGAGTTTTCAACTAGAAAATGTGATACTTTCTTTTAAGAGTGATTCTTAGATCCTAAGAGGGATTCCTAGTTTCCTACCTTTCGTTCTTTGTGTTCTTTACTAAATTCTAGCAAAACCTACACTCTAACCATCTCAAATCCTAACTTCCAGCAATCAAACCTTGAAATTCCAGCTCTACAAAATCTGAAATTTTAGCATTACTATCTAAAATTCAACTCTAAAACTTGATATTTTATCAGCCTAATATCAGTCATATTTCCTTTTTTTGTGATTTTAGCTACTAGTTAATAATTCTTCTATTTGTCCTATATCAATTTGGTATCAGAGCTTTGGTTTATAATGGCGACACATAGTGAAAAGGCATATAGAGGAATATTCAATGACTAGTAGCAAGATGAGGTACTTCTAAGAGTTATAGAAAGATTGGACCTTACTCCAAGAACTAGTCCAGAAAGAATGTCAAACAACAAACTACATTTGATGGTGAGGACGGACAAAGTGAAATCCAAGACAAAGAGGCTGACTGATAAGGATGCTTTTGTGGGTAAAACTTATCAAAGGAGAGGCAAGAAGTTGGGTAATGACTGACAAGCTAGATAAGGCTGGAAAATTTATAGGAGAAATAATAGACGATTAGATTAGGATAGTATTTGGATAAGGATTGTTAGCTTTTGAAATATCCTTTTTGGTTCTTAATAGAGTTCTACTAGAATAGGAGTCCTAGTTAGATGGATTGTTATCTTCCTTTTCTGCTTATATAACAGCAGAATTATTAATGAATAATGGTATCGAAATTATTAAGAAAAATACATTAGTTACTTTAGCTATAATTTTATTCAGCTAGCTCTGTCAAGAGCTAGCTAACATTCAGCCAACATCGGTTCTTCCTCAAAAGGTAAGAACACCAATAAGGGAAGGAAGGTGGATTTCTCCTTTAATCGTCCAGTGACGAGATCATACAGTAGGGCCCTTACCACTGACACTAATCAACAACAAATGGGGTTAGGGAATCAATGCCTACCAAGAGATCTAAGACAAAGAAATCAACCAGCAACACATGAAGAGTGCATGGGAGCCTTTAGCCATGATAGAGTTGAAACACACAACGAACTTGATGAAATTACTAAGAAAGTTCGTGTTGAAGCCCCTAATTTTGTAGGAAAGATGGATCCACACCTATTCTTAGACTGGATAGCAGCAATAAAATGACCACAAGTTAGAAGATCAAAAAGTTTGATTCGCCAAGATGAAGTCAATTAGACGTGCTAAAATCTGGTGGAGATCGATAGAGGATAGCTTCGAAAAACACGCAAGCCACCAATTATTGATTGGGAAGAGATGAAGCTAAGGTTATCAAAAAAAGTACTTACCATTCATTATCAAGAAGATCTTTAAGATCAACTCACAATTCTTAAACCAGGGGTTCTGTTTGTAGCTGAGTATGCGGAAATATTTGATGAACTTTCTATCCGATGTGAAGGGATGGAGTCGGAATGACAATTTATATCTCACTACAAAAATGGCTTAAGGGTAGAAATTTGAAAGGAGCTAATAATGCAAAGGATTTATAACTTGAAGATGCATATCACTTGGCTTTAAGAGCATAATAATACTTAGGACAACAAGCAACAAAAAAGTTTCAAAGCCAAGCCGGGGAGTTCAGCACAAAGAGAATTACGACAGTGCAAAACTTTAGACTAACTTCGAATGCATCAAAATCTGCACCGCAAAATAACTACAAAACTTTTCAATGAGCTGAATTTAAAGGCAAAGTTATGGCTGAGACTGGGACAAAAGGAGATAGCAGTGACAAGAAGTGCTTCCGATGCAATCCGTGGGGCCACTTTGCTTATGAATGTCCTAATAAAAGATTACATATGTGGGAGAAGAAGAGGAAGAATCTAATGAGTACGTGTGTGAGAACGAAATTAGAGAGGAGTTGGAAGGAGACTTTAGTGATGAACTAGCTAGTTCTACAAATCTTAATTTAGTGGGATGCATACGTATGACCCCTAAAGCGGAAGAACAAGAAGAAAGGCTTCATAATGCTATCTTCTTTAATCAAGTTAGATGCGAAGATAAAAGTATGCAAGCTTATCATTGACGAAAGTAGTATGAATGTAGTATCGGAGAACATGGTGAAGCGATTGAATTTACTCATGAAGAAACATCCACATCCCTACAAAGTTGCTTGGGAATATGATAGTACTATACTAGTTACTTGAAGGTGCTTGGTGTCTTTCAAATTAGGAATATATGAGGACTCTATTTGGTGTGATGTCATTCCTATGAAAGTATCTCACATTTTACTTGGGAGATCATGGCTTTATAATCAAGATGTGCAGTACTTCGGTAAAGCTAGCACCTATCAATTTATATTTCATGGAAAGAATATAATTTTGAAGCCTTTAAAGGTAGACAAGGTAGAAAAACAAAGAGGAAGTAGCAAGATAAGAAAAAGCCTCTTAATATCTTTAAGGAGAGAGAATTTGAAGATGATAGCAAGGAAAAAGAGATTGTGTTTACAATGGTAGTAAGGGAAGTAACATAAACAAAACATTAAACACCCTTTATCTTAACAAAAGAAGTGGGAGAATTGTTAGCTGGTTTTTGAGACCTTACACTAGATGGTTTACCAAGTGAACTACCTACTTTACGAGATATTCAACATGCTATTGACTTGGTACTTGAATCTATTCTACCAAATCTTCCAGCCTATTGCTTGAATCCTATTGAGAATGAAGAGTTGAAGAGACAAGTAGATGAGTTATTGAAAAAATGATTTATCAAGAAAGTATTAGTCCGTGTGCAGTTCCGGCACTTTTGACTCTTAATAAGGATGTAAGTTGGGGAATGTATATTGATTGTAGAGTAATAAATCGGATCACAATAAGGTATAGATTCCGAATATCTTGCCTTGATACATGTTAGGTATGTTGATTGGAGCTAATATTTTTACCAAGATAGATTTACGAAATGGGTACCATCAAATTAGAATCAGACCTGGAGATGAATGGAAAACTACTTTCAAGACTAAAGAGGGACTTTATGAATGGTTGGTGATGGCATTTGGACTCAATAATGTATGTAGCACTTTTATAAGAGTGATGAATCAAGTGTTTTAACCATTTATGGGCAGATTTTTTGGTGGTATATTTTGATGATATATTAATATACAATAGACTAAAGAAGATTACCTATTACATCTACAAGTGTTGAGATTTTGAGGTAAGAGAAGCTTTATACCAACTTAAAGATGTGTTCTTTCATGCATTCAAGTTTTGTATTTTTGGGTTTTATTATATCCTACCGTGGAGTGGCGATTGATCTCGAGAAGATTAGGGTCATTCTTGATTGGCCTATTCAAAAGGATGTGCAGGAGACAAGGAGTTTTCATAGCCTAGCAACATTCTATAGGAGTTTTCATTTCATGTTTCAAGACTTATGATGCTGTTCATATAGCTAAACTCTTCTTCAAAGAGGTTGTATGTCTCCATGGATTACCTTTAACTGTCGCCTCTGATCGTGACGTAAAGTTTCTGCGTTTACAGTGAACACTAAACTTCAATTTTCAAGTTTTTTCCATCCTCAAACTGATGGATAGATGGAGGTGATTAGTAGAAGCTTGGGAGACTTGCTAAGGTGTTTGGTTGGAGACAATATGAAAAATTAGGATCTAATTCTTCCTATGGCATGACTTGCACACAATAGTTTTGTACATAGGTTTATTGGCAAAAGCACTTTTGAGATAGTTTCAAGAGTTCAACCTAGGAAGTCTATTGATTTGATTCCTGTGCCACAAACAACACGAGTTAGTGTTGAAGTTGAAGATTTTGTAGAACACATGAGGGACATCTTTGATGAAATATGACGAAAGATAATAACTAGCAATTTGCCTTATAAAGAACATGTCGACTGAAGGGAATATGGTGATGGTTAGGATTCATCTAGAGCGCTTTTAAAAAGGAAAATATAAGAAACCTCATTCACAGAGCATTGGACCTTATAAGATCATCAAGAAGATAAGTGATAATGCTTATGTTTTGGGATTACAAGTGACATTGGAATAAGTCTTATCTTTAATGTTGTGGACTTAACTATTTATCATGGACAAGATGGTCATTCCCTTACTGTAGTTGTAAGACTTCCAGCCACACCTTATCTTAAAGAGGAAATAGAGGATGTTCTTGATAAACAAATTGTAGCCACAAGATATGGAGGATATTGACAATTTTTTATCAAATGGAAAGAAAAACCGATTTCTGACAGTACTTGGATTCTAGAATTAGAATTTCAAAAGTTGAAACCAAACTTACATGAACAGTATTTATCACATTTTACGTTGAGGATGACTTCAATCAAAGTTGGGGAGAATCGATGCAAAAGAAATTAAAAGTATATAGAAGAAATACAAGAGGAAAAATTAGCCAACCACAAGTCTTAATTTGGTGGGATGAAGATTGGGAATTGAGTTAAAAACAAAAGATAAGGGTTGAAATTTAGATTATGTTAGGATTCATTATTAGATAGGAATTAGTAGTAAGTTAAATATGTTATTCTATTTTACATATGTTATCCTAATTGTTTAGGACTTATAAATGTTCTATTACAATTGGATTTAAATTGGGAACCGTTTCCTACTATAATAAGGGTTCTAAGAACTATATATATGTGTGTATTAAGCTCTTCATCAATAATAAGCAATGTGGAATTTTTTTACAAATTTGAGTTTTCAACTAGAAGCTGTGATGCTTTCTTGTAAGAGTGATTCTTAGACCCTAGGAGTGATTCCTAGTTTTCTACCTTTTATTCTCTGTGTTCCTTGCTAATTCTTGCAAACCTAACCTTCATTCTAGCCATCTCAAATCCTAGCTTCCAACATATTAAACCCAGAAATCCTAATCCTAAATTTCCAGCAATCAAATCTTAAAATTTCAGCTCTCAAGTTTTGAAATTTCAGCATTCCTAGCTAAAATTCGACCCTAAAATTTGATATTTCAGCAGTCTAATATCAGTCATATTATCTTATTTTGTGATTTTAGCTACTAGTTAATAATTCTTCTATTTGTTCTACAATAATTTGCTTCTTTGAATGATTGGTTTGCTACAGTTTATGAACACAAAGGGGAAGAGTACAATAATTTCTTGGAAAATATTCTAAACCAAATTTCTCATTACCTGATTGTTTCAGAATTGGGATTCTAATACTTTATTCTGATTTTTTTTAAAAAAATTTACTTGATTGTGACGTTGATGCACTTGATCTATGACCATCGATGAAAAGCTTGGGTTTTAAACAGTAATGTTATATCTCAAAATCTGAATTGTTAACAAATGGGAAAGTACTAAAGAAAAAGAAAAGCGTGAAGAAGACCATCTATGCTCAAGTCTTAGCTATGCCAGCCAAAGTTTTCATCCCACAGGACAAAGAAAAAATGTCCGTATTGTCACAATCAGAAACAGGATACTAAAATGTATCAGCCAAAGTGTTCTCTCTCATTAATTTACCAAAGATCTTATATATTACATTTTACTTGTCTGTGCGTGTTGCAGGTGGACCAAGGCCTTGGCATTGGCAGCAAGTTTCCATTCTTCAATCGCCATCAGCTAACAATGACCCGATTTATCCAGTTGAAGCAGGTGGAGGAAGGTGCTGGTAAACCCCCACCACCTATACTAGTCCTCCATGGCCATTATGGTGGTTGTGTAGGAGACCTTCCAAGTTACGATGCTTTTACTCTAGGGGGACCTTATTCTGTGAGGGGGTACAATATGGGTGAATTGGGAGCAGCTAGAAACATCCTTGAGGTAAAGATCCTACGTTGAAACATACTCAGAGGTGGATGTTTGTTTCGAGTTCATATGAGAACCAACTTTTCTAGCTCTCATTCTCACTATCTAGTCTATTGAATCCCCCACTTCTTTTAATTCGTTGTGCTGTTGATGAATGCAGCTTGGAGCTGAGATAAGGATCCCAGTGAGAAATACACACGTGTACGCATTTGCAGAGCATGGCAATGATCTAGGAACTTCTAAAGATGTCAAGGGAAATCCGACAGAAGTCTACAGGCGAATGGGTCACGGTTCATCGTATGGTTTTGGTATGAAGTTGGGTTTAGTACGGGCTGAGTATGCTGTTGATCATAATACCGGATCTGGTTCATTGTTCTTCAGGTTTGGTGAGAGATATTGAGGGGTTTAATCGTTTAGTGTAGCTTAGGAAGCTTTTCCTCCTGAAGGTTTTGGTCACTTTGAGTTGGTGTGGGATCATTGAAAACAAAATGTTTTTCCAATTAAATTTCAGACTAAATCACAATGGAATTTCAGTTATTTGTTTCTCGTTCCTCGTCGATTGTCTTGTTGAATAAGTGATGCGGACAACATTTGATAACCGAAACATTTATGAAACACTAAGGGCTATGGCCATTCTTTTCGAGTAGGATCAGTTTTTCGTTACTTCTAGAGAGAATCTTCGTAAGAATTCCAAATCTTTTACATGTGGCAGTCACAGAAGAACCAGAGACTATAGTCCCTCGCCGGCCTCGCCTCACTTACCTGTGCCATAACTTGCCGTGGGTGATCTTTGGTCATCTTTTTGCTTCTGCCTGTAGTTTCTCCCGTCAAGCTATCATTTCAGCAGTATCATATAACACAGTAGGTCCATGAAATGAGTTTCTAATGCGTGTTGATTGTCCAAAGTAATGAAGCATGTTTTCAAATATTTATCATTTACAATATGCGCGTAAAGAACAAAATGGGTAAGAATTCCCCAGTACGGTTCTCGAACATCCATGATCAACGAACTCCGAGCAGGCTATCAATGCTCGGCAGAATTTTCCTTACTACAACCCCAATTCCTTCTTCAACTTTGCCAGGGTAGCTTCAATGTCATCAATGTTGTCCTCAATGCTGCTGCGCTTGCCTTGCTCATTTTCAGCACTTGCTCTTTTTCTCGTCTTCCCCGGATCGCCGAAAGAATTGTCTTCTTGAGGTCCATTTTTGTTTACTTCAGCCTCTGTATCTGTTATGTTGAGCTCTTTCTCTAGGAATTCCACAAACTCTTCCCCAATTTCCTGATTATAGTAATTATCATAGATTCTTGCCTTAGAATCCTTTGTAATGCTGATGAGATACAATATTCAGATAAGTCTCGTGTGTTTGTGTGAAAATGTATGTACTTTTATATCAAAAATCAACAGTTTCTGAAATTTAACTGTAAAAAATTAACAGTGTCATACTGCCAATTCTTCCCACAGGCTTTTTGGTTTCCCATACGAAGAAGAACTAGCTTCCCAATTCTGGAATTCTTCTTGAAGGTCTCTAAACAAGTCACCTGTGACACCAATACCAAGTTAAGATAACTACAAGGAGTAAGCACCTGACTGCCATGTCAATGTGGAAATGTAAAGATGTTAGACAGATTTTAGTGGAAGAAACTTCATGACCAAACAGATGTAACATCTACCTATTGTTATCTGAACGTCCCTCAAAAAGTTACCTGCAGCATAATTTTGTGAACATAAGAACATTTAAGCCTAATGAACAGCTAAAAGGACAGCAGAACAAATTTCATGAGATCATCTCTAGCCAATTTTAAGGACAACCAAACCAGGAAAGCCACTGGAGGCGATCAGCTATATAAATTCAGAATATACAAGGTCTTAAAAATGCGAACCATATTAACACTAGAGTAGACAATTTGCTCCTACAAACCACACTTAGGTAATGACACAAGTAATTGGTATCATTGCCATGGACCAAGCACTGCTAAGAAAGTAGGACATTTACGTAAGAAGTTACTGGTCCAAAATTTACCAGTTAAACATTATATACACTTCAATCAGTAAATGATCACAGTCTAACATTTCGACACAAGTAGGATTTCCCCATTACTGCCTTGTATGAGAACCGACATAACTCCCACTCGTACTGAAGAAGGCAACAATTACGATATGAAAACATATAAAAAGAAATGAATTAGCCAAGCAAATAGGTGTTACACAAATACAAATGGAATTTTGGCTTTTACCAAATCCATAGAAGTCTTCATCTTGAGTACTCTTCTTTTGACTTCTTTGAGTGCTAGAGTATGAGAAACCTGACGAATTTGCAGTGTCATACTTCCTTGTAGACTCGGAATTCAGTAATGTATTATATGCATGCTTAATCTTCATAAATCTCTGCTCGGCATTTTTCTGGAACCAGACGAATTGACTTAGATAATCAGTTACATAGAGTTGTAGAATATATTAGACAAACAGTATGAGAAATAACGGATCTACGCCAGATATTATATGTTCACTTCAGCAAAAATCTTCGTTCTTTTGTCTGATGATGCTACACAGCAATCACGCTTAAAGGCAGGAATGGATGCGTGTAAACAAACGTACTTGGATGGAAAACAAAACAATGTACAAAGGTCAATATAAACTATAGACAGAGTTTGATCTAAATCTCAAGGGACCAAGCTGACCTATACCTCTTTATTGACATCAGGGTGATACTTCAAAGCAAGCTTCCTGTATGCCCTTTTAATTTCATCAGGAGTTGCAGCGGGAGACACTCCTAGAACTTCATAAGGAGACTCTCTGCTATTCGCTCTCACAAGGGTACCACATATTCTGCTCCCATTCCTGAAGATCGGAGAAAATTTTGTTTTCTTAGAAACTAAAACAAAAGCACAATTGCCTCCATACTGATGTCTGCAACTGGGTATTGACGGGTTTTCGTGATTTTGCAAAGAAAGAACCGATCTTGAAGAAAGGTGTGGAAGGCAGAGAAGGTTGTGTGGTGGTGGATGCAGACAATCCATATGCCCATTACCAAGAGACCTGCAGTCTTTGTATCGTACTCGTGTCTAGCTTTGAGCTTTCGATAAGACATGTCGTTTGGCAAGTTGGGCTAACCGTCCGAACTGCAAAGTGTATTTTGATCTTGGACTTTTTTTTTTTCCCACCAGTAATTTTATGAAAATTTGAATTATTGGAAGACATTTTTAAATAATTCATACTTAAATTAATTTTCGCTCGAGTTTGATAGGTCCCTTTTAGAAGGTAAAGCTTTGACTTTAAGTTTTAAACGGCTGCATACATGAGGGAAGTTCGAACCCACGATTTCATTTAAACTAAAAGAACCCCTTATCAACTCACTTGCATCCTGGGGTTGACATTTTTATTATTAGAATATAAATTAACGCTAATTTGTCTCCTAACATTTGATAAAAAGATGTAAGATGAGCCATGTTATTATTTCTAATACTCACATCTCCAAAATGGAACAAATTGACCCAAAAGAGCTCACTCTTATCACGCTTCGTCCAATACATGTGACGTTACTATTTAGTCCACTCAAGCATACCACAAATAGTGTCAATTGCCAACATGATAGTAGAATGTCTCGTAAAAATATTAAATTTAGATTTTAAAATACATTCATATTTTAATTAAAAATTAACATATTCGGTGCATAAGGCTCCTTTCTTTATGGGAGATTGTTTCCGTGATTTGGACCTGTAACTTTATGGTTATAAAAAAGCAACTTTATCAGTTGGTTCAACACTCACTTTCAAATATATATTTTTTAGGTTTTATTTTTTAAACTAAATAAATTTATATTTTTTAGGTTTTATTTTTTAAACTAAATAAATTTATTTAGTTTTAAAAAAACCCAAAAAACTTTTTTTTACCTAAAACCTGTTTTCCCTTATTTTTCTCCCTAACTAACCATTTATATCATAAAATCCCTAATTTCTAACAAATCTCTAAAACTCAAGGAGGTATGTTTCTTTGTACTCTTTATATATTTTTTGATTGTTTCTTCTTGCTTCCTCTGTCTTCGTGAAATTCGTCTATTCTTTTTGCTTCTTCTTCGTCTATCTTTGTTAATTTCTAGTAATTTTTTAGCATCTTGAATCTATATTCCAGTTGCAACCTATTCAAAAGATTTTAGAGTTTTGTGGTTTCAATAGGTATAGGAATCTCAAATAGTTCTATTTATTTATAGGTATAGGAATCTCACGTAGTTCTATTTATTTAATGTTTGTCGTTCTTACCTATGAATAAAAAATATTTAATGTTTATAATGCTCAAACCTTTATTTGTAAAGGTGGAGACAATGGAAGAAGTTGGTTCCCATTGTGCTCCCTTGTGTTTCAAAATACACAAAATAAAGGTTGGTAGTCCAACACATAATTTGTTAGGAAGTATGTTTGTTTAAGTTTTTTTTTGTTATATTACTTTTGTTTTTATATATGTGTATATTTATTATTTTATTGTTTGTGGCGATTTATGTGTATATAATAAGATTGAGATTACATCAAACGATTCAAGCCTTAGATGAATTATATAGTATTTCCATTTTGATGTCTAATTACGTCATTTAAAAAAACTCAATTTTCCTTCATTTAGATTTATTTTGCATTTAAATAGTGATTTCTCATTTTTAAAAGTGGGATAATTTTTAGTCTTTACGGCATGATGGAGCCTAGATATTACCTAGGTCACCATGCAGAGCGTACAACAATTTGAAAGTTATTTTTTAGATTCATTAAAAGACAAAGTTCGAGTTAAATTAAGCAAGTCTACATACTATTTCTATCAGTTTAATGAATATTAACTAAGCAAACTTTCAAAACCTTCCTAATTTAAAGTTATATACAAACAACTCTTGACATAAGATGTTTGGCATGCATTTAAAGATAAGGATGCCATTTATATACTAATTGTAAATCTCAGACTATTTGGTCCTTTAAGCTAAAACGTCGTACTTAAAGTTAAATAGAACTATACTTGGATCTCATGGCCCTATGAGCTTCAAACTATATGCCTTAAGCATATTCTTGATAGTTAAGGCCACCAATTCAAACATCCCCTTGCTTACTTTGACATTCTTAGTCACTAAAAGATCTTTCGATGCATTCCTACTAGGATGCATAACTTATGTTACCATTTGTACTTTTCTAGCAATCCTTTCGCTCAAGCATCTTTATTGATTTCACATACTTCTTATTTCACTCACCATGTATCATTCTTCTTATTCGAACTCGAAATTCAGATCTGTTTTCAATCTCTTAATAAGATTCGCAACCTCTTAATCCTTAATTTGGTATAAACCAAACCCCCTGTTCTATGCTTCTTTTTGCATTAGTTCTGATAACCTTAATATCGAATTGCTACATAAGGTATCTGATATAACACTTAGCTTTACTTGGAATTTCTCACTTGAACAATCATAGCCTTTCGGTATTTATATCAATCTCCTGAGTCTCATAATTAATTCTCCGAATTTAGTGATTGCCTCAAATTTTTACGATCTATACTTGCATATGTATATCTAAGATGTTCCTGTACATATACAGTCTCCAAACTTTCAAAACAATCATCAATGTAGCAGTTCTAATTCATGTATCAAATAATCAACTCATAGAACTTTAGTTGTCTCCAGACATATGGAATCACTTTGTTACTCTGCATTGGATTTTAGCCAAATGTCTTATACAATATCAGTGCATACTATAAAAATCTCCAAATCTATATGATATAATTTACATCAGCACAGTTCTTTCAAAATTCTCTTTACTTACAATACTCATACGCTTTACACATTTTTCTTCATGTATTCAAACTATTCTTCTCAATTTTTCGAATACCTTCAATGCATCATCAAATCTTGGACCACTTTAGTCTCCAATACCATAGTGTTATCGGGCATTTGTTAACTCAAGCAATTATTATCAAATCCAATGTGCCTCCTGATTAGCCCTCGTGATTCCTTGAATAACTGATTCCTCAATGAGGTACATTGTCTCACTTTCTTTTCAATTTCCTAATTGACTTCCTTCCTTGAATGATTTTCTCCATTCCTTGAATTTCCTCAGATCTCGCTTGGACTTATTCTCATGTTTTCTCATTCATACTAATTTCTCCACACATTGCAATTTATCTGCAGACTTAACTTCTTATGATTTTAATACATTCATCAAGTCAGATTTGTATCTCCCCAACATACTTTCACATAATATAATGTGAACGTACATACTCCTCATACTAGTAATTCGTGTCTCCTCAAATTCAAAAATCCACTCCTATGACCCTTTACATAAAACAAAATACATACTTTTTCAGTAACATATTCTACCTCCCTGTTTGATTCTCTGTTAGGGAGTGTACTCACCTTCGAATCATTACATATTCCTTCCTGATCAGTTCTCCCATTGATCATCCTTAATATAAACTATCTGATCTGCTTATTCTTCTTCGAAAGAAGGTTTCTTGCTACCATCATCTATACATTTTAATCAATCACCTATCATCATCATCACATTATCAGCTATTCTTAATACCTCGGGAAGACCAATTTTTATCGTCCTCACAAGGTCATAAAGTTCTAATCGCCACAACTCAATGGAGTAATGAACATACTTATTGTCGCATATGCTTGGGTGGCATCATCAAATTCATCCCATTATCCTTCACATTGCATCTTACATATGTATATTCACCATTGATTCAAACTTATAGATGTATAATCGTCATAAAAATTCTGATCTTAGTTCCACTAACACATCCTTATGGAGTATCATAACTCTTTGTCAGATTCATCAAGCAACCACTTAGGTCCTGATTTCATCTTCTTAAGATCATAGCAATTTATGTTTTCCTTATTTTCTACTTGTACACCTTAATCCCATCATTTCTACTTGTCTTCATTTCCTTTTCAATCACCTCATGAAAATAGTTTTACATCTATATCAATTCAAGTACGTATCAACAAACATTCCTTATGTTCTTACTTTCCTACAAATCATTCTTCTTCCTACTATTTCTATCCGCTTAAACTCTTAATAATTGCTTATGCGTGTAACTTATACACATGAACCCATGTAAGATCCTAATACTGACGCTCTCATACCACAAATGTTGGACCCTGCTTGCTTCCGGAATCCAACTCTTGCGAAATCAGGAAACTTGAGCTTGCTTTGATATCACATCTGTTGGACCTCACTTGCAGAGCCCAACTTCGGATGTCTTAAACCTTGACCATCATCGGTTCATCTTAATTCTCATAAAATCCCAATAATTTCCCTCACAATTTGTTCAATGGTGTGCCCACATAAAATTTGTCACCATGCTCAAACTCATTTCTCCTATTTGTGAATAGAATTTGGAAATCTTCAAACAAGAATTTCAATTTGTCTTCTTCAAATAAATCATAGCTCTAAGCCTCTATTTTGTTTTGAAGCAAGAATCACCTCAATCAGAGTTATATAGCTCAAGATATGCTTAAAATTACAAAGTGTGCTTATACCTTAATCATGCTCCCTAAACTGACCTCTCACTTTCTTACAACCAAAATTTCTCAAATCAAATCCAAAAGCTACCAAATTTCATGGAGAGATAAACTCATGTCTTAGGAATCTATCGCTTCAAGAATCACTTCATTTAAAGGTCAGATGAGGGAGTTATGACTGAAAGAATCTAACTTATTCATAACCTCAATCATGCAGTAACATGTTTTGGCACGATTGTCATAACCTTCACCATAAATGTGGGATTAGTTTCGTTTTTGAACCATTAGAAAGATTACGTCGAGATCTAAAATTTACGAAAGCCGACCCATGAGTGTCTGTTTAACGGACACTGTCGGGCCAAAATGCACTTCCTCACCCGAGAAAGTCTGTTAAAAGGACATCAAGTCCGTTAAATGGACATGGGCGATGCTTGGGGTCCTTTTTTACCCGTAAATGTCCGTTAAACGGACATGGGGGTTCCCAAAACCCCTCCAAACCCTCTCCAATGCTTCCTACCTCCAATCTAACATCATATACACTTATAATCTTCACTAATTCGCTTCTTCTAATGCAATCACACTCCTAAAACATTGATTTACCACTTTGGGTGCATCAAACTCCCAAAATTTAACTCAAATAAATTATCACAAACCCTAACTCTTATCAATCATCATGATGGTCAAGTTTAAATTTCTTATGCATCATCGTCACTTATAATGCTCATATCTTTTCACTCCAGTATCCTAAATTTGCATACTATATAGCGTCGAAAAGCTAAGAGGATCATCTATAACTCTTATTAAGACATCTTGGTCAAAATCATCATAGATTAATACATAATTTCTTCTGAACTCAGAACACACAATTTACACTCATGAAAACTTGAGATGTTATGAATATAGAGATGTTGATGATTATGAGAAGTCAAATGAATTGAGATTGAGGGTTGGATGAATTCCAACTGGTAGTTAAATTGTCATCAGTGATGTGCAATTAAGGAAGTGAAGTTGGGATAAATTTCAAGTTTTCATGAGGGTAAATTGAGTGTTCTGAGTTCAGAAGAAATTATGTATTAGTCTAAGATGATTTTGACCAAGATGTCTTAATAAGAGTTATAGATGATCCTCTTAGCTTTCCGACGCTATATAGTATGCAAATTTAGGATATCGGAGTGAAAAGATATGAGCATTATAAGTGAAGATGCTGCATAAGAAGTTTAACATGACAATCATGGTGAATGATGAGAGTTTGGGTTTGTGATAATTTATTTGAGTTAAATTTTGGGAGTTTGATGAACCCAAAGTGGTAAACGAATGTTTTAGGTGTGTGATTGCATTAGAAGAAGTGAATTGGTGAAGATTATAAGTGTATATGATGTTATATTGGAGGTAGGAAGCATTATAGAGGGTTTGGAGGGGTTTTGGGAACCCCCATGTCCTTTTAACGGACATTTACGGGTCCAAAAGGACCCCAAGCATCGCCCATGTCCGTTTAACGGACTTTCTCAGGTGAGGAAGTGCATTTTGGCCCGACAGTGTCCGTTAAACGGACACTCACGGGTCCGCTTTCATAAATCGCAATTTTTGACCATTTTAGAAGCCGAATCTGACTTTGTGGTCTTCATTAAAGTTTTAGATCTCGAAGTCTTCTTTCTAATGGTTAAAGAACAAAACTAATCCGACATTTTTAGTGAAGGTTATTACAATCGCGCCAAGACATGTTACTGCATGATTGAGGTTATGAATACGTTAGATTCATTCGGTCATAACTCCCTCATCTGACCTCTAAATGAAGTGATTCTTGAAGCGATAGATTCCTAAGACATGAATTTATCTCTTCATGAAATTTGGTAGCTTTTGGATTTGATTTGAGAAAGTTTGGTTGTAAGAAAGTGAGAGGTTAGTTTAGAGAGCATGATTGAGGTATAAGCACACTTTGGAATTTTAAGCATATCTTGAGCTATATAGCTCTGATTGAGGTGATTCTTGCTTCAAAACAAAATAGAGGCTTAGAGCTATGATTTCTTTGAAGAAGACAAATTGAAATTCTTGTTTGAAGATTTCCAAATTCTGTTCACAAATAGGAGAAATGAGTTTGAGCATGGTG
>JAOTIZ010000008.1:34719874-34737176 GCA_027123425.1 Erythroxylum panamense | reverse complement strand
AATAAACCTAAAACCTTTTAAGCAATTTAGATAAAACTTGCAACCTAATTAACGTAATTTGCGGCTGTATTTCTGGCTTATAAAAACGTCCACAACATAATTCAACTGTTAAGTTGATTTTGTGCAAAAGTTTGCTAAGACAGCAGAAAAGAGGTGTAAGATATTTGATCGTACATTATTTTCATTTCAGATTTATCATCTAAGAGTGTAACTTATGACAGTTATAATTTCATGCAACAGTGAGTAATATGTCTGGACCCTACTGTAGCCATCAGGTAACTACAGTTAGATGTATCCTACGAGGAAAGAATTGCGAGTTTTGCTGACTCATTTGTGATCTGAGATATTCATGTGGAATGGCCATATTCTTCTCCCCTTGCAATTTTTCTCATGATTGTCCACAATATAGTCTTCGCAAGCAACTTCCAAGAGTCAAAATCAATGCCCAGTTCCTCAAACTTCAGAATCTGCAATAGATCAGATAACACAAACTTTGATTTTTGTGCTAGCATAGACTGAAACAATCTCAAGATTAAAATATTTGAATAATAGGAACTATTTTAAAGCTTAGAATCTATAACAGTTGTGTTAGAGTTTTTTTCTCAACCACTCAAAAACTGAAGCAAAATCAGTTTAAAACTTCACCAATCAGAAGATATGGCTGTACATAGCAAGTTTTTGAGTGGTTGATCTTCTTAGAATTTAACAAAACAGAACTTCGATTTTTCATTTCAACGAGTACATTGTATGCTTCTAAAATAAGAATGTTTAAAATTAATGGCAGCATGTGGAAACCTGTTACAGAGACAATTGAAACAAATGTTATTCCAAACCTGTAAATGTTCTGTTGCTACAATTATAAGACTTTCGGAAGAAAAATTAGTTCACATAGAATACATGAACCAGCAATACAAAGATGTGGCATACATTCATGAAAAGAAGAAATGCAATCTCGACATTTGCATAAGCCTCGTGCATCCAAACATTTGCATTTCAACGCATCAAGATTTTCTACCCTGAACATATAAAGTTAGCTTCTATCACGAAAGCGCTAAATCGCAAGAATGTATTTAGACAAGCACTAAAAGGAAAAAGATTCAGTGGTATAATTTATGATAATGACCATGGCTGAGCTACAAGTCAAAAAATTTCCCAAATGAAAATAAGTATGAAAGTCATAAACTAAGACTATCCTCTAAATGGATGTGAACATGTTAACATTGGGACAATTCCAGACAGCAATGAAACAAAGACACTCAAAGGTTGAAGGACGGCATATGCAGGAATATACTTGCTCCAGTATTTGCAAACCTAGGAATCTTAGACAAGATATTTTTTCTAGTTGTAGCACAAATATGAACCATCACGCCCAGGCAAGCCTCCATACCATCTAGTAACAAGCACCCAATGACCAAAACGAATAAGCATATTAGCAGTTTTAGAGCTAGTTTTAATTCATCGAGTACAAGTTACAAAATTGAGAGATTAAATGACAAATGTGCTGTTTTAGTAAATCCTTGCACGAATGAAAAAAACAAGTATGCGTGAAATAAACAACATCTAAGGTAAATAATTTTTGACGACTAATTTTCAATTACTTACCATGACGGAGAAAATATCAAACTTGAGGCCAGAGAATCAGTCCAAAGGACCTGGTCCCTGGCACAACACATTTTGGGAAAAAGCAAATATTCCACATAAGAGACTTTCCAAGTTTCAACAATCAAGATTAAATCATTCAACACCTACACTAATAAACACTTGAGAAGTAGACGATCAGCACCATTATTGCTGAGACTTCAATCCAATAAAAGAATTCTCACCTTTTTCTCTTTTGGCGAAGCAGTCAAAAACATCACATATTATCATTAGGAGCAACCTGATGAGGATGATGATGATGCGGGTAGGACATCACAGAACCATAGTTACTCCCGCTCCAGTCTCTCTGCTGCAACATGTTATATCCAACATTCCCATCAAACCCATGATGAAATTGATGATGCTGATGCCCATTCCCCATGGGCATCCCTATATGCCCATACATCGGCATTGGCATCATGGAATGATAAGGAACCGCGGGCATCGGTGCCGCTGCTCCGTTAGCACCAGCACTCTCGTGCTGTTCGGAAGAAGACGGTCCGTCCGGGGACAAGCCCTGCATTCTCTTCAAGTAAAGGCGGTACTTTTGCAAGTGACTAGCCACGTTCTCCCGAGTCAAACCCTCCACGTTCATCATCTGCATTATCGTCTTCGGCACCGCGTTTTTGATCCCTAAATACCCCACCACGTCCACGAACCTCTTGTGCAGCTGAGGTGTCCACACCAAGCGCGGCCGTTTTTGTGCTCTCGCCGACGGGTCGTCAAGCGCGGAATCCGCCTCCTCAGATTCCGGCTTCCTCGGCTTTCTCGCGCTCTCGTTTTCGGTGGCCTCCACAACTGACGTGTCGGCATCCTTGTTATTTGAATGACCACTGCAGCCGCGGAGGCTCGTGAGGGTGGTTTGCAAGGCTCGGTTGACGTCCACTAGTGTCCGTGTCGGCTCCGGTGAGATGCTAAACGCGGACGCGAGCTCCGGCGGGATTAACGGCTGAGATAAGGGAGCTATATCGTCGGCGCTAGGCAATCCCATCTCCCACTCGACAACTCTATCCTCCTCTCCAAATTCATCTTCATCACCGTTGGTCTCGTATTCGCTCATCTTCACTTCTTCTCCCATAAGTTAGAATCGGGACAGAGTGGGCAAGCTAGATGACGTTGAAGTGGTATAGGAAACGCTAAGATTGGATCGGAGAGAAAATTGGGGATGGGTTTGTTTGGAGGAATAGAAAAGCAATGGGCGGAAAGGAAAATATATATACAAAGAAAAAAGAAACAAAGGAAATGAGAATTTAGAAATATACATAGGCGAGGAAAACTGATTCCATATGGGTCTTGAGGTTGTGCCAACGTGGACGACTTAGGCAGATATTTTTGATCCTCTAAATATCTAGCCCTTTATTTTAATTGCCCTTTCCACCTTCCCACTTTCCACTCTCACTTCTATACTCGCCCATGAAGACCGATCTCACATATTCAGATGCTATGGATACGCGACACGTGGAAGAGATTGGGAAGTGAAACTGCATGGAAGAGGAGAGTGAGTTGGGAGTGTACTGCCACGTGGAAAAGCATATGCACTTTTCGAAGGTTAATTCGGTAAATGCTGTATCGTTCTTTTTCGGACAATAAGCCTACCTTTGTGGGTCGGTATTGGACAACAGCTGTAGAAATCCCGGTGAGGACGTGGACTATCTTTTGCCGCAGAACTTGCGACTTTTCTTCTGTGCCGCTGCATTACTTATCCACCGTTGGATTGTCCCATTGGATCACGGGCTGGGGTTGAGCTTATACTGTCTCCGCCTGGCTTAGCCTATGTTCTAAAATTCGGATCGGTCATCGAATCGATGGTCTTACTAGTCACTGGTTTGATTGGTTCGATTGGTTCAACCACCGGTCGAACCGGTGTGACGTAATAATTATATTTAATTATATATAATATAAAAAAATTCAAAAAAAAAATTGTCGGACCGGTTCGACTGATTTTGACCGATTCAGACTGGGTCAATTTATAGCTAGTTTTAAAGGATCAACCGGACCGAACTACCGACTGGTCACCGGTCGAACCGGTCACCGATCGGTCCGATCCGAATTTTAAAACATAGGGCTTAGCATATGGTGTAGGTTATTTAAAAAAAAACAATAATAAAGTTGGGCTGAGCCATGCCGGCTTACTCTTAGTCCATCAAGTTGAAGTCAGACTTGATCCGACCTATTATTGTCTCTATATTTTAACTCAAAATTATTTTTTTTTGTGATGCCACTAATTTCAACTAGGGATGAAACTAGAATAACTTTTCAATATTAAAACGTAAATTTAAAAAAAAATGATATAACGTAACTCAATTAGTTTCAAAATCAGTTCTAGAAAGAAGGAACTATAACAAGAAAAGGTATTAGTTTTCAGTGCATACTTGACAAAGCTTTTAAGAAATTTGATTCAAGTTAAAATACATAATTATATTTGAGATAGTTAAAATTGGACAAAAATATTAAACATAGGTCATGCGCCATAACAACATATGGTGAGTACATTACAAATTTACACGACCATGATGAAATAAAAAATGTAGGGAAAGGGTAAAACAGTCAAAGAAACAATTACATTGAAAAGGAAGGGAGAATATAATATTATAATATACAAAGTTTACATCACCTCTTCTCATTATTTTGTTCTTATTCTATTTTATGAATAACTATCTCTCTATTTTTTGGAAATCTCATTTAATAGATGGATGGATGTTAATAAAATAGAAACAGAATAATAAAAACAGGTGATCTGTTCTATCAACTAATGTGACAAGGATCACATAGACATTGCTAAAGTCCATGCGTTGTGTCCCTTGTCTAAAATACTCCCACTTTTTATCCTTGTCTTCTCTAATCTATTTAAATTGAACCAACTATATGATATTTTTTTATAGTTAGTTCATTTTCTAATAGGTGATAATTTTAAGAATCTATAAACTTAAATATAACTTTCTTCGTAGTTATTCAATTGAGGTAATTTTAAAGTCATTAGAAAACGAATAAGACGTGAAAAACAATTTTATAAAAGACATCAAGGATCAATTCAAGCTTAAAGACGTCAAAAGTTTGGATAAGTTAGTAGAAAAGACCTATCAATTGATGTAGACTTTAAAGAGGACAAGTGCCTATCTATGGTGAGGCCATAAGGTAAAAATACCAAGAATGCACAAAAATCATAATTTAAAGCAGTCTAGGACTTTTGTCTTATAACTCTAATTATAAACTCCCCTTAGGCTTGACTTGGGGGACTTTTGGAGGGTATATGATAGTTATTATAACATTGTTTTCATATGGATTTCGAAGCAAGATTAGAAGAGATTATGATAGCTCTTCTTCTTCTTTACTTCTTTTTTTAATCTTATGTTAATAATGTTTTTTTTTTGATGATGAGTTATCATTTAGTTGAATTTACTTTCTTTGATCTTAATTGTTGAGTTTGTGATTGGACTTGTAGATCTAATCTTAGGATTATATTAAGGATTAAGAGGTGAAGTATTATGCATGCACTAATGGCCTGTTTGGTTGAATGAAATAGCTATCTTATTACTGATATATTCCTAATGAATAAATATTTCTTTGTTTGGCTAGAAAATAACATATAGAATAACTAATCTCATACTTAGTTATTCCTATATTTTGATTAATAGATAAAGATACATCTCTCATGTTTTTACCTATTCCGCGAAATGTGGAATAGGTAAAGACAACCTTTCTCCCTCTTATTATTATTATTATTATTAATTCCCTTATTATTATTATTATTATTAATTTTCTTAATCTTATTATTATTATTATTATTATTATTATTATTATTATTATTGTTGTTGTATTTATTATTATTATTATTATTATCATTATCATTAATAATAATAATATAGTTAGTGGAGACTATAATAGATATTTTGGTCTTTTTGTTAGTTATTTCTTTGTCATTACAAATTTATGTTTTCAAGTCAAACATTGACATCATTATTAGAATTTTTTAGGAATAAATTAAACTAAATAATACTCATTTTCTTATATTTCTTATAAATTTTATTCTTAAAAATAACTATTTCATTCGTTATCTATTCCAACAGACGAACCAAACATCCTGTAAGAGGATAGGCAACGAATACCTATAAAAGGGGTTTTCCATGCTATTATGATAACTAAATACCTATAAAAAGGGATTTTCCTTGAAGAAAATTGATTTAAAAGAAAAGGTCTTCTAATTTATTAAGAACAAATAATTCGTAATTCTAATAAGATTTCATTTCATTTACGACAGAAACATGAGCCTAAATAAACGGTCTTAAATTAACGGATCTTGTTCATGGAGTTGGGTCTCCAGTCAGAGTCACTCCCACTTATCCTGTCGTGTCCTCCAGGAAGAGAAGCGGTGTTGTAGTTTAGCAGTAAGCAAGCAGCACACCACCCCCTATGGCCATAACATCTTGCTTATCTCTATCTTCACCATTTCTTCTCTCCATCTCCACCCGCAGTCACACATACCCTCCCTGTTCACTTACTGTCCACACCAATAAAACATCCACATCCACTCTCCACCTGCCCAGACTAACCTTCCTTTCTCAAAGTACAACTCCAAGGTGGAGGGTCTCTGCCTCACCAGAAGCAGCTCCGCCTCCAGAGAGTACTCCGCTTGATAGTGCCCAGCAAGTGGTGTCTTCTGGCGATGACGGATTTTCCACCGTTGTCTCTGCTCTCCTATTCATTGCCTTCGTCATTCTGACCATTCTCACAATTGGGGTAACAACTGACATTCCAATTTTTAATCTTTTCGTGATTTTCGCATTATAGATTGATCCGAACCTTGGTCGATGCCATTCTCGTCTGGCTAGCAGCTTATACGACTCCATCTATATCGTTATCTTGCTATGTTATAGAATAATCAAACTCAACATCGTCTTCCGCCACATTTTGGATTGCAGGTAATATACCTGGGAGTGACAGATTTCCTGGGGAAGAGAGAGAGGGAGAAGTTTGATAAAGAACAAACGGATCAGCAGCAGAAGAAGAAAGGTGGGAAGAAAGGAAAGGCGAGAGCCAAGGCCGGGCCTAGAGGTTTTGGTCAGAAGGTAGAAATTGACGGTGCTGAAGAATAAAAGCCTCGCACAAGGGAGTCGCCATGTTTGTGTTGTTAGATCAAAATTGTTCTGCAATGTGTCATTACGACTTGATTTAATGTGATTTGGTTGAGTTATGGAATCTGGAGATGATTATAGGCCATAAGCACGTAAGAAAAATGTAGCTCTTAAGAAAATATATAGAAGTTGAATACAAAAGAAAATTCTGGCCTCACCTAAACATTAACAGCTCTTCACATACCAACATTTTGTACAGTCTCGACATCCCATCATTTTTACACCACTTTGAACCTGTATAGTCAAACTCCTCTGCAGTGGCAGTAGGTGTGTCCACATCTGAAGTGAACCTCAGCTTTGCTCAACTCTATGTATAAACCTTAAACTACACAATGTACAGTTCCCGGTACAAGCAAACACTTTATTTCCAATCCGCTCATACCTTGCCACTAAAACAAAGGTAGAGTCGTAGCTCCTAGATATGCGAAGAAAGAAAGATACGAAGCTCACACTAGCCTCAGTTAGCTGTACAGACAACTTTCTTTCCTAGGCCACCTAAGCAGAGTGCATAGACTGCGCTGCAATTCTCCTTTCTGCAAGCAAATCAAGTACTCGAGAGTGAGCTATTTGACACACAACAAACATAAAGAACTTGCTTAAAGAAAATACCACCAATCTCACATCTTTTTGCAAGGAAAGAGTGATCATCACTAAGATAACGAGAATAAATGCTAAACAAAGAGTGGTGATCATGATCAATTATGGGTATGCTGGTACTCTGCTTCATCAATAGTTCAGAGATGCCAATTAATTAACAATTCATCAGTCACTAACCAAGATGAATGTGCCACTATGTTTATGTTTGCTTCCAAGTCCATGCAGGAACTAGATGTAATTTAAATTCACTCGTAAAAGGAAACAAAAAAAGTGAGTACCTCCAGCAGCAACAAGTTTCTCCACACGAGCAACAATGTGTTTTCCGTAGGTGTACTTCTTCAATGCATTTAAATGAACTTTTATTCGCGTGAGGATCAGCTCACGCTGTTGGTCATCACAAGTCTCCAATACCTTTTGTACAACATAGTTTGCAAACTGATCTTTCATCATTGCCTAGAAAGAGAACACACACAAACAACAACATATCACTCGTGACATCATATCGTTGATGGTTGACAGTGATACAGGTGTCTCTTGTCAGCTGCATAAATTACAAACCTGCAGAGGCTCATTTTCATCAGTAGTTCCTAGCATCTCATTGACCAGTAATTGGCGCTCTGTAGGGCCACCAAATGTTAAACACTTCTCCACAACGTTGGAAGCAAATTTTTGTTGACTCATCTGAACAATCTTTCCAGCTAATTCCTTGATGATCGCAGATCGCTCGTGAGGATTTCCATGCTCAAGTACATGCTGAAAAGATCAAATCAGGGACAATTACAAATTGAAGCATTAGAACCAGCTCAAAAGATGCACACAAACAGTCTAACCTAATAGAACAGTTCCAAGTCCTAACATTTGAAGTAATAAAGAATCTATAAACAAAGAGAAACAGCAATATTCAATGCTTACCATAGCAGTTGGTTTCAATAAATGAAGCTAAAGAAACACGAAAATATGCACATTAGCAACAGATGTGTTCCATATATGCATTGCATACATGAGCAAAACGCAAGTGCTTTTTTTTTTGTGCCACTTAATGTTTTTAGGGAGCTTCTCAGTCAAAAATGCAGTTCAAATTACCCCATTTAAACTACGATTTGTATTATATTGATGATTTGTAGGAACTGTAGATTATGCAGAATTTTGCACATAGCAAAGCGAAACTAAAATCACAACATAAAAACAAAGATCAGGAAACCCAATTCCAATCCCACTTCGTAATAAGCACAAAAGAATAAACAGTTCATGTTCAAACAACCACACAACAACGATTTCTTGTGTATCACTACCAAAAAAACAAATACATTAAATATATGGATACCTGCAGAGACCTTCTAGAGAAAGATTTACTAACCTGAACAACATAATTTCCATACTGATCTTGCGCCAACATGCTAACAGCCCCTAGAATTTCACCCATAACTTTGCTCTGGGTCTTTGGATCCATGCAGTGTTCCAGTATCCTCTGCAGCAAAGAGAACATACATAAGTATTCAGAATCTTAAAATAAGCCTCGTTAAAAATGGTGATTCACTTGGAGAAGCAAAGAATTATAGAAGGATTCTCAACCTGAATCACACGGCACCCATAAGGATGAGTTGAGAGGGTTACAACTTGATCAAAGAAGGTGGAGACAATAAATTGAATATTTTCTTCAGGCACACACTCAATGCACTTTTGAATGACATGGTTCCCATTCTGGTCACGTACACATCGCATGACATGACCATCAAGTTCCTCAACCATTTTAATTTTCTGATCTAAGTCAACAACCTCAATGGCCTGAACGATTCAAACAAACAAGTTAATAATGAAACTTCTATAGGATTACCAGCATAATTGTTTTATTACGATCACTGCAGTGATTACTTGAAAGAACTAGCACTAGTATATGGCAATATCAAATTCTCATATGTGGGAGAATAGAGAATTAAAGCAAGGGCTAAAGAAGTCCTCAGAATAGCAATACTGTGGTGCCACAGTGTGGATGCAGACAACCTCCTTTCTGCACTTAGAATCCATCGGCCATATAGTACAGGGTGTTTTAGGGAAGGCATTTACTTCTTTTAAGTATAGTACTGTTATTGGGTTAATCACTCAGATTTTCATATGGCAAGCCTATTTATACCTTTTGGATCACCCGACAACCATACATTTGAAGGCTGAGAGTTAAAACATGACCAAAAAGCTTCCCAGCAAGCTCTCTTCGCTGTGAAGGAAGTCCATGTTCAAAAAACTGTATGAAAAAACACAAAGTTGCATTTGTAAGTAAATGAATATCTAAAGCCTCCAGCAATGTAACTACGAAAAAAAATAATCGGCACAGATATTGGATACCTTCTGAATTACATAATTACCAAATACATCAGTCATCAAAGCAAGAGCCTGTGGCATAATTTCCTGATAAACCATGTTCTTCTCATCCATTGTTGCCGTCTCAAGTTTTTGTTGAATGAATCGGCTCCCATACTGATCAGCACTGCTTATAAAGATACAAAATTATTTAAATAAATTCAGGCTAGTATATAATAGTTGAACTTGAAGTGCTTTTTAAGCAGTGAGTACCTGAACTCAACAACATGACCAGTAATTTCAGAAAGTTCAGGACATTTTGTTTTATTGCTCTTAAATTCTTCCAGAAGAGAAGATGCAAAGCTTTCACCCACGTTATCCAAATGCCATGGTCCCATGATACCACCCGTCATGCTCCTCATCCCAGAAGGATACCGCATATTTAGTTCATTGTGTCTCATGGGAGTGCCAGGTCCCACCGGGGAGTTGGGTATAATAGGATTTGCCAAAGGACTTCCAGGGTACGGCATGCCAACACCAAATGTAGGACTCCCATAATAGCCATGGTGATTAGAACCCCCAGATTTACCACCCAATGGAACTCCGTACTGTGATTTCTGAGGTGATAAAAGACTTCCAACATAAGCTTTCTGAAGTTCAAGCAGATTAGCATACGAGTTACCTAAGTAATTCCTATCCATTGTGGGATCATTGAGAGCTGCAAGCTGGGCAGCATATTCAGACGTCCTTAAATACTGGAGATGCATTGGATCAACAAAAGATCCTTGAAGGGCATTCCCAGACAATGGGCTCCCAACTCTTCCAAGATTATGAGATTCAGATCCAAGTGTTAAATTTGCTCCAGACCCCAAACCTCCTCCCAGAACTCTCAAGTCCATTCCAGAGGCAGCCATAGCTGATGCAGCAGCAGCATTTTCAAATAATGGTGGTAGATTACCAGTTCCAAGTTGGCTAGCCATCATGGAAGGCAAAGCTGGGTTAATGGAGTACCCACTCAATCCATAATTTGCAAGTGATGAATTAATTGAATCTAGATTCTGGTATTGAGTAGGCAAGCCACCTCCAATATTAAGATTGGAGGTGGGTGATCCCTTCAAGTATGAATTACCAGAAGGAGTAACAGAATTCTGCAATTCAGGCTGCCTATTGACTACCATGGAGGAGCCTTTCATGTCTGACCCATTGCCATTACTCTGGTTCAAATCTGAGTATGAAATCTTCACTGATTGAGAAACAGATGGCACATGAAAGTTACCAGATTCAGATTTTTGCAAATATGTACTTTGCTTCAAATGATTGAGACCACCCGGAGGACCAAACAGATAATTCTGGTTGTCATCAACATCGCGCTCAATTTGTGAGGGCAAGTGGTTCTCTTCACCTATGACACCATTCTGTGTCAAGTTAAGACCAGATAAAGCAGCTACCAAGTCTGGAGGCTCGTTGATACCAGATGAGACATCATTAAATGAGTTAGGATTCATAAGCCTTTTCTCAGATGCAGAAACTCTACCTTTTCCAATTGGAGTAGGGCAGGGACTAGGAGCCCTAGCAACAAGTTGAGGGTCAGGTGTAGTACTTCTAGACAAGGAAGCACCAAGAACAGCAGCGTAAGTAAAAGAAGTTTGACCGCTATTTTGAACAGCAGATGAGGCCTGAACATTTGCGACAGTACGTAAAGTATCAGCAGATGAAGCTTCAGCAGAACCAACAGTCTCAACATTCTCACTAAACGCATTTCGGCTAGCTGGACGCGAAGGGTGCCCTTTCACCAGTGCTGAATGCCCCAAGTCATCCTGCACGAATAAAACATTGATAAATTTATGACAGTTCCTGATGACAATAAAGTGCAATGAACATGCCATCAAGAAGACCAAGACTGAGACACAAGTTAGTAGCTTTCAAAGAAAAACAAATAGTAGTCTAAAGCATGTACAGAAACTAATTAATGTTTGTGACGCTGTAACAGGACACTGCGCTGCAGGGATAGGCTTTTCCAGTAGGATAAAGAAGTCAGGTACATATCACTAAGACAAAGTATGCTTGATATTCAATTCATAATTAGTGTTTCATGAGGAAACATAACAGAAATTGATAAGAGTCGATCTCCAAAGGAGTTTCGAACAAAAGCTTAACCATTAGTCTAGAATTAGCCAAATTAATTGGAAAAAGGTGTGAAATTTAAGCAACTGCTATTACAAGATGGCAACAAAAGAGATCGCAGCATCCATGAAGAGTACTGAACACGGGCAATGGAAGAATTAATCACTGGAGCCAAGATTATAGACTGGAAACTAAAAGAAATTAGATACTCATGATTACACACAAACTCACACGTAAAGACGGAAGTACCAAGCCAGTTGCACACAAACTATAGGGCTCAGTAAAAGAGTGATAGCCATTATATTGTGAAGTAACAATCCTATCTCGTAAATGCAGGAATTCATTCCATTAACAGATACAACTAAGATTGAAGCAATAATTACAGAATCAATCACCTGAAAGATTTCTGCAAGACTTTTTTGTTTGTTTCCAAGTCCTAGTCCAGGTAAACCTATAAGTCCATCACCACCCCACTCTGTTGAGCTCTGCAACTTTTCTGACTCGATCTCAGTTTCTTGTTTCTTGGAGTCAAACCCAGGTGGCATGTACAAGGACCTCCCACTTCCATTATCAGCCCTACTCACCTTCCTTCGATCCCCAATACCGCCTAAAACTGAACTGCCTCCTTTCAATCTTTGCGCAAATTTCCAATCTTCCCTTGATATTAAAGGAGGTGGAAGCCTAGGGTTTAAATTCACATTTGAGTAGTAATATGAAGAATAAGCTGGATGAGACCTCAGCTCCTCCTCGGATAAAAACCCGTTTCCATTTCTACCACTAGCAAAGTCCGAAAGGGTAGCACCAACACCGCCGCCGCCGCCGCCTCCACCACCTAACAACCCGCCCACTGCACTCAATGAACCTTCGACAGTTGGTGGCGCAGAGCCGCTCCTATACAAATTAAGCTCTCTCTCACGATCATCCGCGTCTTGCCTACGCTGCTCTCGCAGCAACAACCCTATTTCATTTTCTAAATCTTCTCCAAGAGATGATGCATCGCTTGCTCCTATCATCGGTCTCCTCCCCAATTCAGAAAGCATATTCAAAAACCCAACTTTATCATTAACCACTACAGCTCAACTACTGATTTAATAACCCAGTATCAATTGTGAGACCCCGTAACTAAAAAGTGTTAAAAACCAAAACTTTCTACGTAGAAACAGTCTAAAAGACTAAACCCCATTTTTACAGGCACTTTAAACTACAAAAGATCAAAACTTTAAGACCAAATATAGTAAAAAAAAGATATCAAGATTAAAAAAAAAAACTAAAACTGCGAAAAACAACGATTATGAAGCGTAAAAATAAAAATCAAAACATGGGTTTCCTCCGGAAATGGATTCCTTGAAACCGGAATTAGACAGGTTCCATGTAATAGTAACAGCAGCAGCAGCACAAGTGGTGAGGAGGAAAGAAAAAAACAGTGAGCTGTCTTAAAACGAGGAAAAGAAGATGGGGAAGGGGAGAGAATTTGACGGCTAAGATCAATCTGGCGGCGATTACTTCTTACAAGAACCCTTAGGGTTTTGTTCTTTAACAAAGCGAGCGATTAAATACATGTTACAGACGAGAGACTGGTGGTAAAAAAAAACCAACAACCAGATATTTTTCCATTTATTTCCCTTCCAACACAAAAAAGTAACCAAAATCTGAAAAGAAGAAACGAAAACAACTGCTGTAAATTGTCATGCAAATTAATTTTTTAAAACTCAAATTAAAAAAGAAAACGAAAAGAGGCCCTAAAATTGAGGGCAATTGACCAAGTGATAACTGACTGATGTAGTCATACAGAACTCGGGCAACACTTAAATGATGGTTTGTTTTCCTCGTGTTCCAAACGAGGAACGTGTCACTGACACGTACTCTCCTTTCCATTGGTTGCTCTCTCGCTCAACCATACTTGCACTGTTCTGCTGTTACACTTACACATGTTTGCGAGTTTCAGTCCCAGCTACTGTCGTTTTAAGAAAAGAAAACGGAGTCTCTATCTCATTAATTTGGTACTTCTAACTGTATTCAGAGTTTCAACTTCGCTTTTTTTTTATTAAAAACAACACTTTTTTTTATCTACGAAATATTTTAAGCGGATCTCAATTATAAAAAGAGACGTTTAAGTTTTTCACACTTAGACTAATTTTCATTTGAGTTAGGTAGGTATCTTACGAAAGGTAAAACTCTAACCTTAAGTTTTAAATAGCTGCATATATAAAAAAAATTTAAACCCGTAACTTCACGTAAGTCAAGAGAGCTCCTTACCAACTCACCTGATCTTCTGCCACTTGTTTCTAAAACCTTCTTTTGTTAGACATGGGACATGTTCCACTTAAGGACTTCCATCTAAGTTTTATAACAAACCCAAATCAATCTCCCATTATGGGTTACGGGTGTCTCTCTGTCATTGAGATTATATTTAATTATTACAGTTAAGGCACTATGTTTAATTAGTATACCTTAAGTAACCTCCTTTGCTGCGTGTGGATACTTTGTTGGACCAACCGAAAAGATTATTTAATTCAAGTTCTCTCTCTCTCTTCATACACTAAAAACACATGCTTACCATATACACTACTAAGTTTTAATTTCTGATAATTGAGAAAATATCCTTACTTTTATAATAATCAAACGGAATCTTAATGTTTTACTTTTAAAAAAACAACAAGTCCCGTGCACAAGACTTCTCGCTTTAACAAATTAAAAAAATAGGGACTTTTGCATTGACTAATTGAAAAAAATAGAATAAGGTGTCGAAGTTGTGTAAACTGATTTAGGAATTAAACTGCATCATTTTTTTAAAACGACGTCATTTCATGAATCTTTATTACTTGTGTTAATTTGAGCTAATGTGTATTAATAATAGTTAAAGTTTCTAGAACACATTACAAGCCACGTCACTAAAGTTAATAGAGTCATTAATATCAAATTAGAATTGAAAAAATTTGGAAATTTAAGCATTGAATTGTCACGTTTTGAAATTCGTGCTATAATTATAAAATTAAGTAAAGTTTGAGATTTTTTTATAATTAACCATAATATTTAGCAATGCATGATAAAAATAATTTTAAAATAAAAATAAAAATAAAATATTTTATGACTTGAAAATTATTTTCTCTTTTGATAAATACATAAAATAATCATAAATACTTACTTATCGATTCAAGGCAAGAAATATTTCCTCAAAAGATATTTCAAATATTTATTGTATAGTTTACTTTTTAAAATACTTATTTTCTGTTTTCACATTATATAGGCGTAATAGTGAAGATCAAAGCCTTTTAATTGCATTTAAGTACAAGAACTAAAAATTTCATCAGCCGGATGATTGTGTATAGTTTTTCTTTTGATACGAACTAACAATAAGGCAAAGCAACCCTTTCATTAAGCAAAGGACACGCTATGCATTCAAAATTGGCAGTTAATACCCTTAGAAAGGAACTATGGGCCCTCCAAGACCGCCCTTCTTTGTCTTGTTTTACACTTCTAAACGAATTTCCCAAGGCATTTGGAACTTCCAACATTTTCTAAAGACGTTTATGCCGACCATTTTCAAGATGCCTCTGAGGAAGTACCACAGTACAATATATTTGTTTTATTGAACTATACAATACGCATCATTATATGACATATAAGGATTAAAGTTATGATTGTAGGACTTGAAGTTATAAAACATCGAGTGATTTGGAACTATAAGTTCCTTACTCTTAGTCTTAGAATTTAAATCATGTAGACCAAGTAGGTTCAGTTAAACTTTGATCAAATTGAGGTTTTAAAATAGGTCAAAGTATCATAAACTCTTCATAAAATTTGTTGAATATATTTGTAATAAAGTTCTAATTTTAATATGGACTAACTAGTTTGAGCTTTAAACTTCAACTTTCATTAATTTACTATATATCTACCAACTTTCATAAATTCTTCGTAAAATTGCTAAAATTAGTTAAATGTATTATGGTTATGAGTATAATGTTAATACCAATTATAATTTTAGGAATGAATGCAATTTAGTCTTGCTAAGGTCTATGCCAACAATATTGGTCATAATTTTTTTACTTGGACATATCTACAAATCATTCTTTATATAACTGCCCAACAAGCTCTTAGTCATATATAATCATATATAGATAGTGTTAATAATAAATGTATTTCTTAAATAAAAGCTAATGATGTCATTAAATATTTATTTGATAACCTAGGAGATATTAATTAAATCTTTAAAGACTTGTTTAGTAACTAGTAATGAAAAGGTGAGAGTAGCTTTAATTTTCTAGCTTTTTTTTGTTAATTTGGTCACTCATAATGGATTTTAAATAATCTTGAATTTTTATCCATAAGAAGGTGTGTGTATAACTTAGAATCAAATATCGAGAATAATAAACAAGTAATTGAGTGAATAAAATTAAATTCTCCTTTAGCATCAGTGTAACATCTCTCTTCTCTTTTTTTCTCTCTATGTTCTTCTCAACTAAACCTTTATACTCCCTCTATTCCTCCCTAATTGCTTATCAAAGTATCTCTTTAAATCAATTTTTATGGGTTTGAACCTTTTTAACCTCTTTGTTTTTCTTTTTATGATGGATTTCTGTTTGGTGGACATGTTCATTTAAATGATTACATTAATTATTCATCATTATATGGAATTAGGTTTGAAATCATCAGCCACTTAATTATTTGATTGTAAAGCATATCCACCACATTTTACGTGAGAGAAAGTCTAAAAATATTGATCTTTTTCTTATTAAGTAATATGGGTTAATTATATAGCTGTGGAGTTTATGGTTAGGCTCTTGAGTCATAGTTTTGGATTAATATCATATGTTGTTTGATTGTGTTGCTTTGGCAATGAGTTTATGGTTGGGTTCATGAGTCATAGTCTTGGATTAATATCATATGTTGTTTGATTGTGTTGTTTTGGCAATTTGTCTTTATGCTTCCTACATTTCACGATTGCTAGCCAATTCTCCGTTTAATTTTGGGCATATAAGGTTTATGGTATTATTTGTATTTGTTAATGTTGTTTTCTTGGTTTTTGTTAGTGCACTAATTATGTTGAAGCCATTTAAGAGGATTTTGGACCCTCAACAGATATTAACTAGTAGTTTGTTGGCAATTTCAATTGGAAGACTTACAATGAATATCATTTTTTGTGTCTTCTTTCATAAGGAGCATCTTCATGCTCATCGTGGTTCCTGAAAATGCCCTCATTCTCACTCACATATTTCTCATTCTCAAACATGTACCCATTCCTACTCTCATTGTCAACAATATCATTATCATTATTCATATAATCACATTGCACATCTAAAGGATCATGAACATATCTTTGTTTCCCATAATTGACATAAAAGCTTAATAACTGACCACAATGACCTTGATTGTTGGCCCCTGAAATTTTTCTTGATGAATTAAGCATTATTTAAATGAATTATGAGGTTTGATGGATTAATTTTTGGGAACTAATTATTTATGTCAATATTGGTAAGATTTTATGTCATAGGTTGATTGCATTTAAGTGTTAATGT
>JAOTIZ010000008.1:34696603-34719774 GCA_027123425.1 Erythroxylum panamense | reverse complement strand
GATTACCCATTTTTTATTCCAGGGTTTCCCTGAATTTGAAAGTTATCACTTAGTAAGTTTCCATACCAAGGCTCAATCCAATTAAGTCCGTAGCGTCTACCAATTTCGCCATATCCCCCCCCTTTTTTTTTAGATTAAGATCTTTTTGTGCCATTCTCTTTTTCTTTCATTTCTATTCTACTGGTTCTAGTTCTAACTCTTTAGTGAAGCTAGTCCGGAGTAGTGAACTTTATTCTTAGTAAATGTACGTGTGTGAGGAATGATTTATTTCGCTCTTTTCACTCTAGATTCTCACGATATCTATGTAGTTCGTTTACTTAGTAATTCGCTACATCTTTGTTCTAGGTATTTCACTTGTCCAAGTGATACTTTTTATATAAAAAGTAGAATGAATAAGGTGTTCACCTCACCCTAAGGGTGCTAATTAACAAAGATGTTAGCACTCATGTTCCAGGTATGGAACTCTTACGCTCTTTCCTCCTTAAATCGTTACAGTCGCAAAGCCCCGGTATCTATTACCGGTCCTCTCTTTCTTCTTTCCGGATGGTTCCTTCTGAACTCCTTACTCCACCCATCGATAGAGCATCTTCCTTCCCTAACTCGGGTGAACTCAAGTGAAGGGTCCGCTAGGGCCAGGCGTTACGCTCTTACCTCCCCAGTCTTCACCTCCTCTTCCGTTGGAAGAACTACTTCATCCCTTCGTTCCTACCTTGCTTTCTTTCTTCCTGACGTCGCGGAGAAATGAATCCACTAATTATTTTCTATCCGAGGTCTAGACCTACGCTTCTCGTTCTGCTAGACTTGACTACGCGCCTTGCACAACTCCAAGGAACAACCTATTAAAAGCTTTACTTATGCATCTTGCTTTTCCGAGAAACTCTCGGCTCCCGGGATTCTCTATTCCCTAGGCTGATTTCGTTTTCATTCAATTCTCGAACGGGAACCCTAAGAGACTCACATCCGATTTAGCGAACAAAAGGCTCTATAGAGGATTACCGGGTAACAGACTTTTGAAGCCTGGTTGGTTGGCTACTTTCAGCTAGATACTTGGCATGTCCTAACTTCACTTCTATAAAATCAAGCCTTACCGCCACTCCTACTTGACTTTCCCGTCGGTCGGCCAATCGCAGCCTAAAAAAAATCCAATTTCTTTCTCGCTTGAAATGACAGAAGGCTCGCAGAGAAGGCAAGCAGTGGACGGCATCAAAACTTCCTATTAGAGTTCTAGGGGAAGCAGCCCTTTATTCATCATCTTCAACCGCAGGAGCGCACTCTGACTTTCAAAACATAAAAACCACGGTTCTATCTATTAATTTTTAATTTAATTAATAAAAATTTTATTTAATAAATAAGAAAAGTTGAGTTTATTTTTGAAGGGCGTTAGGGGCTTTCGTAAATGTTATAGATTAGGGGTTAAGGTGAAAGAGTAGGCATCGAATTCAAGCTTAGACATCAGATGACCAAAGGAAAATCACTCCCATGCAGATGTGTCCCGCTGAATGCTTTCCTTTCATCCGCTGCTATGGAATAAGCTGTTGGTGGAATAGTTGTTATTAGGCCAACCTCTCCTAAATGGAATGGATTCTTTGAGGTAGTCCAGTGATTGAATACCTGGTTTTGTTTTCGGTTAAAGTAAAGGGGAGCTCTCACTTCACTTGTTTACTTTATATCCCTAACTTGCCCAATAAGATTGGAATATGCTTTCTCTGCGGGCAATGAAGTAAGTGAGGAAGTTCGTTTTGAAGCAGTCCCTTTTAGTTCAAGTGATTTTCCAAGACAAGGGCTAGTAGCAATCAGCTTTCGTAGCCAAAGCTAAGGTATCAATCGGCTTTCTTTCTGTCTGATTTTCTGCCAGGGGTAGAGGTAGAGCCAGTGAAAGTCGCTTTCCTTTCAAGCCTTTACTCTTTATCAACCAATCCCTTTTCGCCAGTCCAGTCAGTGGGAGTAGTTGATAGCCTGGGGGTTTGAATTGGAGTTGTAGTTGGCTTCCCTCGAGTTCTAGTCCATCTTTAAGTTGGCAAGGGAAGGTGTTCTTATCATAGGATAAAGAAAGTTCCTATAAAAAATAGAGTCTTTTTGCAATCTATATTGCCTTAAGGCCGTCTAGCCATCTTGGCCTATGGATTCCATATTCATTTTGAATGGAGTTGGTAGAACAAGGAAAGCAGCTTTATGTTTTCCTAAAAATTGCCAGTACTATTAGATAGCATCTTCTCAAAATTCCCAGGCCAGTTCTCTTTCATGGCGGACCAGGCGGATTGAAGCCAAAAACTTTTTATAGCCGGTTGGAGATGTGTTTTATAGTTAGATAAGTTAAGAAAGGAAAGTGAGCAATCAATCCGCTTTCACAATTCAGCAGGGTCTAGGGCAAAAGAAAGAATCCATCAAAGAGCCCCTCTAGTTGTAGAAAATAGAAACAGCTAGTCTCCTGGAGTTTCAGAAAGCGTCGGGATTCAATTCATTCGTGTTGAGTTTGACTTTATCCTGTTGGAGTCGTAACCTAATCCCTTCCCCCAAAAAACCAGTTAACCAGCGCCCGGATAATCGAATTTCACTCTGATTTCTGCCCGGGAAAACAAGACTTAGGGCCTCAAGAAAGTAACTAACGATCTGACAGGACTCAATGGAGTTGCTTTTAAAGCGAGCGAGTAGTCTTTGCGGACATGCTTACTTCATCTTTACTGATACTTCATGCATACACCTGTGGGGCTGGTGTCCAACTTTTTTTATTGTATTGGACTTGCCTACATATCCGGTTCCACCACGGAATCAAGCCCATGTAGTTCTGTCTATCAAAACTTCCATACCAGACCTACAAAAAATCAAAGAAATTGTTGAATAATTGAAATAACCTGCTGAAATTCTGTACTTTGCACGCCTAATTCAGAAAGATTCCTAAAAATGAGAAGAAGTTGATCCAAGGATCTAGAATTATGATGAATAAGGTTGGAAATTTCTGAAAAGGTCAGTTCTTGTGGAAGAATGAAATTGTCTCCATAATAACTCGACACTAATTGGTGAATCTTACTTTGAATTTGGCCCTGTAGTGTCTCAAAACAAAGGTTCCAAAGCATATCTTCCGGGTTGGGTGTCTCGGTTAAACCCCGCGTTCGCCCTATTTTAAAAAAGAATAAGAGTAATAAGGGGAATATAAGAAAGGCCAACCCCGCACCACTAGTCACCCGCCTCCGAATCCCATTTTAGAGATCGGCCTCTCTCTCCCGCCCTTCGATGAATGAATGACACCCACCCGAACCTCTTTCCTTTCTCTTGCTCGACCAGCCCCACCATCGAATGACGTTAAGGGCGCCTTCCTGAAATCAAATCACTTCCTTCCCTTCTTCGGACCGCATTTGAAGAATTCGTCTTGTTTAAGCTTCGCTTCCTTATGTGAACGTGAACAAATTCCTCTATGGGGGCTCCTCTGGAAGAAGAGGAGTGAACTGATAGAGATGGATAAATGGCTTCAAGGAGTTCTCACTTCTGGCCACACCAACCCTTTCAACTCCGAGGTTGATTTCTCAATCAACATCGCATCGATAAGGTTCTTATCCCCTGGAGGAATGATTAGAAAGCGTGCCAAGCGAAGGAAGAGCCAGTACTGGATTCGACCAGACCAGATTCGGAAAGTGCCTCCGACCCCCGGACGTAGCCATCCGCCGCGTGGCGAACCGGATGACCGTCACAGTCCCGGGATCGTTAAGTTCTCTATCGAGGTGAAAGGACCCGACTACTAATAACTAATAATAAGTAGCGAGGGCAAATAATAGTAATAAGAAGAAGAAGAAGTGGAAGAAGAAGAACTGAATGGTATTCATAGCTCACAAACCTCGATATTGTGATTTTTATATACTTATGGTATAAATGAAGAAGAAGGATGGCAATTATTATGACATTATTAAGCTTGTAATTATATTTATTAAGGAGACACATATTTGAGAATGATAAAAGAGCATAGTAGCATAATCCACTAGCTCACCTAGTATATCTTAATGGTGTGATTGTGAATAGTGACATTACATGCATCGATTAACTTCAAACAGACAAGTTTACTTTTTGTAAATTCATTGTTGTCAAAATATTCTTGGATTAAAAGATATTAAAAATATAGATGTAGAGGAAATGGTAGCAATATTTTTACATCCCTTTGTCTTTAAATCGGGAAATCGAGAAATTCAGTATGATTTTCAATGTTTGAGAGAATTATAAGTAGATGTTTTCATAATGATTTAAAATTCATGCTTAAGCTATAAGCAGTTATACTCAAAATCCCTAAGCATTTACCTGAGAATAGCAGGGGTGAAAGTTGGAAGTAGTTTAAGGTAATAATAGTCATTTATGGAGTTTTATTTGGTACATAATTTATTTTTATTAATAATGAGTTGATATGATTTTTCTAAATTTAGAATTACTAGGGGCTTTAGATGGTACCCATATTAATGTAAATGTATCAAATATTGAAAAAGCTCGATATCATACTAAAAAGAATGAGATTGTCACAAATGTCTTAGGTGTATGTTTTGTGGACATGCATTTTTTTTATATACTACTTAGTTAGAAAGGTTTAGATGTTGATGATAGGGTGCTTCCACATGCAATATTTAGAAGAAATTGATTAAAATGTCTTTGGATGAGGTATTCAATGTTATATATCCAATTTATTTTTCTATATATTAAAATTCATGTGGTTAATATATTATGTATTATCTTATTGATGCAAGATATAGAAATTGTATAAGAATTTCTTGCATCGTATAAAGGTCAATGATATCATCTTATTGAATGAAGATCAAGACATCAACTAAATACTCAAGAAGAATATTTTAATGTGAAACATTATATAGCTAAAAATGTTATTGAAAGGGCATTCAAATTACTGAAATTATAATGAGGAGTCTTAATTCCCTCTTATTATTTAATAAACACTCAAAATGATGTCATATTGGCTTCTTGTTACATTCACAATCTTATTCATCAACATATGAGGAAAGATACATTAGAAAATGAGTTGGATGCCATAATAGAAAATAATGACAATATCGATTATGTCGATGATATTGAAAGATCTAACTAGTGGATTGAACAAAGAGATAATTCAGTAAGGGAAATGTATGTTATGGAGTGCTTGAAGAGGTCATTTACATTTACTATTAATATTTTTATAATTTAGTTACCTCTTGTTTTCTTGAAAATATTTCAAAATTATTTGTTATTTATGAATATTATTTATTTCTTTTTACATATGCATTATTTTAATTCTTTTTAATTATTTTCGTTTTGTTATAATTTAAAATTGAGTATATCTTATAGATGGAATCTCGTCAAGAAAATAGAAAGAATATGCAATTTGAACCTATTAAAGGAAGAGGGAAAGATTAAAAAAATATTGAAATAATAAGGAAGAAAAATTATTGTCAACATACTTTATGATCTAGTAGGCACCACATTGAACACAAACTATAAGAATGGATATTATACTAAAACTATTAGGTGTCTTAAAGAAAGAATGCTAGAAACTAATATTAAATAAAAACCTCATAATGAATTCGAAGTTAAATTTATGAAGAAGCTACTTAAATGTATATTGGATATTAAAAAAGGTAGCAAATTTGGATATAATGATGAGCAAAAAAGGTGAATGGTGATGTGATAGATGCATGACCGTATTTATATCCCATATTTGATGTATTTTTGCTTGATATTTTATAATTTTATTGTATATTTGATACTTAATTTGTTCTAAGTGTGTTTATAGGTTATAATTGCCTTCACGAACTTAAAAGAGAAGAATTCAGATGCAAATGTAAAATAAAACGAAGATTTGATGGTAATCTTAAATTGGATGGATCAAAATTTAGAAAAATCATCACATTCAAGAAAGTATAACTAGCCCTTTCGACTTATTATATATACTTATATTGTACATTGGGGACAATGTTCAACTTTTAAGTGTGGGGAAGGGGTTAATGAATTTTTATTGTTTTCTTTAAGCTTATTATAATCCTAGTTATAAAATTTTGTGAACTTATATCTTGACTTAATTGAAATCTGTCCATCAATAATATATTTCATTATTGAATATTAATTAAATTGGTATGTAAAAGGATGATAGTTAGAATTCTTTTCTAAGCTATATTTTGAGTATTCATTGATATAATTAATTTGAGTTAAATTTCATCTTATTTACACATATAAGCCCATATTTTTCATTATCTTTTAAGCCTAAGAGCAATTACATGATTATTTTAAGCTCTTTTATTCTTTTATGTGTGTTATCATGTATAGTATAATGATTCTAAAACTTTCTTTTATTATACTTATTAAGATCATATTTGTTAAATTAGAAGCATTGACATGATGAAGGCATTTAGATTCAATAATTTGTTTAAGCTTATTTCTTTGATAATTATCTTTTAGGAATAACCAAGTTAAGTCTTAGCCTTTTCATTGTTATTGTACCCACTTATTAACATTTTTCCTATTTTTCTTTGAAGAACTTTTTATTGTTTTAAACCTTAAAGGTTATTTACATTCTTTACATGTTTGAGACTTGAAATTATTGAAAGGTCCCATGTTTCTTTAATTGTGGTATAATATGAATGTTCGAGATTTTTTATTTTCATTTAAAAAAGAGCATAGAAAAAGAAAAGAAGAAAAGTATAAAGTACCATTGTTTTTACAATTAGTGGACATGTATAAATTGTAAACAAGTTTCTTGTAAATTCTATTAATAAATTTCCTTCAATTTAACCCTTTTTAATATCCCATCCATATCATACCTAAGCCTCATTACAACCCGTATGAAGACTTTTTGATTTTTGTTTTTAGTTTATACATAAGCGATGGAGCTGTGATAATATTACAAACCTACGTTAAGAGTTACTATGCATTAATTAAGAGTTTTGACAATTTTCAGAGTGCGATTGTTGATGTGATTATTATTAATATGGACTTAGAAAGTTAATTTAGAATGATTGGACTCTAATTGTATGTTAATTTGATTCAATAGGATATGATTATTCATATTATGAATGGACATGTTGAGATTGATGAGGGATTAATGTTGTAAAATTGATAATTTTGATTATCGTATGCTTAAGACAAGCAAAAGCTTAAGTGTGAAGATGTTTGATAGATGTATATTTGACCATATTTATACCACATATTTGATGTATTTTTGCTTGATATTTTATACTTTTATTGTATATTTGGAACTTAATTTGCTCAAAGTGTGTTTATAAGTTGTAATTGCCTTTACGGATTTAAAGGAGAATAATTTGTATGAAAACGCGACATAAAATAAAGATTTGAAGCAAAGAAGGGACATACAATTGTGGATCAACTCATGTACTTCTCTGAGACTGTGTAGAATCGTAGATTTTGGATATTTTAGGTTATACACGATCGTGTAACAGACTATGCATCACTTAAAACCTTAAAAATTACTATAAAAAGATGTGTTCGGAGGCAAAAGAGAAGCAAACATCAGGGGGAAATTATAAAGGCCGAGATCATTTAGAAGGGGTGATTTTGATTTAGAAAAGTGGAAAACACAAAGAAATCATCGAAAGATCCATTGTAATACAAGATCAAATATCTACTTTGCAAGGATATTCAACAAGAGACAAACAAGGAGATTTAGAATTATGAATCCATTGTTTTCAATTCGTTATTCTTTCTGTCTATGATTGATTTTGTGTTCTATCTTGTGTGACTAAATTCTTTTAGTTCTTAGGTTAGATGAATCTTAGTTTTATGCAATAACATGTTTCAATTCTTTTATTAATGCAATTGCTTGGATTTAAATACTGTGATTCAATTATATGTTTAATATATGTTCAAACAGATCCAGAATATTATTGCATAATTGGATCTGATAACATAAAGACTGAGAATTTCTTTGTGTCAATAGATCAACCATAATTGGAAGGAGTTGATTATAACCCGAGAGATAGGATGACATAAATCCTCTAGATTAAGATCAAACCTAATAGCAGGATTTACAAGTCGGTAAAGCAAATTTGTAAACTCTAACCTGAGTAATTAGGTTGATAAGCTTTGGATTAGTTGTTATTAGACTTAAGAATGAGTTATTAGCATCCCATAGGAATTTTCACGGTCCAATAAATCAACTAGACAATTGCATAATAAAAGATAAATCAATTAAGGGTATTTAGGAGGATTCAAAACCTAGACACTAATTCTCGATATCGGTAATTTCCTAAGTGATTTCTTAATTCTCTATTTAATCTTGCTATCTATTTTATTTTATTTGCTTAAGATTTAATTTCTTTAATTAAAAATCACAACCAAATTCATAAGCTAGATAATATGATAACGGTAACTACTAATATTTATTGTCTTCGTGGGATCGATCCATGCTTGTTGGTATTAGTTACAACTACACGATGCACTTGCAATTAATTCATAATTCACAATCTTTTTAAAATTAAAAATAACTTTGATTAATTATCTATAAAAATGCAAACTATTTTGATTAATTATTTGCAAAATAACTCACATTATAGTCAAATATGAATACAAAAATTCTCATTACCATTCCTAATATTTGATACCAAATACTAACATAACTATTAACATTTTTAATTTCATTCCTAATGATTATATACCAAACATGCATACTCAATAATTCCATTCATAAGTACCAAGTGGTTGTTTAAAAATAAATTAGATGAATCAGGTATCGTTATGAGAAATAAGTTCAGATTGGTAGCTAAAGGATATAATTAAAAGTAGGGCATAGATTTCGAGGAAAATTTTGCACCAGTAACTGGGTTAGAAGCTATTGTATATTAATTGCATTTGCATCATATATGAATTTTAAATGGATGTTAAAAGTGAAATTTAAAATATTTTATTCAAGAAGAAGTTTATGGTGATTAACCTCCCATTTTTAAAAATCATTATGCTCCTAACCATGTTACAAACTCTCTTAAGGCTTTATATGCTTTGAAACAAGCTTTTAGAGCTTGGTATGATAGGTTGACTACATTTCTTTTAGAAAATGGGTTTACCAAATGTAAGGTTGATATAATACTCTTTATAAAAAAAATAAGCATGACATTTTAATTTTTTAAATTTATGTTGATAATATTATCATTAGAGCTACTAATGAAAGCATATGCAAAGAATTTTCTAAATACATGAGTAGGAAATTTAAGATGTATGATGGGAAAATCAACTTCCTTCTTAGGCTTTCAAATCAAGCAAATGAAGGACATATATATCAATCAAGTACACTAAAGAACTACTCAAATTCTTCAAAATAGACCAAAGTAAGCCAATTGAAACACGTATAAATGTCATAAACTAAATTGAACAAAGATGAGAAAGGCAAGATGGCACAAACATTACATTTAATGTTAGCTTATGTGCTAGATTTCAATCAAATCCAAATTAGTAATATTTTAGTATATAATTAAATACTTATGTGCTAGTTTTCAATTAAATCCAAATTAGTAATATTTTAGTATATAATTAAATACTTATGTGTTGCCATGTCATTAGGACTTTGGTATCTCAGAGATATAATTTTTGATTTGGTTAGATATTTAGAAGTGAATTATGTCAAAAGCCCCTTAAATAGGGAGAACATCTAGTACTCTGTTAATTTTTAGGAAATAAATTAGTTTTCTAGTTTAGGAATAAAGCCTTATCAACTACATAAGTCAAATATATAGTGGTAAGTAATTATTGTGCATAAAATCTATGGCTTATACAAGAACTTGGAGACTATAACATAGACCTCATAAGGAATCAATTAGGTGTGATAACACCAATATTACTTGTCTCACAAAAAATCCCACTTAACATTATAAAACCTAGCACATAAAACTTAAATATCATTTTATTAGAAATCATATGAAAGATGGGGATATTGAAATATAATTTGTTGATATATTACATCAATTATTTGACATATTCATAAATCAATGAGGATATATTTTGCATGATTAGGAGAGAATTAGGCATAATTGATAAGAATTCCATTTGATAAGGATCTCCATAAATGCTTGAATTTGATTCGATGGCTGTATATTTTGATTTATTTTATCCTTTAGTGTTTAATATTATTTTGGTAAACTTTTGGGTAATTAACTCTTTTTGACGTTTCCAAAGAGGGAGAGAGAAAGTTAGCGATCTTACAATTAGGGAGAGCAATTAGTTTATATTTTGTCTTGAGAAAGTTAGTGATATTAGATTTAGTATGAGTAATTAATTTTAAGGCTATCTCATTAATCCTTATACAAAAGTTAAGTTATTAAAATAAACTAATTGTAAGTTTTTTGTGATGCATGAATTTAGGGGGAAGCTAATTGCTCATATTGCATTAGAATAGTAAACAACATATGTTTGATTTTAACATTATTAATCTAATATTACAAAATATTTTTTTCTTCACAGAAAAGTAAAGAGCTTGTTAAACCAAAGGAGGTTATAACCTATGTTTTGATGATTACAAAACATAAGTAATAATAATGAGTTTGATTTGTATAAAGGCAATATAAAAGCAATAATGGCGAAGCATAAATTAAGATACATCTCATAAAGACATTAGATAAAAGTTGGTGTTCAAGTCATTCAAGTGAAGAACAAAATCAATACCAATGAAGAACAAGACACATCAAAGTTATAAATGAATATGTAATATTTTTTGTACTTTTTACTTGGTCACTTTGATATTTTAGAGGCTTATTATGCATAAACACATCAATATTTTAACTTATTAAGGTTTTGATATCAAAGAAAATCCTTTTGATCCTTAAGACATTATTTGGGTAATATTTGGAGAAGTAGAATTATGATTTTTGGTGTATTGATAAACCTATATAAGTTAGTGGTTAACCAATATGCTACATTGATATACCAATACATCACAATGGTCTACTAATGTCCCAATAGCTAGTACGTTGGTCAACCAATGTACAATAGTGACTAACTAATACATATAAACTAGTCATTGGAAATGGCTAGTTTGATGCTAAAATCCTATAAGTAAATGTTTGGTCATTGGGTTACATATGAGAAAATATTTTAGTATCGTATAAACATATTTCAAAGAGTTTTATAAAGGTTTTATATGTATTTATTGTTTCATTTTGAAGTGAGTAAGCCTTTAAGGTTATCAAAGTGGTCAAGCTAGGTCTTTTGAGTTATAAATTCTTTTAGAAGTGGTGTTACTCTTCATCTTGGAGAAAGATTATAAGAAGAAAGATAGAAAATAAGATTATTATAAAAAGTTTCCTATTCACCTTGTTAAAAGAAGAAACCAAGTGGAAATTCAAAGAAATGTCTTAGAGACTAGATGTAGGCAAGAATTATTTGTTGAACTACTACAATTTATTTTGCCTTTCTTTTTCTATGTACCTTTTAAATTATTTTTGTATTGTATTTTTGATTTGCAATAAAGTAATTTTCATCATATACTTATTCTTATTTAATTGCATTTACTGGATAAGAATTAGTTATTTAAATTTACTAAGACCAAATTCATCTCATATTAAGTACCATTAGAGAACAACTTTCACTTCCGCTAGGCAAAGGACATGAATTCTGTCTTTTAATGAAAGTTTCATAGGTCTAACTATTAATTAAGTTTCACAAACAAAGAGTTCATTCACTATTCTTGTAGAGATTTTTATCCTCTATAGATGATTATCATAAAATTTAATTGGCATTCTACATAACACAAAATTTCATGGACTTTCCTACTACTTTTTGTTTTACTTGTTAAATATGATGAAATTGATGTGATTACCAGTTGAATTATTATGTTTTAATGAAAGATTATAATGTTTGCAATGTAGTTGATTCGTAATGAGATTCAAGTTGGGAAATCTAGCAAACAAATATACAAAAAAGTTCAAGGATCAATATGGAGAGACGGTATTCTATGCCTCAAAGTTTGATCTTAGACTTGTGGTTATCACTAATTAGTTTCATAACCTAAAATGACCATATTTTAATAAAATAAAAGTGAGTGATTCTATCAATATTTTAAAAACTATATTAGAAGTTGAACCGGTAAGACAATATATTTAAGGTTTAAAAGATTCAATATGCATTAGATTGTCATAAAATTGGTTAAAAATTGAATAAAATTAAAGAATTTGAAGTATGATTGAAGAGGACTATTTTTACCCATTGAAAAATTTAAAGCTTAAATTAAAAAAGATACTTTTAAATAAAAATTAATCGATTTATTTTGTTTTATAAAAGTGAAAATAACTTCATGTTTCAGCTTAATATTTCATTTTCTTATTGAATGTCTCTTGCTTTTCTCCTTCCATACCTGTTTGGTTGCTTGAAACAATAGTTTGCATTGAAAATATGGAATCGATGCATGAAGCTTTTGTTTCTCAAACTGATTACTTTTTGAAACAAGAAATTGTCCGGTTTGGTTATTACTCTGTCAACCAAGTAACAATTTAAATTTCAATTATGATGAATCGCTTGTTTGTTCTTAGTTTTTATGAAGAAGTCCTTCCCATACGAGATAGAGAGGTAATGGCTCAATATAGACCCGATTAATACCAATTCAATATTTAGTGAGGCATTTCATCAAGCATCTAACAAACCCGTGGAAGAGAACATGCCAAATTAGGCTCGGAGTAAAAGTTGCCAAACCCATGAATTAATCGTGAAAACATAAGCTTTCTTCAAGATTTAGGCTATTGCCAAACCCATAAATCAATCGTTAAAACAAGAACTGATTGATTTTTGGCCTCAGGCAGTTGTGATTTGGGGTTAGACGTTAAACTTGTCTACTCACAAAAACACCAAAATTTTATCTTTTCTGATTTTTCTTACTTTAATTTTGGCAGGAGGGTACTGGTGATTGGACCAGTTGAATTGTTCGTCTGCGAAATGCATCCGCCACTGACATTGCACAGGCACCCTATGTGCGCCGAGGTGAGTCTTTGTTGTGATCCTCTCCATTCGGTTCAAGTTTGGCTGTTCCAACCGTTCTCTTCTTGTATTAGAGAACTGAGCTAAATATGTGCAGATAATAGAGCAGCTTCAGAAATGTCATTTGGACCATCCAATTGGGAAGTTCTTTGGAGAGTGCACTGAACTCAAAGTGAAGCTAGATCGCTGTTTTCGGGAGGGACGGAGTTCCTGTCTTGTTTATTCTTTCGGGTTGGTTAAAGTTTACTCATGTTTAAATTTTCTTTATCGTGGTGTTTTTCCCTCATAAAGCCGTCAAGAGAAAGGCTAATTTTGGACATAGTAAGAAATTGAGAGAAAGGCTTCAAGTTTTGAGGAAGGAAGCTGCTGAGAAAGGCGTCAAGAGAAAGGCTAATTTTGGTTCTTCTAATTAAAGCAGTCATCGTTTGGTGCATTGACTGAATTCAACAGTTCAGCACCGTTTATAGCTGATACTTCATAACCATTGAGCGATATTGATAAGTAAAGCTTTTTAGGGAAGTACAAAGTAAGATATGTTCCATATATGTTATGACTTTCTTTTATTCTTGTCTGGCATTTTGTTTGTTCATCTTCATGTGACTTTGAACTTAAGATTGACATGATTAGCTCTTTCAAAAAGTCCAATAGTATTGAATTTCTTTGAAGTTGGAGTGGACTTCTATCATTCTCCCGATGGTTTAACTCCAAACTTTTGGTAATTTGATTACATTAATATCAAAAAAGGTTACATCATAATATAACCTTCCTTTGTAGTTGATAAGATGTTATTTTTGATATATTAATTAAAATTATCTTTTTTATTTTGGATATGTTTTGGTACTTAAATAAAAGAACTACTGTTTATTTTATTTTATGAAATGAAAAGTGGAGAGCATCAAATTGGGGCATTATTGATAAAAATTACGAATTTTGGAAAAAGTGAATAGATTACTGCAATAGATAAGACGAGATTACGCATAATGCTAGATTCACTTGAAGAGTTGCAATTTAATTATGTCACAGAATATAGCAGTTGTTATAACTGTTACAAACTATAACATAATCATAGGGATTAAGGCACATATTACTTGTGAACTTATATGGCTACGTCATTTACTTGGTGAGATTGGGTTTGTTCAGTCTAAAGCTATAAACTTATGGTGGGACAATGAAGCAACTATCTATATTGCAAACAATCATGTGTTCCATGAGAGAACTAAGCATATAGAAGTTGAATGTCATTTACTTGGGAAAAGCTTGAAAATGGATCAATCTCAACTCAACATGTCAGAATAGGGAGCCAGTTAGCTGATATGTTCACCCAAGCATTATTGGGGAATTAGGTTAATTATATTTGTAACAAGCTAGGATGATCAATATCTATGCTCCAGCTTGAAGGGGAGAGTTACAGAATATAGCAGTTGTTATAGCTGTTACAAACTATAACGTAATCATAGGGATTATACAGCTAATGTAAATAACATATTCTTAGGGATCTTAGCATAATCATAGAGATTATTTTCCTAGTTTAGCCGATATATTTATATATAAATAGTTTATTATTCTAATAGAATGTACTAAAAACTCTTCTTCATTCTTCCTATTTTACAATTAGGAAACTTCTTTCAATCCTTATTATATGGGGATTAGATAGGAATCTTTGCAAGATAGGATTCGACTAGGGTTTGAGTAGAAAAATCTTTCACCTGTCCAACATCTTCTTTTCATTTCTTTTGAGCTTTCTTTCAATCTTTCATCTTTCTTATATTGGTGTTGAAACTTAAGCCATGTGTGGCTAAACTCAAATATTCTGATTCAAAGGGATTCAAAATTGTAGTTGTAATCTTGCGAGGTTTTGTCCTAAACTTTTATTCCTCTTTTAATTCAATTATTTCTTATTTTAAGTTCTTATATTTGATGAATAATTAATATTGATTAATTTGACATTGATTATTCTATAGTTATCCATAAATTCAATGTTCAATAATTGTCATAAAGGATTGGTATAAGTAGCAAATATATTATTTATGAATTTGTATATTTAACTTATGATAAACAAAAAACTAATTTGAATGGTTGTGACTATCTTGATTATTTAATTTAGGGTTTAGTCTTTTTCACCAAGTTTATTACTACCATTTAATTGATATGGAATTCTATCATATTCAATCAATTAGTGGTAAGTTTTGGTTGAATGTTAGGTTTGAACTAATTAATTTAGAAAATTTTGAAACCCATTATGAATATTCTAATATGTTTTGAACTAACTGTTTGAATTATGACAATTATTCTTTTTATACCAATAATCAATGTTACAATTAGATGAGATCTTTCACTTGAATCGGAATTAAGTAATCTTGATTTTCTCACTTTTATTTTTTATTTATTTACTTTGATTTCTTGTTAATTTTAGTTAATTAATTGAAAACCTCCACTTTATTTTATTAATTGAATTTAAGAAATTAATTTTTAGTTTTCTTGAGACTTGACTAGTTCTATGAATATTTCAAGAAGTTAGAGAATGAGAATTAATTTTAAGAGCTTCGATAACCAGACCAATAGTCAATGAAGGTTTAAAATACAGGTCAAAGAATTAAACCACATAAGATTTATCTCATTAAATCATTATAGAGAGAGGTGGACTAAAGATTCCAAGAAGTCCTGAGAGAGAGAGACCAAATAGTGACTGCATTTTCTTTGCAAGATAAAATTCTCAACTATCTTAAAGATTTGCCGTAAGAGGTCAAAAGCAATAATAACTAGGTTTTTTAATATCTTGTTGTTCTTCTTGATCTAAATCAAGTAGATTATATAGTTAAAAAAGAGTTTCGAGGAAACCCGTATCACGATTACTAGTTTTTGTGATTTTAAGGAGCCGATTGTTCCAGAATTTATCACGTAGGAAACCCTTACAAAGACTTTGCAATGAATTCTAAGTTTGCACCCAAAATGAGATAAAATTTAAGCAATTCATCTCAATCTTATCGAATTCCTCGTGTTTAATGTTTGTTCACAAAGGTTAAAATAAACCAACATCATTCACTAAGCCAACAAAAGAATATGGACAACACTAAAAAGAGAAAGATGCACAAAGCTTTTATAATAAAATTGTCAACCTTTATATTACTCGTAATATACACAAAGATTATAAAAGCTCTAACTTTCTCAATGAATGAAGCCTTTGTTCAAATGATCTATTTATAGGCTTTTGGAGATTTTTCGGACAAGAATGCAAGAATGTGGGAATAAGGCCACTAAGTTACTAACTTAATTAGTGGTTGACATCCCCAACCACTTTAGACACTACTTTAGTAGGTAGTTTACATGGCTTACCACTAACTCACTTCTAAGTAAAAGATATATGTAATAAATGAAGGTAAGACACCTCATCCATGATCTTCATCATATCCTCCCACTTCTTTGATTATTCATCTCACTAACTTTTCCATATCACTAATGATCTTCATCTAAAGACGAAAGTTAGCTAAGTTCCGAGCCAATCTGCGTATAGTTTGATCGATGTGCACCCATGGTCTAATTCGTTTGTCCATGGTCCATCATTTGAGCATCAATTCATCCCTAGTCCTACCAAGGACGTCTAAGGCAAGTCTAACTTGTCCAAGCCAAGCCAATTAATGCCTCATGGTCTAACAAAGCTAGTCAAAACTAGAATCATGTTTGATCCCACTTGGTTAAGTCACTTTGGTCCCTTTTTCATGCCTTTTTCATGTCTAATCTATGCTAGACATTGGACAAGGTCCACCAGTGGCTAGGAAAATGTTTCCACAATGTTAAAGGGTTAATAAACCGCCTCACTTGATGAACCTAACGCCCTCTTTGGAACAAATCAAAGGTAATTATTTACCTGATCTTTAAACTGTCACAAGATAGTGTCTTTCTCCTATGCGGCCTATGAATTGATTTATTTTTCCATTGATTCAAGAACTTGGTTCCCCCGTTCTTCTTATGTTGTCCTATTTTTTGATGATCTAAAATCTTCTCAATTTGATCGTTGAACTATTTCCTTACCATTGGTGGAGCTCTTTTTACTTGAATCCTCTTTAGATTTGTTGAATCCTCGTGAAAAACTAACGTAAAAATTTGGATGTACCTTTAGTCGCTATGGTAACTTGAGTTGATATGTTACATTTCTAACCTTTTTAAGGATCTCAAATGGTCCATCATTATTTGAAACTAATCTGTAATGCAACTGCTTGCTACTAATTTTCTTCCAAATATGTGGAGTGAGTTTAAGAAGTAACTTATCCCTAATATCAAATTCTAGAGGTCTTTTCTATTAATCCATATTCTTCTTCATTTGCTTGGAAGCTTTGAGAAGACTATCCTTTGCTTTATCCAGTAGCTCCTATTTTTCCCTCTATACTAATAGCTAGTTGGGCACTTTCCCCCTGACATTTATTGTGTTATCTTAAAAAGAAGTAAATGGATGTTTTCCTATAACAACTTCAAATGGACTATTCTCCATAGCCAAGGATCTATGTAGATCATTAAAAAACAGAGCAGTATCAAGAAAATTTAACTAATTTTGTTAACTAGCACTTATATAGTGTTACAAGTTTTTCTTCAACAACCCATTGATCCTTTCTGTTTGACCATTTGTTTGTGGGTGATTTGTAATATAAAACTTTAATTCACACCCATCATGTTGAAGTGAGACATCTAAAATTGGCTAATAAATTGGGCATCATGATGGCTTATAATGTCCATTAGAATCTAAAGTGTTTCACCACACTTTTATAGAAAAACTTCGTAGTAACATTTAAAGGACATAAAGCTAGAGTTGGCCCAAAGAATATATACTTGGATAATCTATTAACCACCACCATGAATGAGGCTATGTCGTTCAGCTTTGGAAAATTGCTAATGAAATCCACTGAAACTAACATCCATAATGTTTTCAACATTGGCAAAGGTTGCAACAATTATGCCCCCTTCTTCCTTTTAGCTTATCTAATAGAAAAACAATGTAAGTTTTGACTTACACGTTTATGTCGTTCTCTATCTTTGGCTAATACTAAGAATGGGAAAGAAGCATAAACATCTATTAAACTTTAGGTTGACCAGTCTATCGTGACTTATGCATCTCCTTCATCAATTATTTTTGCAAGGCCCCAAAACTTGGCATGTACAACTGCTTATTCTTTTTCATCAACATCCCATCATATTAAACCAAAATCTCCACACGACACCATCCTTCACTTATTGAACAATTTAACTATAGGTGCTATCAAAGGAGCTACAAAGACTTCTTTACAACTCAATGCATCTGTCATATTATTGTGCCTCCCTAGTTTATGCTCTCATACAAAGTCATATTCAACAAGAAACTCTAGCTACTGAGCTTTCCTTACAAACAATTTCTTTTGGGTCATAAAAAGGTGTTAGCAATATTATTCGTGTGAATAACGAACCTCGTTCCTAATAAGTAAAATTGCCAAGCTTATAGGAAATGAACCACTATCAATATCTTCTTCTTGTGGGTCATGTATTGTTGCTTGACATTATTGAGCTTGTAACTTTCAAAAGTAATTAGATAAACTCCTTACATTAAGAGTCCGCTAATGGCTTTATCTGATGCATTTGTATACACCTCAAAAGGGAGATCAAAATCAAACAACTTTAGCACATGTTTGGTTGAAATAACAGCTTTTGACTTCTTGAAGGCTTCTTAGCTTGCTTTTAAGTAGTACCACTCTTGTCTCTTCTTTAACAAATCTATTAAAGGCGTTGCTTTCTTCGTGTATCCCATAATGAAATGGCAATAGTAATTTACCAAACCAAGAGAGCTTTGAAGCTCTGTCACCGATTTTAGAACTTTCCATTCAATAATTGCTTGTACCTTTTTTGGTTCCATTTGTACTTGCCCTTTTACTAATTTTCCCAAGAATTTAATTTCCAATTAGGCAAACTTACACTTCTCCATCTTTACAAAAAAGCTTGTGATACCATAACTGCTCAAACACCTTTTTCTAATGTTGTTCATATTATATCATTTTAGTGTTATAGACCGTAATATCATTTAAATATTCCACCATGAAGACATCGAAAAAGTCATATAATTAGATGCATTGCTCAATCAATTAGATGAATTTTAAAGGAAACTTAATGCTTCTAAAGAAAGTTGTATGCATCATATGCGTTAGGAAACATATTTTTACTGCACAACTCATGATGAAATTCTTTCTTTGATATCCTTTTAAGAATTTTCAGTCTTACAATGTGAGTAATTTTAAGTCGATATTCTTTTATTTTATCCTTGCCTTGCTAACTTCTTCCTTTTTGGTATCTGTTAACTCCATACGTCATAAGGAAACTTCTTTTATGGTAAAGAACCATGGGTGTAGTGCACCACTATCGCAGGTACACACCAGAACACTCGGAGGATATTCCAGTACATAACTTATGATAATGGCCCATTATGTTCCATTACAACATTCACATAATATGGCATCAACATTTTTTTATTCTCTTATAAGACATCCTAAGGAAAAACACAATATTTTAAAACCAAATTTCTCCTTTCATTTCATAAAACTAAACTTTTATACAATGTATCTTCCAAACATCCATATAGGTACATCATCATATCCTAATACAAAATATACTACATGGAAGAGGAAATACACAATAGATCTATCTAATCTTCCAATCTCAGCTAACCGACCTTTGAGCCATTCCTTTTTTTTCCCTAAAGCATAAGGTTATACTTCTTGTAGCGTCTCTTAGTAGCTAAAGTCGTCTCTTGGTCATGAAAAATCAATGTTGCAATTTTGATGAGTTTTGCGAACTCAGTGAGATAACCATCATCAATGGTTTACTCAATTCATGCAACACATCACATATATAACATATAATTCACATCTTTGCATTTTGCATAAATTATCACATATCACATCCTCACTTAAGAGTACGACAATTTTGGATTTAACATACTTATTACGTTGTTGTGACTGAGTGTCTAAACTGTCCCGTATCTATTGTGGATACTGGAATTATTTATACTGTCCCTTATCCATTGGAAATACAGGGCTCATTTTATATAGTGAGCCTTTGGCTCATAATCACATTTGGAGCTTTAAGCTCGTTTTCGGTGGCTACTCAAGTCATAACTCTCATTATCTGATCATGCGTTCATGTATGGAATGCATCTCCAATAATCAATCAATCATGTCAAAAAGCATCTAGCTTGTCACATTCACATACAAGTAACACTTCAATATCGCATTCATGCATCAAGTCTCGGACCTTCATTGTCCAGCATCAACATAATCAATCCACATTTATATCCTTATTGAAAACATATTCTAAAGCAAACAAATAATTGAGTGAAAACGTCTAGGTTACTCAAAGATTGCTCCTAAAGCTATTTCCTCGATGTTCTGGCAACGTCTAGATGTTAATGGTATAATTGCTCCTCTATATCAAGCAATATACCCATATCACACTTTTGCACAATTATAAGTGTTTGTTAATGCACATGTATGTATATGAAATATGCACAATGCATGCTCATGAAAATCCTGAGTATTTTTCCATTATTCTCATCACAAAATCAATACAATATCAAAACTCACCCAAGTATCATTTGTATGTAGGGTTTATACCTAAAATAAATACTTTGAATCTAATTTCATAACCCAATGAATCATTTCAGATTTTTTCAACAACTGACTTTCGGGTCTATTGTTCTTGATCATTTAGATAATGCAAATGAAGAAATTTGGCAATACTTTCTTCTAGAAAATTGTTCTCCTATCTCTTAAGTTTCTAATGACACCAATATCATTCAATTAGGTTCAGTAATTGAAATTTATACCCCATAAATGTTTGGACTGTTCTTATACTGTAATAGTATTCTGTGCTCAATTTCCATCCAGAAATTGAAATTTTTAGAGACTGAATTAAAATTCAATTTCTTCAGAAAATTTGCAGTCCTATGTCTCTAGTTTATTCCAAATTAAAAATCATTCCATTTAAATAATTACAAGACAAGTTATGGCTAAAATAAAGAAGCATATTTAAGTTGTGTAGGAAAAGTTGGCCGCGACGAAGCCAAAAGTTGGTCATGGCGAACTTTTTTCGAGAAGAAAATTCTTTTCGAATTCCTGCAAGTGGCCGTGGGGAACCCAAGAGTTGGCCACAAAAAACTTTTTTAGAGAGGAAATCTTTCAAGTTGGCTGCGGCTAGCTTTTCCTGAGAGGAAAATTCCTCGAGAAATCTTGTAAGTTGGCTACGGCGAACCCAAGAGTTGGCCGCAGGAACTTTCACAGAAGCATATGCAGTGAACATGTTACTGTGTTTTATTCATCTTCTTCTCTTCTTTTTTTCTCTATCTAACATTTCTAATTTGATTCTACTCTTATTTTTGAATTCTATTTAAACTCCAATCTTTCACAAACAAAAATCCAAAATCCAAGCTTAAATAAAAATAATCAAATACAGGAAAATCCATCACCCATATCACCTTCACATTTTCTGCATTTTATTTTCCTTCATCTCTTCATTTTTCTTCTCCAACATTCATTTTAAACAATCTTTCTCATCTCCAAACAACATAATGCACCTATCTCTTAACTCCAAATCTCAAAACTAACGTATATGCATATATACATAATGAAAACAGAGCCTTCACTTCTGTTTTCTTCAAAATGTTTCTGCACCTACTTATACATGTCTTCTATGATATTTCAACTCTAAAATCATTTCTACAACCTCTTATAACATATTACTCATCAAAACTGAAAAATCAACAAATCAAAATTTCCATCCTATTTTCACCGTAAACATGAAAATGTCGAATATGCACTAACAACTAATTCACCAAATTAATTCATATATCAACAACTCATAAAGATTACACCATACTTGTTAAATCTCCAACTTTTTCAAGATATTAAGAAGCCCTAATCCTCATGCAACTTACGTACATCATTATGGAGTTGGGCAAGTTTTGGTTTTTCTTGAGGCAAAAGGAAGAAAACTGAAGTTGGAAGTAGAAAAAGGTGGATGAAAACAAGGCTTTTCTTTGGTAAAGTTTTGATGGAAAACTCTCTGTAAGTGGAGAAACTTTGAAGAAGAAAGCTACGAGGGTACTTACTCTTTCAAAGCTAAGAAAAAACGTGACTTGGTCTTTCAAAGTTAAAAAGACTTAACTTTAGACTTGGACACTTGTCCACTTCTTGAGTCCTTAGCTAGTTTCCCAACTAACTAGTTCTTATTGAACTACTTCCATAACTCTCATCTTTTCATTCCAATTATCACCAAAATTTTTCAATAACATCTTCTCATAAATTCTAAAGTCATCTTCAAATTTTCAAAGTCATTTTCTCAATAATTTCTAAAGTCATTTTCAAAAATTCTCCAACATAATTTGTTTTCTTATTTCTATTTCCATTCATCAACCTATTTGCCTCTTGGCATTTTTCCCAGTCCAATAATATCTAACAATTTTGAAAATTATTCCTAAAATTTACCAAAAATTAAAAAATCACTAAACACACCTTCAATTAAAATTTTCAATACACATAAATTGCAATTCTCAATAAAAATCATATTTATACCTGAAAATTGTCAATGAATGCATGTACAATTATTTTTATTTGCAAAAATTCAATAATTACATGTATGTGCATATCATATAATGCATGAGTATGAAATGCATTTCTAATCTCTTAGTAATCTCTCGTATTTCCTATCCTAGCCTTGACATGGGCAATAAGATGTTACAATTCTCCCCTAATTAAAAAAAATTTTGTCTTTGAAATTCTTATCTGATTGTTCGAACAGGTGGGGATATTACTTCCTCATGTGCTCCTCTGTTTCTCAAGTTGCTTCCTTAGTTGAGTGATTCCTCTAAAGGACTTTCACCAATGTAATGACTCAATTTCTCAATTGTTTGATATGAGATCCCACAATCTTGATCGACTCCTCAAGATAGCTTAAGTTATTAGCAACCTCAATCTCTTTAGCTGGTATCACATGTGTTGGATCTGATCTGTTGGACCTCAAATTTTTTTCAATTATTATCGATTTATTTGTGTTTTGTTTGTTTGTTTATTTATTTATTTTTAGAATTGGGTCATTAAATTTAGTAAGCATGAATAGAGATTAGAATTTGAGGGAAAGATTAGAATTAATTTAGAATTTATATGGTGTTAAGTGGATTAAAGGAGTTAGAGACATAAAAGACAAAAGAAGGGGTAGAATTGGAAGAACTAAGT